>JAJQZP010000256.1:0-600000 GCA_025403435.1 Artocarpus heterophyllus | reverse complement strand
AAGTGTGGAATATATTAACCAACATTAGTGAATTGTGAGGCCAAAGAATTAAATTATGAGATATTAGGCGACCTGTGAGAAAAATAACCAAAACGTCTAGTTTTTAGGTATAGACATTAGATGACAAATTCTTCATAAAACTGTCATCTAAAACCAACTATAGACAGTGGTTTTAGTAAGAAAACGTTGTTTAATGTCAATGCCTCTTGCCACTTGATAGCCTAGGTGGACATTAGATGACATTTATCACAACAAGAATTTGACCTTTTAGTGTCGTCGCTAAAAGTCCACTTTTAGCAATGACAAACATTTAAAATGATTACTTTAAAAACTCTTCATTTTTTACAATAGGACCTATGTCGTAGCTAAAAGTATGTAATAATTCTTGCAGCCATTTGGAGGTTGTGCCAAAATAGACTTTTAGCGACGATAACAGTCTGATGCAAAAAGCCACCAACTCGCGCCAAAAAGTGTTAGTTGGCGCTAGAAAAAAATTACTTTTTAGTGATGACAATACCTGGTCAACAATTGGCCCTAGCTTTTACGAGATGTACTTTATTGTCATTGCTAAAAACTTTAATTTTAACTTTTACTTAAATTTTAAGTAGTAAAAGTAGGCGGGTATATGATTTTTTGGCACTTTTAGTGCTGACAAATAGTCTTGTCGTTGCTAAAACTATATTTTAATATGTTTAACTAAAATGATGTCATTGGATTAATTAATAATGATGACTTTTAACTTACACATCATTGCTAAAAACTCTTGATATATTAGGCTTGAACCGACCCTTTTTCCCCATTCTTGATCAAGTTCCCCTCTCTCTACCACCTCCTGCCTCTAATCTACTGACCAGCCTTGCCACCAATCTCTAGCCGACCAGTAATACCTCGCCGTCCTCAACCCAGCCTCCCACTTCCTCCTCTCATTTTTTCTCCTTTTCCCTTCCCTACACCACAGCCCTTCTTCAGCCGTTGAGCAGCCCTACGCTACCCCTGCCCTCACCCCTTCCACCTCTTCCTCCTTTTTTTCTGCTTCCTTCTTTTTTTTGCTGCCTCACATTGTCGTTGCTGCAGCAACTAGCAGTCATTGTCGTGCCATCGCTGTTTGTAAAAAACCACTGCATCATTGTTTCTAGTCACCTTAGTTTTGTGGTGATTAAATGTGCTTTTTTGGTTTTTGAAAACTAAGTATAATATGTTGTGTTGTTGTAGCGTTTGTAGAGTTTTTAATATATGTAGTTGTGATATGTTGAATATAGTTGTTATTTTTGGTTTTGTGATATGTTAAACATGTTGTAGAATTTGTTTTATTTTTTATGTATGTAGTTGTGATTTTTGATGAATATAGTGAAGATGTTATTTTTGTATATAGCTGTGATTTTTAGTTTGTTATGTTAATTTTGTTGTGAATATGTTATTAAGTTTCATATATAATTGTATGTGGTGAATTAATTAGTTATGTTTTGCTATTATGTTGAACATGTTTTAGGGTTGTTTTTGTCATTTTTGTAATAAAATGTTTAAGTAATAATATATAATTATATAATTGGTTTATAATTAATAATTTGTTGAACATAAAAAATTTAATAATTGATGAGAACATTAAATAAAAATTATAACAATTAATTAAACAAGTGATTAGTCATTAATACTTTATTAAATATAAAATTAATCGTTTCATAAAAATAATGATAAGTATCACATACTAAGTAGTAATTAAGTTAGGGTAATTAGTTATACGTGTAGTAATTAATAATTTATTAAATATAAATTAATAGTAATTAATTAGGTTGGTGTTTTATAATTAATAATTTACTAAACATAAAAATAAAAACAATAGTAATTAAATAATAGTAATATTAGTTAAGTGGTCAATAATGACTAATTTACTTAAACACAAAAATGATAATAAGAATTAGTAATTAGATTAACAACGGTTAGATTAACATGTAATGATAAAGAATAATTAGAACAAAAAAGAATTATTGTTTAATATTTAAGTATAAAAATTAATAATAACAAGTACAAATAATTACATCAAATTAAATAAAAATTAAGGTGAAAATAATATAAAAATTGGTTAGACTTGATAAAATTATATAATGGTGTAGAAAATACATTAGCACTATTTCTATTGATATTCAAGAATTTGGTGGCAAGCGTACTACTAATTAAGGATATAGTACACAGTAACTAGGAATCTTATGTGCGTTCGAGTTTACTACTCATCCTATATTGCATTTCATTTTTAAAATAACCTTAGCCTTGTTCGAGAATTAGTGAGTGGCTCATCGATTCTTGAGTTGTCTCGTTTAGACCATTTAAGATTGCAATGTTATGTGTTTGTTTCTCATTCTACTCACACCTTGTAATAGATGTTTTGGTTGTCTTCCTTTGTTCTCTGGGCATTCAACCTTTGATAGTACCCTTAGAAGAACTAAGAGGAGATGTCAAGAAAGAGGTGTTGTGGAATGAGTAGCAGATGCGTAAGTTACAATCCTAAGTGGAATAGAGCCTTAATCCTGTAAAATGAGGAGGGAAGGTGGATAATAGTTTTTTGTGCATACATTTGCATTATCTATTTGTACATTTTTTTTTCAATGGATTACATACGCAAAGATGTCAAGTAGCAAGACTTGCATAGATTTCAAGAACCGTCTATTGCCCACATATATGTTTTAATGGCATTCATTAAGATTACAAAAAATCATGTGAATGACCTTGTAAAATATCCTTTCATACGTTAATTGCAACCCTTAGAGATTGTCAGAGCACACATATTCGATAAAGGGTTTAACATGTTCTATACTAAGTGGATTCATCATGGGAAAGTGGAGGAAACCACTACAAGCATTATTAATATTGTGTCTGATCCATCCCATGAGATATTTACAATATACCAAGATGTCACCAAACATGGGGAAGTTGATGATTTTGAGGAGATACATACAACTAGTGAAGGCCTACATAAAGAATACAAGGATCCTTTTGAAGAGCTAGAGATGGAGTTGTATTATGTTGTTTCGAAGACTTCGGTCTCCAACTTCTCGGTTAAACTAAAGTATTTGAAAGTGGAGAAAATTGGATGACTAAGTATTTTGATTAGATGCTAAAGTTGTGGATGTATAATCTTCTTGGTCTTTAACTTCCTGGTTTGAATTATAAGGCCAAAAAAAGTTGAAGAAACTTGGCTTAGGGTACGAGTCAATTTATTTCTGCAAGAATGATTGTGCATTATTTTTGAAGGAGAATGCTAATTTGAAAGCATGCTCTATATGTAATGAAAGTTGATAGATAGATAAAAACACTAAGAGACAGAAAGTTCCATACAAGGTTTTGAGGTACTTCCCTTTGAAGGGTAGTTTGGAGTGATTTTATGCTTCATGACATACTGCGAATGACATGACATGGCACCGTCGAGGTCAATTAAGAGACGAAGAGTGATGCGACATCCTGTTGATTGTTAGGCTTAGAAGGATCTTAATAAAAAGTACCCAAATTTTATGAGTGAACCTCGAAATGTTAGAATTAGGGTTAGCTTTTGATTCACACCATTTCAAAATATTACTCTGTATAGTAAGTGCCCTGTGGTTTTAATTAATGTACCATCATGGTTGTGTGTAAAAAACTCATACTTAATGTGAACCCTATTGATTCTTAGTCCAAAATCCCTTGGAAAGGATATTGATGTCTTCTTGATACTGCTTGTGGATGAGTTCATAGACTTGTGGTCTAATGGGAACATTGTTCATGACACTGCTTCTAATTCGTCCAATGACTTCCCTACTCATAGTAATCTATCTGGTTGGATTGGTCAGGGTTATAAAGCATGTCAAAAATCTCATGATCATCATGTGATAATGCAACAATTGTTGTCAACAAGGATTCGGCCTTTTTTGAAAAAGAGAATCGTAGGAACTATTACCAAATTATACAATTTCTTCCAAGTGATGTGTGCCAGGACATTAAACACCACAGATTTAGAAAAGGCCCAAGAAAGTATTGTGATGATATTTTGCAAGTTGGAGACTATCTTGCCACCTGCTTTTTTGATATTATGGTTCACCTAATAGTGCACCTTCCAAAAAAAAAAAAGGCAATGCTTGGTAGTCTTGTTCACATGAGATGGATGTATTCGTTCAAGCAACATATTAGGATTTGTAAGCAATTTGTTAGAAATTGGGCACGACCTGAATGTTCTATTGTGGAAGAATATGGTGTGAATGAAACCTTGACTTTTTATGTCATGTATTTTAGTGGCACTGAGATAAGGTTTAATAGCTAGAAAGAAACTAGGCATCTAATGATTCGTCTCGAAAGCAATAGTTGTCTGTATTCTAATCCCAAAATTGTTCAATTGGGAAGGCAACAATTACAATGTTAGACACGGCTATAAGAAACAAAGCAAAGTGGTATAGACCAAGCAACTGTTCAAAAGTAGAAAAATACATCAAGTACGTTTCATCTACATAACCTATTTCTTTGTAATATATTTTACATCTTACTTAATGTGTATTAAGCACTTTAAATTATATAATTGTGTAGTGAGCACATAAGGGAAGTATATGGCACTCGATGCCAAATAAAGTCTAAGCAAAAAAGTTCCCCAAGTGGTTCTACAAGAAGGTAAACAAACCTATCGTTGTGGATTTTCTAATGCAAGTGCACGTATCGTTAACAAGTAATAAAGAGTAAGTAGAGTATCGTTCCCACGAGGATTGCGTTAATCTAGCTAAGTACCAAAATTGGTTAACTCTAAAATTATTTGAACAATCAAATATAAAATAGAAAAATAACAAAACAAAAAAATATAAATGAAAATCTAAACAATAAAAGACTAGGGCATCTGATTTCACCTAAATTAATCCTATTCAAATTATCTAACTTAATCAACTGATGTTTACTCCTATGCCGATAACGAAGTTCTCTTAGGTAGTCATTAATCTTTCTCAAGCATTAATAATTTATCATAGTTAGCAAATTTCCTACATCTCTGTGGAAACTCTAAACTTACCAAGATTCATTAAGAACAAGAAATTCATAGTGTTACACAAGTCTCATAGATATCTCTATCCTATGATGATCTCATGGCATTCAATCATGGTCTAATTTAATTATCGCTTCTCAGCCTCAAATTAAATCACAAATCATGCAAAAGGTGTGCAAACTTTTACAAGCATTAAGATTAGATTAAATACTCAGCATAGATAATGAATAAACATCGAATTGAATTAAATTAAACAAAAGTGAACATTCATAATCCGGCTACATCGTAGCCCTAGAATAGAGAAAATTAGTTCCTAATGAAACTAAAAACAATCCTAAATAATCTCTTAAACATGATGAGTGAAAGAAAAGAACTCTATTTGGATGCGAAGATGGTTTCCGTCTCCGGGTTGCACCGTTCTTCTTCTCCAAAGCAGTGAGTTCTCCCCTCTTGTTTGTAGTTTTCCTTTGTTAGAATTCATGCCTCAACCCTCTATAATGTTTTGTTTATAGGCTAGGGTTTGAAAGAGCAATTTTGGAACAAAATTACATTAGAATTTAAATTGGGATCGCAATGGCGCCTAGGCTCGATTTTCTGGCGCCTAGGCTTCATTACGGTGCCTAGGCGCCATGATTGTAGCACCTAGGTGCTAAACTTGACCATGGATCCTTTCTAAACTGGTGCCTAGGCGCCATGAATACGGCACCTAGGCTTCGAAGTAGCCCCTAGGCGCCAGGATCATAGCGCCTAGGCGCTATACTGGCCTCCTAAATGGCGCCTACACGCTATGCTCTTGGATTTTTTGTGTGAAACTTCATATGTAGCTGCACCTAGGCACCCAATAATTGGCGTCTAGGCTCCATTTCATCCCGAGTCCACTTTTGCTCAAATTTCAGTCTGCTTTGTCTTGCGTTTTGCCATTATGCATCGTTTTCCTTCAAAACCTATAAAAGAACATAAAACACTATTAAATTCTTATAAATAGCTCAAAACTAACAAAAATATTATGTGAGAATCATCTAATTAATTAGCCAAAAACTAACTTATCACCTATTATGTTGCATTTTAGTATGCATATTTAATTTTAATAATTTAAATATAGTACCACATCAAGATTTCTCGTGCAAATGGTTGTAGTTGTATGATCTTCACCAAATTAACCTGTCGAAAGCCACCAATGAGTTGCTTGCTTTGGCATCAAGATCAAATATTTGTTAGACATATATGCCTCAAAGAGTAAAATTGTAATACATTTTTGGAGATATTTTTATCAATAAAGAATTTATTCATTTATATATACCAAATCTTGTCCTCTTTACGTTCATATTTGTTGAATGTATGTTAAGCAAATAGTAGTCTGAGACTGTCAATCTAAACCTTTAAGAATTGGGCATATGATGGACTGATTATGTGGAAGACACGATTCTTAAGGTAACGGTCTAAAACGTATGATCCGCAATCGAGGGAATAAAGTTGGGCGCTTTATTCATGTAAAAATTGTTATGTTGTCTATATCCTTATTGGGAGATGGTTTGTCTTGACCATCGGAGTTAGACTCCGTGAATAGAAACATTGACACGTTGTCATAGGTGACGATATGTTGGATCGGGACACAAAGTGAATTGATTTCGATTAATAATTCTGTCTTGGCAAATCGATTCACTTTAGACAATCATTTGTATTGTATCTTAATCCTGAGATAAGTAGTGGGCCCGTTATCTCGACTTGTGTCTTTAGATGTACCAAAGGGTGACTCCCACGTCTCAATAGTGGTATGATGCCGGTACGTTGGAGGCATGACTCTTAATAGCGTAGACTTGTTATTCATAGATATGGAATCCATAGCTCCTTTTTAGAAGTAATGATATCTTCTTATATGCGTTATCCTATAATTGAAAAACTGGAGCGCTCAACCATTTGGATACATAGGTGTAACCGAATGGTATACTATCTTTGGATGGTAAGTTTTCTAATGGTGAGATAATGGAACGTAAGATAAAAATAATCAAAAAGGTAAGACAGAACTTGTCCTTAAGCTGATTATGGATTATCATATGGGGATACGATACACTTTGATATGTCATGGAGACTTAGCTATACGGGCTTCGTAATTCTATAAAGTTTGAGAGTGCAACTCCAAGCTTTTAGTGGAGTAGCGTTGGAGTTGATAATTGTGAAATGTATATCTGGGATATTGGGTTTCATAATTATCGTGAGCTTGAACTTTATAGGTCCATTTTGGTCCCCTTTGCTAGCTCACAAAATCCTGTAACGATGCGGTGTGCTTTTTCAATAATTGGTGACTTATGTCAGATTTATCAGATTGGTTTAAAATTTAAAAGAATCAAATAATTCATGTCTGTTTATTGGTTGAATTAATTTTGTTATAAAATTAATTTAAGATAAACTTATTGAATTATTGGGATCGGATAATTCTTGTCTGTTTATCGATTGATTTAATTGGATAAATTAAATCAAGATAAACTTGTAGAATTATTGTGAATTAATTTATTTTCTTAGAGATTGTCTTGATAAAGTTTGTTTTGATCAAATAACTTCTCTATTGGGTTATTTGAATCAAAACTGAGACTTTATCCTATAGAATCTCGGGTGGAAAATAAAAGATTCGCGGAGATATTTACGTGACAGTTCGGCCTGCCGATCAGCGAGAGATAAGATTACGCGTTTTCACGCGGATCTTATTAGATATTGATCTGAACTTGATTCTGTTTTGAGTTTTTGAGACCTAATCTGATAAGAAATGGCCCCAAGACCAATCGCTATATAAAGGGAGTAAGTCTCATGAGTTACTCAGATCAATTGAGAGATTAAGAGTGATACTCTTCTGGTGAGCATCTGAAAACTCCCTGAGAGCTTTTGTTCACAAATCACGAACACTAGCTTTGGGTTCTCTCGATTGGTTGGAAGGAGAGTCACCGGTGGAAGAGCTGTACGTGTGAGCCCACACTCACTCCGATCATGGATAGAGAATAGCAAAGAAGACCAGTTGGTTGAGGCTCTTCTAGAATGTTACTTCTTATCACTGGTTGCAGACGTTCTTCGGCACACAAAGGTTAGTAAGATCTGTTTAATTTATACATATAGCATGACAAACTTGTTTCTTGGAAAAATACTCTGATGTTTAAAATTTTTAAAATTCCCGCTGCGTACTTTACATTGTTTTTCCAACAATTGGTATCAGAGCCATAGGTTTTTACATAAATTTACGACTTTGTGATCATGTTATATGTATAAATTTTGTGATTTTAATCTCTCATATGCTTGAATTTAATTTTATAGAGAGTTGGCGATCTAGGTTTCTATATAATTATATGTTGTCATGGATTATGTGGTGAATGTTCATTAATTAATTATGGTTGATTAAATTGTTATTTAATTATTTATTAATTAATTAATTTATATCGGTTATGGTTCCTTAGAGGTTAGAATATGTATCTAGGTTTTTCATGTAATTAGATGGCGGACTATCATCTCCGTCTAAAAATTGTTATTTAATTTTAAATTTGTGAGAATTTTGTAATTAAATAATTATCCGAAGAAGACGGAACTGGAAAGCGGATCTAAAAGATGGATGATGGCGCACCCAGGTATTTCTTGAGTCTCTAATTTTATGTTTTTGAATTGTTGAAAATAAAATTGATGAATTGCATTAAAATTGTATTTTTTGGAATGGAGATTTCTGCTCGGTCGGCATTCTAAACATCACAGTTCGGCAGGCCGATGGTCACAGATCGGCAGGCCAGACGTGTGGTTCGGCAGGCCGTCAGTGGGGCAGAAATCGGCTGGCTCTGTCGGCAGGCCGAACTTCCAGTTCGGCATGCCAAACTTTCATGGGTCGACAGGCCGATCTTTTCGATCGGCAGGCCGATGAAGCATGACCGGCAGGTCGATCACCCAGATCGACCTGTCGACCGAGAGCTGTAAATTTTTCAAAAAGGTGCAATTTTTACGGTGCAGTTTTAATTTTATTTTTGAGACAATTCTGAGAAACATTAAATTTGGATATGACTGGAAGTATGAAGTATTTGATTCATACGGGATTGAAGACTTGAAGATGGAATTACGTGAAGAAGGATACAACTTGAGGATTCAAGGATGAAGAATTGATATATGTCTCGATTATTCTCTTGTAATCTTAGTTTTATATTCTCTAGGGTGGAACCATAATATTACGGTAATTATTATTTTGCTTGTAGCTTTGCTTGATTGCTTTGCTTGTCTGCATTATAATATGATTTGCCATGTATATTGATAACATGTCATATAGAATAGGAAGTGCTGCTCATATTAAAATTGTTCATGCATAATTTTAAAATAAAACCTTGATTTCAAAAGATTGAGTGGGAGAAGGTTTTCGAAGAGAGAACCTAAGGCCTCCATCGTTGGTCCATAGGAAGAACATGGTGGTCCCGACCCCTAGGAAGGGATTTCTATCATATACCAGATTGGATCTCTGAGAAGATAAGGTATTTTAGCATGATTTATGGTTGCACACCCCTAGGTGGTGATTATAAATCATGGATAAAATATTGAAACGATGGTTATACACTCATGTTAATTTTATTATTAACCTCCCCTAGGAGCTCTGTTAATAAAATTAATGGCCAAAGAAACGATTATTAATATATGATGGATCATACGGGTCCTAGATGGCATATATTAATCAGGAGGGGATCCGTGTTCCTGATTGAATTTGGCATGACTCCCCTAGAAGGTTGTTGAATTCTGAGTTGGGAATTATCGTTGTAAGGTTGTGATATTTTCAAGGTTTTGACACATAAACACATTTGTATGATTTTACATGATTGTGTTATCTTACTAAATTATTATGATATGTTTGCTTATGTTTGGTATATGATTCTTTATTGTAGATTAAAAATGTCTAAAAATGTTTTATCATCGATACTTGACAAAAACCAATTAATTGGAGAGATTATAATGATTGAAAACGGAACCTAGATATCGTCCTGTCCTTTGAGAAACTGAAATATGTTCTGACAACCCCTTGTCCTCACAAGCCTACGAGAGACTCATCTAATGAGCAATTCCAAGCATATGACCGCTGGAAAGATGCTAATGATCTAGCCCGCTGCTATGTTATGGCCAGCATGAATAATATGCTGCAGGCTCAACATCATGATTATGAGACTGCAAAGCAGATCTTGGATAATCTTGAGGATATGTTTGGAGGCCAGGCCATAACAAAGCGGCAAGGGGCACTTCAGAAACTCTTAAACTATAGACAGAGACCGGGGACATCTGTAAAGGAGCATATGATGTTGGTCATGGGTTACCTCACTGACATCGATGCTGAAACTCAGATGACTATGGTCTTTGAGACTCTGTCTAAGGAATTTATTCCGTTTAGAGCTACATTTAATTTGAGCAATAGACGGGATATGACCTTGACAGAATTAATGAAACAGTTACAGGAGTTTGAACTGCTGATCAGGGAGTCTCCTGCGGGTGGTGAGGCCAACATGGTAGCTGCTTCTGGTTCTAACCCCAACTCTGGGAATGGAAAGAAGCAACGGGCCAAGAATGGGAAGTCTTCTGTTCCTGCTAACACCAAGAGCAAGAAGAAGAGGAAGAGGAAGAGGATCCCAAAGAAGCTTAAGTGCTTCTTCTGTGGGAAGGTCGGGCATATTAAGAAGCATTGTAAGGACTTCCTTTCCAAAGGAGGTAGGTGTAATCTTCTATATTTAGAAACTTGTTTGGTTGAGGAATCCAGTGACATTTGGGTCATAAATTCTGGTGCAACTAATCATGTTTGTATTTCTCTACAGGGGTTCAAAGAAATGAGAAGTCTGCTACATGAAGACTTCACGCTTCGGATGGGCGATGGATCCTTGGTCTCAGCAGAAGCAGTGGGAGATGTCCATCTTTACTTTGACAAATATAGGAATTTATTTTTGCAAGATTGTTTTTATGTTCCTAAATTTAAAAGGAATTTAATTTCTATATCTTGTTTATTTGAAGACTCCTACGTGGTATCTTTTAATGAAAAAGTGGTGATTCGTAAAAACAAATCTTTTATCTGTTCTGGATGGATGCAAAATAATCTATATTTTATCAAACCTAAGATGGACTTATTGCTTAATGTTGAGATGAATGATAATAACTCTAAAAGACTTAAAACTTCTCACTCTAATAAGACTTATCTTTGGCATTTGCACCTTGGTCACATTAACCTGAATAGGATTCAAAGGTTGGTAAGGGATGGACCTTTAAGTCACTTAAAGGTGGAATCTATACCTCAATGTGAATCTTGTTTGGAGGGTAAAATGACCAAAAGACTATACGGGTCTAAAGGCAATAGGGCCGAAGGGGTTTTAGAACTTATGCATAGTGATGTTTGTGGACCGATGAACATCCGGGCACGAGGAGGGTATGAGTACTTTGTCACTTTTATTGATGATTACTCAAGATATGGGTATGTGTGCCTGATGCACCACAAAAGCAAAACTTTTGACAAGTTTAGGGAGTTTTGGGCTGAAGTGGAAAAGCAATTGGTAGACCCATAAAGGCACTTCGATCCGATCGGTGGAGAATACCTTTCTAATGAGTTCTTGGGACACTTGTTAGAGAATAGGATTTTATCCCATTTGACTGCGCCGGGCACTCCGTAGCAGAATGGCGTAGCAAAGAGAAGAAATAGGACTTTGTTGGACATGGTCAGGTCCATGATGAGTTATTCATCATTACCTTTATCCTTTTGGGGATATGCATTACAAACTGCATGTGATCTTTTGAACAATGTGCCTTCAAAATCGGTCCTTAAAACTTCTCACGAGCTGTGGACAAGAAGGCAGACATCCTTAAACCATATTCGCATATGAGGATGTCTGGCTCATGTCTTGTTTAAGGATCCGAATAAGTTGGAAGCACGTTCAAAAGTTTGCATATTTGTAGGATATCCAAAAGGGACTAAAGGGGGTTATTTTTATAACCTGAAGGAAAATAAAGTCGTGGTTTCTGCTAATGCAACTTTACTTGAGGAGAGTTATATGGACAACTTTAAACCTCGAAGCAAAGTGGTGCTTGAGGAGTTAAGGAGTGATCAGATCACTCCAGAGGTTCTAAATGAAACCGTTCCGATCAGTGTAGAAAACCAAACAAACTTGAACAAAAATCTCAGGGGCTTCGACGTAGTGGGAAGATCGGGTGTCAACCTGAAATGTATATGTTCAATGGGGAGGTCTTCTTGGCTGAACCGGATAAACATGATAGGGATCCTTATACTTACGCAGAAGCTGTGGAGGATGTTGATTCAAAACTCTGGACAGAGGCCATGAACATAGAGATGAAGTCTATAGAGACTAATCAGGTATGGGAGCTTGTGGATCTTCCCAAAGGGGTAAAACCCATAGGCTGTAAGTGGATCTACAAGAGGAAAAGAGGTGTGGATGGAAAGGTCGAAACCTTTAAGGCTAGACTGGTAGCTAAGGGTTATACGCAAAAGGAAGGAATCGATTATGAGGAAACCTTTTCACCTGTAGCCATGCTTAAGTCCATCCGGATTCTCTTATCCATAGCTGCCGCTCTCGACTACAAGATTTGGCAGATGGATGTCAAGACGGCTTTTCTAAATGGCTATCTTGATGAGTCCATTTATATGGAACAGCCAGATGGGTTCAAGGTCACAAGTTAAGAGGGTAAGGTTTGTAAGCTGCTTAAGTCAATTTATGGACTTAAGCAGGCTTCTCGTTCTTGGAACATAAGATTTGATCAGGTGATCAAGACTTATGGGTTCTCACAAAATGTGGATGAACCATGTGTTTACAAACACATTAAGGATGGGAAGGTGGTTTTTCTACTGCTCTATGTAGATGACATTCTGCTAATTGACATTGATGTTAGGGCGTTGTCATCGGTCAAATTATAGTTGATCAAGCAGTTTGACATGAAGGACTTGGGTGAAGCTAATTTTGTTCTCGGTATCCAGATCTTTTGAGATAGGAAGAACAAAATGATAGCTTTGTTACAGGCTGGCTACATAGATAAAATTCTCAGGAGGTTTGCAATGCAGAATTCCAAGAAAGGTGGGCAACCATCTAGGTCTGGAATTACTCTTTCTAAGAAAGACTCCCCAAAGTCTTATGAAGAAAGAAAATACATGAAGAAGGTGCCTTATGCTTTGGCAGTGGGTAGTCTCATGTATGCCATGCTTTGCACATGACTAGATATGAGTTATGCGGTCAGGATTGTAAGTCGATTTCAGGCAGATCCAGGACTGAACCACTGGGTTGCGGTAAAGGATATTTTCAAGTACTTGAGAAGGACTCGAGGTATATGCTTGTGTATTCAAGTGAGGACTTGACTCCTCTAGGATACACTGACTCAGATTTTCAATCCTGTCTGGATTCTAGGAAATCGACTCGGGGTTTGTGTTTACTCTGGGCGACGGTGCCATCAGTTGGAGAAGTGCAAAGCAAGATTGCACTTCAGATTCAACAATGGAGGCCGAGTATGTGGCAGCTAGTGATGCTTCGAAAGAAGCAGTGTGGCTCCACAAGTTCCTTGGAGATCTTGAGGTAGTTCCTGGTATGGATAAGGCGGTATCACTGTACTGTGATAACAGTGCGACAGTAGCTAATGCTAAGGAACCAAGATTTCACAAGAAGAGTAAGCATATTGATCGAAAGTATTATGTGATAAAGGACTTCGTTGAGGGCGGGCATGTCATGGTGTGCAAGATCGTGTCAAAGGACAATTTAGCTGATCCATTTACGAAGACACTTACTAGGAGAGTCTTCGAGAGGCATGTGGAAGCTATGGGGATGCGAGATTTGCTGTATTTACTCACTTAGTGCAAGTGAGAGATTGTTAGACAAGTATGCCCTAAGGAGTAATAAAATGTAATACGTTTTTGGAGATATTTTTATCAATAAAGAATTTATTCATTTATATATACCAAATCTTGTCCTCTTTACATTCATATTTGTTGAATGTATGTTAAGCAAATAGTAGTCTAAAACTGTCAATCTAAACCTTTAAGAATTGGGCATATGATGGACTGATTATGCGGAAGACACAATTCTTAAGGTGACGGTCTAAAATGTATGATCCACAATCGAGGGAATAAAGTTGAGCGCTTTATTCATGCAAAGGTTGTTATGTTGTCTATATCCTTATTAGGAGATGGTTTGTCTCGACCATCAGAGTTGGACTCCGTGAATAGAAACATTGACATATTGTCATAGGTGACGATATGTTGGATCGGGACACAAAGTGAATTGATTTCGATTAATAATTCTGTCTTGGAAAATCTATTCACTTTAGACAATGATTTGTATTGTATCTTAATCCTGAGATAAATAGTGGGCCCGTTATCTTGACTTGTGTCTTTTGATGTACCAAATGGTGACTCCCACATCTCAATAGTGGTATGCATGCCGGTACGTTGGAGGCATGACTCTTGATAGCGTAGACTTGTTATTCATAGATATGGAATCCATAGCTCCTTTTTAGAAGTAATGATATCCTCTTATATGCGTTATCCTGTAATTGAAAAACTGGAGCGCTCAACCATTTGGATACATAGGTGTAACCGAATGGTATAGAATCTTTGGACGGTAAGTTTTCTAATGGTGAGATAATGGAACGTAAGATAAAAATAATTGGGAAGGTAAGACAGAACTTGTCCTTAAGCTGATTATGGATTATCATATGGGGATACGATACACTTTGATATGTCATGGAGACTTAGCTATACGGGCTTCGTAATTCTATAAAGTTCGAGAGTGCAACTCCAAGATTTTAGTGGAGTAGCGTTGGAGTTGATAATTGTGAAATGAATATCTAGGATATTGGGTTTCATAATTATTGTTAGCTTGAACTTTATAGGTCCATTTTGGTCCCCTTTGCTAGCTCACAAAATCCTGTAACGATACAACCTGCTTTTTTAATAATTGGTGACTTATGTCGGATTTATTAGATTGGTTTAAAATTTGAAAGAATCAAATAATTCATGTCTGTTTATTGGTTGAATTAATTTTGTAATAAAATTAATTTAAGATAAACTTATTGAATTATTGGGATCGGATAATTCTTGTCTGTTTATTGATCGATTTAATTGGATAAATTAAATCAAGATAAACTTGTAGAATTATTGTGAATTGATTTATTTTCTTAGAGATTATCTTGATAAAGTTTGTTTTGATCAGATAACTTCTCTATTGGGTTATTTGAATCAAAACTGAGACTTTATCCTATAGAATCTCGGGTGGAAAATAAAAGATTCGCAGAGATATTTACGCAACAGTTTGGCCTGGCGATGGGGCCTGTTCGGCCTGCCGATCAACGAGCGATAAGATTACACGTTTTCACGTGGATCTTATTAGATAATAGCAAGATCAGTTGGTTGAGGCTCTTCTGGAATGTTACTTCTCTTCACTGGTTGCGGAGGTTCTTCGGCACACAAAGGTTAGTAAGATCTGTTTAATTTATACATATAGCATGACAAACTTGTTTTTTGGAAAAATACTCTAATGTTTAAAATTTTTAAAATTTTTAAAATTCCCGCTACGCACTTTACATTGTTTTTCCAACAATATTTTGGTACTATTATACTCAGGTTGTGTGGCAAATAGAGTTCAATTTCTTACGTTTGACTATGATGTAAGATGTAAGGTACAAAACAATAGTGTATGCATACCTAAAATAGAAGATTCCAAATTTTATGGTCAGTTAGTGGATATATTTAAACTTTTGTACATACATGATTGTTCAATAATGTTATTTAGGTACAAGTGGTTTGGCACCAACCTGTTGTGAAGGAGAATGCAAGTGTACAAAAATAAGACAAGAATTTTTGTGAATGCTTAGTTTTATAAATATGATCCCTTCATTCTTGTATTTCATGCACAACAAGTTTTTACACCGATGACTTATTCGATAGTCCAAATTGGAAAGTTTTTAAACACTTTAGGCATCAACATATTTGGGATATACTTAATGATATCGAAAATGATGTTCAAGTATTGTAAGACAACTACACTTTCAACTTGGAGGTCAAGCAACCAAAGTTGGTTACCTTGATATTTAGTCATCTTTTTATATTGTATTCATCTTATAAACTTTGAAACTTATAGTAACAATCGTTCAAAAATATAATACATAAACTGATCTTATTTCTTACTATTGACATGCAACATGTCTGGTCAAGTTGTCATGTGTGCTGGATTAGCTGGGAGAGCTGATCCCTCATTAGGACATGGGACTACAATACAACCCAATGTCAGTCAGGCATGATTTTCAACATTTATGTCTTTTTTCTTACACATTCTTATTGGCTTTCTTTAATTCATAAACCTTAAGTATGTAGTTTTAGTTTCTTGAGCCACAAGGGTAAGGGAGAGTCCAGAACGATAGACATCGCCAAGTAGGTGGCGCTCAGCTTGACTGGACAAATGATATGATGAATGCTGTAGGGAAATTTGGTGTATGCTTTGAAAGCATTGGGGCACACATAAGGGATTCTGTAGGCCCTTTCTATAACACTTAGAGGTCCATCGCATCAGCGGATAGGAATAAGATCCCTAACCGTATAAGGGTGATAGCTTTTTTATCAATTCAAGTTTCTTATGTTTTATGGAACATGTAGTAGAACTTGTTTTTAAAAATACAACAATGGTTTCAGATCGAGATCATGGGTGAGATGAATGCTTATATCAACCAAGAGGCTCAAAAGTGCTACCAAGATTAGAAGAACGACCCCAACAAGCACTACAAGAAACATGGTCTGGATGTTCTGCCTAAAGCCTTCTAGAATGGGGAGCATTGTCAAAAATGTTATGAGCTATTTAACTTGCCGAATTTGAAGTTTGTTTCCCCATTAAATTTTTTTTAAAATTGTTGAAGTAGGATGGTCAATCACAAATGAATGTGACAAACCAAAAAGAAACAAGATGGTCAACCTATCAGGGACAATCATCTTATTCACAACGTCGATACAAAAAGGTAAAATAGTTTATGTACTTTTATTGGGTAATCATTTTTATAAACAAAATATCAATAATTGAACTCTAAACATCAATTCAACGTGACAAATGGACCTTGAGACATGCCAGTCACAATCCTTGATTGACAACTAGAATGATCAACATTTTCGTCAGAGTAGGGGTTGAGGGGAGATCGATCATGCAACGTAGGCTGCATCTGGCTCTTCTGCCCCTACCGTTAATAAGGTTTCTATACTTGAAAATGTGCTAAGGATGCGTAAGGATCATCAAAAAAGAGTGGGACCTAGACTGAGTCAGAAACAATCGGGTCCTAATTCCACATCTTTTGGTTCACATTCTAGGCATATCCAGTTGTATTCAAAGGTACGAAACTGGCTCACACAAATGTATACAAGCAATATAGAGCTACTTAACGAATTGAGGCAAACCAACTTAAGACTCACCATTAACATACGTCCACCCTCGACGAGTATGGTGCCTTAAGTTAAAGAAAAAGAGGAGGAAGAAGGAAATGTAACTTAAGGAATTAGACATTTTGTATATTATTGGACTTCTACTTTTTTTTACTATGCTATTAGACCATGCAATGTGTTTTCTTTTATTGTATGAAACGTATGGTATCTTATGTTGTTTTTTAATATCAATTATAAGATTTTTATTAATTATCATTACATTAAGTCATTTTAATTACATTTCAATCAATATCTAATTTTAAAAAATTAATACATACTTTTTTTATAAAAAAATATAATTAAAGTAAAATTATTTATTTAATTGCAATTAATTTTTTATTTTTTGCATTTTAAAAAAATAAAAAAGATAATTAGCTATGCATATATGTGCGAAAAACCACACTGTCGCTAAATCTCCATTCAAATTAAAAAAAAATTCAAACATTTAAAAACTTTTAACGACAAAAATATCGTCACAAAATATTATTGATGATGTCATTCACTTAGACTTATGATCTCAAAAAATGGCAATGACATGTTGTTATAAAAATACATTTTTAACGACAATAAGCCAACTTTTAGCAACGGATTTTGTCATCTTTAAAGGCTTCAATTCTTGTATATATAAACTGAACCATGAAAGCGACAACATTTGAAAGAGCAAATACTTGACTAACTTATAGATGCTACAAACAATTCACCAACATTGCCATAATTATAAAGAAATAAGGTAAATTGCTTCAATAGTCTTTAAGTTTTCACCAAGGTAAACATTTGGTCCCTAATCTTTTATTTTTGATTTATCAGTCCCTAACCTTTAATTTTAGTTGCTGAGGGACCAATTTAACGGTCAAACAATTAAATTTGGACAAAAAAGTAACAAATTGTACTTAAAGTTATCAAAAAGGGGAAACGGTTTAACCATAAAATTGGTCTCTCAGCAACTAAAATGCAAGGTGGTGCGTTGATAAATATAAAAAAAAAAGATTAGTGACTAAAATCGCACTTTCATGAAAGTTTAGGGACTAACATGGTAATTACCCGAAGAAAGAATCACATAAGACATCTCAACTAATACTGGTAAGTATAATAAAAATATGTTTGAATTATGAAAATGTAATCTATAAATATAATTTTACCATAGAAAAAGGAATAGATGCAACATTCTATTAGGTGATTTTGGTTTAATTGAATGGAATAAGAATAGAAATAGGAATAAAAATATAATGGAATTAGAATAGGAATAGGATTGAATGGTTTATTCATATTCTTTTATTTGGTTGTACATTAAAATCAATATTGGAATCACATTTATTATGTTTGATTTTATTGGAAAAAAATGAAATAGTAATTGTTTTGTCGTTTATAATGTTATAAAGTTAATGCCATTATGTTCTAAAGTGTTTTTTTTCCCTCTAAAAGTTAAGAAGCTATTATTTTATTTCATACATCACTAATTCAAATAGTTTTAGTATTGATATATGAAATAAGTAAATAAAAGTATATAAACTATGTAAATTATAATCATAGAAGGGCCAATTAATTATCATAAGAAAAAAACACAACAAGTTCAAACAACATAATTTTGAAATAATACTAATCGAATATAAGAAAATCTTTATCACAAAAAAAAAACCTCGATGGACTCAAACCTGATATAATCAATGCAAAATAAGAAAAATATTAATAAACAAAAGAATAAAGATATATACACAAGAGTAGATAAAGAATCCCTATTATAGTAGTCAGTACTTGTGCTCTTTTGTTGGTAACAACCGTCAGTTTTTTCTTTTTTCTGCACGGTATCATACCTACTATCTCCTAGGGTAAGAAGTATGTCCCTTGTTTTTACCAGGAATGGTTCCCGCCTTTGTTGCCTCTGGGTAGATTGAGTCTCCTTAGCGAACTCGCAGGGCGCTCTCAGAAAAGTGCGGTCCAAATCTTATCTGAACTGCAAGAATAACTGACTAAGCCTCCTAGCTATCCTTAGCGGGATCTTAGGGAATGTCATTGCCATTACTCAAACAAGCATGAAACGGAATGAGCCTTTCGGGGACTAGCTCGCCATTACTCAAGAGGGAAAGGAAGTTTCTCGCCAAGGGGGTCCTCACAGCAATAAAATTTGAATTATCAGATTTTTTGAACAAACCATCAATTTACATTTGAATTCGGATTGGAGGATTCTTTACAATGACATTGTTGGCCAATTGAAAGGGACGTAGCACAGCTCGGTAGCGCGTTTGTTTTGAGAACAAAATGTCACGGGTTTAAATCCTGTCAAGTAGGGCTAGAAAAATATGATGGCATAATTGGGATAATGAACAAGGTACTTAAAGTATATTTTATGATACTAAGGGAGAATAAATTTTAATTAATAACAGTTTTAAAATAAAATGATGACTCAAGTGGTTCCTTTAGGAATTGTCATCCAACCATTATAGTGGAATAGTCATTCAACCATTTTAGTAGAATAGCAATTCCATCAGAATGATCATTTCCACAATTTTTTGTCCAACTAAACATAAGAATAATGAGATTTTAAGAATTATCATTTCATTTCAATAGTCATTTCATCAATCCAAACGTACTTTTATTTCTCTGTTTGGCAAGAGCCCTACAAAGAATCATATAAAAAAAAAAAACAAAACTCATGTAAAATTTATATGAATTGACATATATGTGAATTAGATATAGCTACTTAAATTTTTTTTAATAAAGTATTTACTAAGCTTTGTAGGGCTGAAACTTGCTATTTCAATTCTCTTCATTTTTTTCTAGTCGGATGTTAAGCTCATCTTTTCGTGACACAATTGCCACATAATTTGGTAATAGTAGCTCCTCTTCTATAGGCTCTTAATCATCCACTCTTTTTAGGACCAAGTACTTTTGGAATTGCATCATTTTTTTACGTTTGTTTTGGAGAATAAAGACAGCTTCTTATGATTTGCTTCCATATGTTTTCCTAAAAAATATAAATTATAATTAAATTTTGACATAAAATCTTTGTAAATTTAAACAAAAGAAAGAAGGACAATGCATAGATTCATACAATGCCTTCACCAACGGCTGCAGATATAGGTTCATCATTTTTCTTTTTATGTGCCTTCATCAAAACATCAACTGTAAGTGGTCCTTCTTTGCTTGTTCTAGCTATGTAAAAGTAAAATAATATTAAAGAATTCTTTTCTGACCTAATTAATAAAAGCTAAGAAGAACGTGATGTTACCATTTTGTGAATTAAGCGGGCATATTCTTTGCAGCTGCAAGTATGTGGAAGCTGCTTCTTCCTTATCGCTTCGAATTTTTCACTTTTTACCCAGAAATAAACTTATATTTGAATGTTTGAAAAAGGATCAAAGAAGAGCATATAATAATTACCTATTGTTTGTTTGCTACCTGTTGTCGAATTACTTGTGGATGACAACTGATACAACAATATTAATATTGAACAGAAGCAACAACTTATATTTTTCTATATGCACTAACATTTGAGTATGAAATCAATTTTACATGTATCTAAAAACATTAAGTGTTTTATAGATCACTTGCATAAAAAATTATCACTTCCATAAAAAATTAGCACCTGGAAGAATAAGGAAGTTCAGTGTCGAATTCCCCAAACATTCAAAAGTAAATGGCTAATCCTTCATCAAAAAGTGAAGTACCTAAAAATTTACAAAACAAAGAAAAAAAAGAAATGTTTGAAGTCTTTTTAACTATTACAAGAAGCATGGTTATGTTTACGAGAACGGTGGAGGTGGAGGGACTGTTGAAGAGCTGCCGTTGCCGACGAAGGAGCCTTTTTTTTTGTTTGGGTTAGTTGTTTTTTTTTTTTTTAATTTGTAATAAATTTTTGTTTTAATTTTTATTAATTTTTAGTGTACCAATTATTTTGAAGGGTATTTTAGTTATTTTAATTAAAAATGATGTCCAACAATTTTTTCATCTAAAATTAATGGTTTGACTGTTAAAATCACCCTTCAGCAATTAGAATCAAGTGTCAGGGTCAGTTAAACAAAAAAATTAGGAACTAAAGTGCACATTTAAAAAAAATGGAGGCCTTCTAAGCAACTTACCTAAAGAATATTAATAAAGCATGGCTACAGCCTAGACAGGGTTCTAGACGTAATGGTTTGCTTTGACACACCGTATTAAATTGTATTATATTATATTGTATTGTATTTTCTGTATATAATACAATACAATACAATGCAATGCAATACAATACAATACGTTGTAACGCCCCGAAATTTATTTAATGTTAATGTAATATAAATGGTGAATTAGTATGCCATAATTAATGTTTCAACATTAATTTGATTATTGGGTTGGATTTAAAAGTTTTGGTTATTTTGTTAATTTGATGAATTCCAATGGTTTCTCATTGTTTTAAAATGATGTTTTGAGTTTTAAAACACGATAATTTGTAAAATGTTAAAAATACTCCGTTTTACAAAACCGTGGGCGGCACATGGTTTTCGCACGGTAAAACCGCCCACCATTTCTCTCTATTTATTCTCTCTCTCTTCCTCCTCTCTCCTCACTCTCTCAGATTTTTCTCTCTCTTCCCTCTCGTGACTCTCTCTCGGCTCCTCTCTTCTCTCTCTACTTCTCACTCAAATTTTTGAAAGAAATTCGAATCCAAGCTTCGGGTTAGCAAGGAGGAGGCTCGAGGATGTGATTTGGTAACCGAGAACGCGGATTGGAGCTTCGATTCGAGGTTAGTTTTGAAAATTCTAAACTTTTTACAAAATTTTCAATTTTGTGCATTTTTGAAACCTAGGTTTGTTTGAGCTTAAAAAACCTTGGATTTAAGTTAAATGAACTTAGAACAACTAGAATCTAAGCTTAGATTGAAGAAAAATGGATTGGATTCAAGATTTTTCATTTTTCTCCCTATTTTCTTATTTTTGGATTTTTTGAGTTTAAATCTTGTTTAAATGAGTCCAAATGTGTTCTAATATGTTTTTCTACCAACTATGATTATTTTCTATGCCTGGGATTTGAGAAAAATAAGTTAGAATCAAGATTTGTGTTTTGGGGATCGAGAAACCCGTGGCTGAATTTTTGGGTTTTCCCAATTCGGCAGGCCGGATCACGTGTTCGGTAGGCCGGAATAGAGATCAGCAGGCCGGTGTTCTTTAGTCCGACAGGCCGAACCTTGGGATGTTCGGCCGACCGAACTTTGCTTCCGGCAGGTCGAACTGTGCAGTTCGGCCGGCCGAAGCAGGGAGTCCGGCAGGCCGGCCGAGGCATGGAAAATTTTGTAATTTTTCACCCGTTTTTACTGTTTTGAACCCTGATTTAAATTCCAACCTTATAGAATGATTTTAAAGATACAAATGGCACACTAGAACATCATGAAATAATTTGGTAACATAGAATGTCTCAAACTAGATATTGATCGACTTAGTTGGTATCTAGGATCGTTCGTGGTTCCGCAGAGCTAACATATAGCGGACCGAGATTACGGTGTAGGGCACTGGCATGAGTATTGAGGTAGGACTTCTACCCTATTCCTTGGTAGCCTAGTTTCAAAATGATTTGGCTTTGAAAAGGATTTCTATTAAAATGTTTTCAACAGTTGTTTGAAAATAAATTTATCGGTTATATTTTATTATACCGTGAACTGAGATGAACTTCATAATGAATGTAAATGGCAACACTCGGTAATTGGGTTTTGAATGATGATGATAACAAACATATAGGCATAATGCCATATCAGAGATCGGGTTGTGTAACGATCGACCTTGAGGGCAAGTCCCAAAACCCAGCTGGGCCACTACGGTGGTGATATTATTATGGTTTGCCTAGGAAAAGAAAATGATATTTCTGGTTGTCCGAGTAAACTGTTCTGGGCCAGGACGGTTTACTCAAATTTATTTATTTATTTATTTAAGGTTTCTTTTAAATAACTCCTGAATAATGACCTGTTTCTTTAAATTAAATTATTTATAAAGCATAGTCCTACTGAGCCTTTCGCTCACGTTTTATTTGTTTTAAATTTCCCCCTTCTAGGTGGTTTTCCATTTAGGTTTGGAGAGAAATCTTCGGACAAGACCCAGGAGCTATAGAGGGACTAGTAGCTTAATTTGTATTATTTAAATCAAGGCATGTAAGATCTTAACTTTATTCGTACTTGGACTGAGATTGTATTTATGATATTGTCAGTACCATGTGTGTGCACAAGTTGTGGGTCTGTGGGACCCATACTCGCGATTCTATTATTTTATTATTATTCGTTTAATGATTTCAATTGCCTAATGTATATAAACTCTATTATAAGGTGTTTTTTCGAAAACCTCGTCTTTTATTATTTAATCCAACTCCTAAACTCTTGATTTTAATTAAATTTTCCTTTAATTAACTTAAATAATCCGCCACGTCACCTCCCGTACTCCGGGGCATGACATACGCTATGCCAAATATGCCCTTATACATGTAAATAATCAACGTTAAGTGGTCCAAATGACGTTACAAAGTTTGTTAACTTAACTTTAGTGTCAAAAATTATCAGGTAGCTAGCGTAATGTTTATAGACCAGAACCATGCTTGAAGTTGCATTAATTATTATGATGATAAAAAATTAAAAAAGAAAATAAATGATAGAAGTGAAGAAGAAGATTTAACATGGTTTAACAATATACCTATTCTACAATTACAAAAATAGGTACAAAGAGAAAGAATTCATTAGTAAGGAGTGTTATGAATAAGACTTCATATGAATACATAATACAAAGCATATAAACGAATAATCTATCTAAAACTAGAATCAAGACTTTTCCTAAGACAAAAATAAAGATAAATAAAGTCAAAACTATTATAAAGAGTAACTATATAATCAATACGTCAAAACTGAAACTTTTAAACTAAAAATTGCAACATATAAAAACTTTATATTATAGTAATAAAAAATTTCAGTTAAAATAGATTTTGCCAAACACGTGTTTAACTTTCCTTAACAATAATGATAACACAAATTTTGCTTTTATGTTTTTTTTTTTTTCATTCACGTCATCGCTTAACATTCATACTATATATGACCATTAGATACGATCCGTCAGGCAATATCGTAGACCTTGATTCATGTGGCGTCAATTTCTCACGACAAACTATCAGGAAAATGGTTAACCTAATATTAGGTCCTGGACCTTTCGGATATAAAATCCGACATACAAAAGCAAATACTTTTATCGTTTTGGTAAATTTTTAACTATGTGAAAGTTCCATTTCAGGGAAGGATGACGTACCATGATACTTTCTGTTTTGTCGAGCCCTGCTAGCTTGGACCAATGCATGCCCATTACTCTCTGCCAGGGTACGGGTACTGGGAGACGAGATATCATGTGATGGAATTTTGTCCTTCGCGTACGAAACAACGCTGTAAACCATCCTGTATAATTCATAGCTAATTGAATTAATTCTGTTCTTGTCATGCCACCTCTTCCTCTCTTCTTGAGCCCTGTAAAATATGTATGTATGAATGTGCGTGTGTGTATGTATCTTTGTATGTGTATATGACAACTATGAATCTCTTGAAGCAAAAAATCCAGAAGATATAAGTTGTGTAATCCCACATCGTCTGAAAATATATAATAGTATTAGCAATATTTAATCTTTTATATATATATATGAGCATTTGCTTCAACGTGAATGGAATAAGAAAAAAAGGAGGGAATTTTTTTCCATGGAGAGAAAAATGCTAACTCAATTAAGCTTTTGATTCTCTTGAATAACCACAAATTTACTTCAGAAGTACTATAAAAACATACCCGAGTCTTATTCAACAAACACATTTGATATTCTCTCGACAGTTGACAATCTTATAACAATAAAAAGAGACAGAAAACAATTCTAAATAGTTTTGGCATTCTCTTGACAGCATGCCTATAATTCTGCTCGAGGACGTAGGCCGATGGCCAACCAAACAAGTTTCTACAGATGGCCATTTCTTTGTCTATGCCTTTTTTTTTTTTTTTTTTTTTTCCTGGTTGCTGGTTGTCTTTCGCCTAATTTGATATGTTGGATCTGAAATCAAGTTGGAGAGTTCTTGTCAGAATCCTAAGTCCCCATGTGAATGTGGCTTAAATTGATTATATAAAGCCTAAAGTTGATATGAATATGTCTAGTTGCAAATTAATCAATAAAATATCTTTTGAGTTGTGTGGCCGAATAATGAGTATTTGTTTACAATAGGAATGGACTCTTAATGACGTGAGAGACAAAATAATTACTAGGGTATTGGCTTTCCCTTCTAATTTTATTTTTATTTTTATTTTTTTGTAAATGTTTCGTCATCGATATATTTAAGGAACAAGATTACATAAAAAATTTGTAATGCGTGCCTTTACAAAATATGGTAAAAGAATGCTTGGAGGTAGCTATTACAAAGCAATGTCATCACATGATTCGACATGAAAATCATATAGCACGCAGTGTTATATTTGAGATGTAAATTAAATGGGAAATGGTCTGTTTACTGCTATAATGAACAGAAGGTATAAATAAAGGTTATGAAAAAAAAGGGTTTAATTTGTAAAAAAAAACGTGATCTCGTTTTGTTCTATATATTGTTTTCCATCGAGTTTCATTGTTTGGACGAATTAGAAGGCGGAAATTTTGTAAATTGAAAGAAAAAAAATATATGGTATATATTTTTGTAAATAGTGGGTGCATAAAGATTTGAGGGTGGAGTTAATAGAAAGAATATCACTGTTGTAATATATTTTTAGAAAATGACGTTATTAACTGTGTTTGCCAAAAATTATTAAAAAAACAAATGTTAAAAAAAAAAAAAGAAGTCATTATCGAAATAAAAGTGTGAAACAAGCTCTGTATTTTCAGCAGTCCTAATCAAATTACTTTATTAGACTTACTTATGTTTAACCAATAATTATATGTACAAGGACATTTAGTGCTTAAACTACTAGCCAGTCTTTCTATTCAATCAATTAATAATGTTTTAAACACTGGAAAGATAATTAGATTTTTTTCCAAATCCACTTCCTAACAAGTAATCAAACACTAAAAAGGTAACTAATCGATGATCCTTCTTTATTCCTTTTATTTTCAAAACCTTTATCTTTCCCATTGCGGGTTGGAAGGTAATGAAAAAGAGTAACATGATCTAAGATTAATATTTTTGTTGGTGTTCTTAAGTTATCGTTAAAGACTCATTTAATCAGTTATATTCTAGCTATTTTAAACTTTAAAAGGGTGTTTGGAAGCGTGGTGAGAACCGTTGGTTAGAACCACTTTTACTGTAGCATGTGAGAGCTTTACACTGTAGCAATTTTTATTATTATTACTGTAGCATGTGAGAGCTTTACACTGTTCATAACTGAGTTTGTGGTGAAAACCGTTGCCAAATAGCCGATATCATTATTTCAAGTAAGGATATTTATCTTTTTATGCCATATGTTTTAAGTTAATTCAAAATCCATATTTTCGATTTCAATCTCATCGAATATATATCTTTACATTAGATTTAATACATATATATATATATATACTTTACCCAGTCTATAGTTGATTTTGACCTTTTAATCCTTAAGTAAAAAAAACTTTCAAAAAATAAGAAAAAGGCATAAACAAAAATACACAAAACATATATTTAGGGGTATTTTATACTTTTTTGAAGTAACAAATTTAGTGTAAAGTTACTTTAATTTTTTAAAGTTTTCTTATTTTCCAGAGGTAATTTTTAGGTTAAAATTGAAGATTGATTAAGAAAAGATATTAATTTATATATTAAATCTAATAGGAAGGTATACACTCGATGATATAAAAACTCGAAAGTATAACGCTTGAATAAACTTAAAATACAACATATAAAAAATGTAATTAACCCTTTCAAATATATAGTACTAGTTATAGCGAATAATTTACGTCGTTTTTAACATCTTAGAAAGGATTACGAGATACCTTTATATGTCTGAAGAGCAATAGTAAAATTACTCTTTGTATGAAACTGGCTTCCTTAATTTTAACAATAAATATTCAAAAGGAATTTTTTTTTTTTTTTTTTTTTTTACGTTTACAAAGTATATAATATTATTCTTAATTGTTTTTACGTTTACGTTTAAGCCACAAAGAAGACTTTACAGAGCACGTTCAATCAGGTAACATTTCAATCATGCTCCCTTTTATTAGTAATGTGCAAACAATTAATCAAGCTATAAAGGAAGCCGATGCAATCGCTCGACTTTTTTGAACGGATCAGATTGAGAAAACAGAAGGATCATTCAGTCCCGTTAAATCAAGAAAACAATGTAAGAATAAGCAACAGAGTAACAATGCAACTAAGATTAAAGATGTTGAAGTCTAGTCATGAGAGATAATCGATAAGTTACATTTACTTAAAAAGAAATGGAATTCGAGGTTTTAGACTCCTGGGACAAGTTGTCAGACCTTAAGGACCCGTTTGGTACAACTTTTGTTTGTACCTTTAGTCAGTATAAGAAGAGAATTAAAAGTTGTAGTTTTTCAGTAAGTATTTAGAAACATATTTTTAAAGAGCTTAAATTATCAATCAAAATGGTTTTGAACTTTTTAAATAAGAGAATCTTGATGTCTTGCCTCTTTCATCATGAAGTTCTCTCTTCACAAAAAATCTCTTTAACGTTTTGTTCCACTAATCTTTTCTTGTTTGTTTTAGTCTCTCCTCGTGAAATCGATACTTTAATCTATACTGTGATAGCCGTGTTATTGGGTGTAATCAACTTCCCCTATTATCAGGCTTTCGGAGCAACAATGTACATATTTAACATTAGTTCTAGTGAAGTTATAACCAGATAATTGGTTTTTTTATGGCAGATAGTGAGAGAGAAAAAGCTAACACAGTGAAAACAAGAAATATTTCGACATATCTTATTACGACGACGATCTTTCAATAAACTAAAACAATATAACCATATTTTTTTTAATTTGTTAAAGACAGATAGTAAAAGTGTAGTACTCCAATAGACGATGCAATTTTCACTAGAACCCTACACCAAAATGACAATTTGACTAGTATTATAAATTTCATTGCAAAATATCTCTAGTATAGGGATGACAATAGAGCAGGGTGGGTGTGGGTATCCATCCCATATTACACTATTCTATTACCTTGCATACTCGCCCCCATGTCCACCTAATTTAAAGTTGGGTCGGGGTCTGGAATCCTAATACCCTATCTATTTACTTATTAAAAGTTTTGAAATTATTGTAATATTATTAAACTTGAATCAAATTATGTTATTAAATAAATCTTAAAATCTAACAACATAACTATTTATTTCTTATAAAAATAAACCATAAACAAAATCCAAACTCCACCAATCTGAAAGCTAAATTTGTAAGATAATCCAAAACATTAAAACACAAACAACATAATTCCTTTTCTTTGTACATTTTCTTCATAGCTTTGTGTCAACTTTGTTACTATAAAATATATATACACACAAATACATATATATGAATAAAGGTATATATAATGGGGGAAGTGGCAGGGGAGCTTCCCTACGCCCACTTGCCCACGACTTTGGGGGTTAATTTTAACCCCCATATCCACTCTCAACCTCATATAATATCCCCATACCTCCTCTGTTAGGGGCGGATACCTACATATTAGAATGCTATCCCCACTACAGTGTTCAACAAAAACAATAAACTCATCAACGACATTCTCTATATGTTCCAATTATCTATTATACGTTACATGGAACTCCATCTTTTTATATATCATGACCATTTATTGATCACCAAGAGTAGTACAACATTTTCAGCTCTCAGTTGAAGGGTTGAAAGCAGCAAACTTAGGCAGATTCTTTTTTTCCCCCCTTCATACTTTTCCTCATCTTGTGAATCCTTTCCAAAAGATTCAGAACTATCCACCAGAACTACATCTTCGTCTGACAAGTCTAACTCATCAACTTCTGTTGTCTAATCTACCTCTTAATCATGCACCCCTTCTCTATGAATTCCATCAAACTCAACAGCCTTTGTCAACATTCCTTTCGTATTTTATATCATCCTGCTCATAATCAGTATCCATAATACAATCATCATCATCCTCGGCCTCATCACTATCTTCATCATCTTCAGTTTTCAACATACTCGGCACCTAAACCGCTAGATACGTAGTATAGAAGATAGCAAAATCAATCCTCGATCATCTTCACTATTTTGTTAAGTGAATTGCGCCAATCCTTGTACCTGAATTACTTGAGAAATAATGGACTTTCTTTCATGCCGCTGATTCCTTATTCAAAATAAAAAATTTAAATAAAATTTTTTTAAAATGATTCCACATGCACATGTGGACCAACGTAAACATGTCTTCAAGAAAAGGCTTAAAGCTACATCACATAAGGAAGTATAGTATTCAACATGGGGAACGCTTCTGCCCAACTCCACATGTTCTTTTATTCTTTTAAAAAAATAATAATTAAGCACAACCAGCGATATTAAATGATGCGTCAGCAGACAAAACACTTTCAGAAACAAATCGCATTCACTTGCCATAAGATTGCCCTTTAATTCTTGCTGTGTTGGGGTTTGGTTCCATGGCTCATGAAAATATATCCTCCCAGTTAGGTGTAAAAATTCAAAATTACTTAGGCTCAAAATGCCAAAACCCTCTCTTTCAAGTTCCTATCAAACTCTAAATTGTTTTCCTCAACTTTCTAAACAAAACGTAAACATGAAAGAAAACTTCACAGCTTGTTAAAAAAACTTAAAAGTAATAAAATCTCATTTTTATCCTTATAAATGACTCATATGTGATTCACAAGGGCTTAATTCTATCTATTTGAATGAAAAATCAGACAAAATGAGCAAAGTGAGGACCTTTGACGGTTCAAAAGCAAAGTGGTGTTTTCAAAGTTCGCGGAATAAAGTGAGAGAGTCCCCAAAGTTTAAAAGCCATTGGTGTTAGTAACCCAATACATTAAAAATATAAATGTCAAGAAAGAAGACACAATCAAAATAAGAGTATGAAAAAAGCTCTTCTGTATTTTTAGTGGTCTACAAATTACTTTATTAGAATGAATTACTAAATTTTAACCAATAATTATATGTACTAGGACGTTTAGTGCTTAAACTATCGTAGCTAGTTTTTCTATTTTTGATTAAAATCAGTTTTAAATAATAGGAAGATAATTAGATTGTTTTCCAATAAATTCACTTCCTAACAAGTTATTAAACACTAAAAATGTAATAGTCAGTTATCCTTCTTTATTCCTTTTTATTTTCAAAACCTTTATCTTTTGATTGTTCTTCCTAAGTTATGGAAAAAGTCTCAGTGAATCAATTATGTTCTAGCCATTATAAACCTTAAAATCATTATTTCGAATATTGAGTAGTAGAAATCGCTAAAAATTTACATCGGTTCATTTTTAACATTTTAGATAGGGACTAAATTACGAGACTTTTATAAATGTTTGAGCAGTAATAGTGAAATTAATCTTATGTATGATAAATGGCTCCTTAGATTTAATAAGAAATAATATTAAAAGGAAGTTGTTTAACTATTATACTTGATTTAAATCTTTGAAAATGAAACAAGACTTGCGCTGTGATTTAGCAACAACCCAAAGGATTGTTTTTACAAAGCAAAAAAAGAAAGACAGAAAGAAAGAAAGAAAGGAACCCCCAACACGTTTTACACCATTTGTGGTTGTTTAAATGTTACTCTCTTTAATATTTTTACTGAAATGTATTAAAGTACGCAAATTCTTAAAAGAATAATCCTTGTATTTTGTTAGATGTTGCTTCATACACTCAAGCACACACAATTGATGCAAGAGAAAATAATTAAATGGTATTAAATCTTGCCCGTTTGCGAAAGCATGACGCCGTAGGAATTAATTCGTTATTAGAAACTAATTAATTGATCCGATAATAAGTACATCAGTACGCCCTTCGGATTCACGACCAGAGGGTGGTCGGACAGATTCTCAGGATTCCCGACATCGATTGGAGCAATTTTGGCGAGAATTTCGCCAAACCTTTCGGCGAGGGCTTGTTAAAGAGCGCGATTAGAGGATTTGCCATTCGGGGAGATGTGCAACATTGAAGAGGAGCGCAAGAGCGAGAGCCAGAGTGAAAGCGAGGAGGAGAAGAATGATTCGGTGTTCTGCCTCCGAGTCGCCGTCGACACCATGCCGTCACCGAAGAAGAAGCGATTTGCCCTTTTGGATATATATTTTTAAAGAATTTTTAGTTCTAAGTTTTTATTTTTTATTTTTTATTTTTGTGTTTTGTGATAGATTAGGTGTAGATGGGTTTATTTAAGTAAAGATGAGCCTTCTTATTTTTTATCACTTGATTGAAATCCTATGGCTTATAAATAAGAGGAAAAAAAAGGTCTTATTATAGAATTTTTCAAAAATATATATCACGCATGCGATTTTTAATAATTAAAAAGTGCCTTGATTGGTTTCAAACATTCACATCATTATCTCTATTTACAATTGACCACTATACGGTCCCGTGGCCTTCAAATCATAGTACTTAAAATTCAAACTAGGTATTGCCAATGCTTTCATTAGTGATTTTCTTAGTCAAAATTTTTAGGATTAACGACTATATATAAGCAGGTTACAGTGCTAGATACTTTAATTTTTAATTTTTGGTTTTACAATATTATTGTTAGAACATTTCATCCTTTTGGCTTGTGAGTTTAAATATAATACATCAATATTTATGTTAGAGAAAGTACCATGATAAAAAAGTTTAAAATGTGGTTTCAACGCAGGATATAAATGCGCCAACGCAGGATATAAATGCCTCTTGGTTTTGACGTTGCAGTGCTTTTCTCTTGCAGTGTTCGTTAATTTTAAACAATATTAATATTATTAAATTTGATGAATTAGTATGTCAAAAATTTGATTAAGTGTTATTAACATTTTAAAAAAAAATCATTGCATTATTGTTGATATTTAAAGCCGTTGTAAAATTTTGGTCATAACACTTTAAAATATTTTTTAGTCAATTTTTGGCCAAATTACTGTTTTGTCCGTGCTTTCCCTTTAATTGCCAACATGTCATTGAAATCATTCTTTATTTTGGAGTTCTTTCACGTGTAAGCAAATCTCCCAAAGCCCATTCCTTCAAAAATATATAAAATGCTCAAAAACTCTCATTATTCTTGTTCACATGGCATGGTTCCTACTAAAGCCCATTTTTCCATTAAAATAAAAGGGTTAAGTCATATCAAATAAAGCATCCAACATCACTTTCTCTCTTTATACCTCCCAATGTTCTCTCTCTCTCTCTTCTTCTCTCATTTTCGTCTCTTTCCCACTCTCTCACAAAAATTACAGGACCAATCTTAGAGTCTCATCATAAACGAATCTCCAACACCATCGAAGAGGAAGTTGAGGTAAAAATTTCAAACCCAAATATGCTTAAATTTGTTTTTCCTCCTCAAAATCTAAATTACTCTTATTATTCTCTTTTTATTTTTGGATCAAAGTGAGAGATAGTGGAAATGGTGAACTTAATTGTGTTCTTGGTATTATTGACTTGGATGTCAACGTGCACATTTGAATTGGTGGTTAAGTAAGTGTTTTTCTCTAGAATCTTGATGATAAATTCTGAGCAAAAAATTTGTTTGGGGTTTCTTTACAGATTGGGGATTTTTGTTAAATGTTATGACTTTGAATATATTATACCATTAAGTTTAAAGAGTCTAGGAGAATGTTTCACGTCAATAGAAACAAAGGGAAGAGATATCTTCAACTTCAAGCATTTAATACTCTTCATGAAAGTACAACCGTTGAAGTAAATAAGCTTTGAGCTGGCTGAAGTAAAAGCCTAGTGTGAAGTAAATAAGCTTTGAGCTCGCTGAAGTAAAAGCCTAGTGTGAAACGAGAATTTCTAATGCATTCTAAATACAATAATTAAAAGATTATGATAAGAAAAATACGCACCACAAAGGTTACTATTTTAATCCAATTTTTATGATAAATTTCTCAAAAGTAAATGGGATTTTTAAAAGTAAAAATCATACTATAGTCTTATACAAGAAAGGAAGCATATAAAAATAAACTGGAAAGTTTAATTGTTGCAAAATGTGTTGCAACAAATGTTAAGACAAAAATATAGTTTAACGACAATACTATATAGAAATATAGAAAATTATACAGTATTAAAATAATACGGTGTAAAGATTATACTGATAAAGTAATGTAGTGTAGGGAATTACACTGATAAAATTATGCAGCATAGAAATTATACTACAAAAGTAATACAGTGTAAAGAATTACACTAATAAAGTTAAGCAGTATAGAAATTATATTGTAAAAATAATACAGTATAAAAATTAGACTGTATAAAGTTAAGCAGCATAGGAATTATATGTGTGGAGAATACAGATGGGAAAAGAATACTTTGTAAGTTTATAACAGAACAGAAAAAGTGTACTAGTAGTATAGGAAAAATACTATCAGTGAAAATATAGATAGCTAAAAGGATGATGTAGGGCTCACTTAGTGACACCTCTAAGGTAGAAAATTTTCCACATTTTCCCCTTAAAGAACCGGTTGTATCAAGTGGTGGGAGAAACTTTTTGAAAACTTCAATTAAGTCAATAAAGTAATGACTTAGAAAGGTAAAAACTAAGTTCAAAATTGGCCATATCCTTCCCTTGCTTTGGACCTGGTTTTGGTCATCCATCTGGAGAAATTTTCACCTCATTTTAGTCCTAATGAGGTTCATCATTTGACAAAGTAACTAGTACAAAAAATCTCACTTTGTCTCCAACATTTTTCATGCAAAGCTTGAAAAATATGCCCATTTTCTCTCTACCTAAATTGGTTCCCATATACGCACTCCCTCTTATTATTTTTTCAAGATTCAACCTCCAATCAAGTTCAAGTGATGATGATCAAGATTGATCACTTTTAAGGTAAAAATCTCAATTTTATCCTTATGGGTTCTTGGTGTTTTCTTGAAGTTTGGATGCAATTTTTAGAGGAGGTGTTATGGATTGTTATTAAGGATTTAGAGAAGCTATCAAGTAATAAAGAAGAGGTGCAAGAGCTTGGAAAAGCTTGGGTAAATTCTAAACCCTATTCTCAGTTTAGTTTATGCATATTAAGTGTTTGATATGTAATTTATGAAAAGAATAGACTATGGCATGAAAAATAAACTTTATGGTATGATTATGATATGAGATGTATGTATGATGGAGATGAAGCATGACTAGAAACTAGGATTTTATCTGTTTAAAAACCTAGTTTGAAAAACTTTGCTCTAAAAACAATGTTTTGATGTTTTTAACAAAAATGGTGATTTTTTTAGACTTTGAGGCAACCTAAGTTCTAGAAAAGATCCCAAAATTGCTAAAATAGTAAGGGTAACAACCTTTTTTTAGCAAATTTTTATGGAATTCTAAAAGGATTAAATTGAAAAGATTATTTTAAACTCAATAGATTTGAAAATTACCCAAAAATTCCACTGTAATGTTGGAATTTAAGGAAGTTTAAAGCACAAAAGTTGTAGATTTCATCAAAACTACTAAATATTGTAGTTATTTTGTCAAAATTCTATACGGTTGATGAGTTATAAATTTTATGAGATTTTAAGCATAAAATTTCATAAGAAAAACATTATGGAATGTTTTGAATTTAACCAAAAAACTTTTTTAAGGTTTAATCCTTACGAAAAACTGAACATTTTGATATAAAGTGGTCATCTTTGATCCTGGGGGCAAAAATGTCAAGATTTTATGTTTCAGGCCAAAACTGTAAAACCATATGAATGGGAGTTTTCATTGAGAAAGGTTAGTTTTCTGCACTGATATGAGTAAAGAGTAACCACAGATGTTAAAGTTTGAAAGAATTTAAGGTTTTTACTAAGAAAAGAATGAGAAAAGAACTTTAAAGGTGTAATCGCCAAGATTTGCAAATTACAGGTCAAAACCGTAGAGTTTTGATGAAAGGATTTTTACAAAAGGGAAACAAATGTTTGGTTTTTTGTAATGTTATAAGTAAGGAAGAAAGAAGTTTTGTTTTAAAATGAGTTCTAAAAGTTTTCAAAGACCCGTTAAGGGCAAAATGGTCATTCTTTGTAAAACAGCCAAAACAGAACCCAAAATGCTCAATTTAGGAAAAATGTCCCTTAGTGGGAATTTTTCCGTAACATGTTATAATAAGATGGTAAAGTTAAGCAAGAAATTTAGTAAAGTCACAAGGTTCACGACAAATCCGTTAAGGGTAAAATGGTTATTCTTAACGAAACTGCTAAAACAAAGCCGAACCTCTCGACTTAGCAAAACACCTTTAGACAGAAAATATTCCATAACATGTAAAGTAACGAAACCGCCAAGTAAGATGGGAAGTTTAACTAAGGAACATTCAAGTTAAGTAAAGGAAAGATAAACCAATAGAATACAAAGTTAAGTAAAAAGGAATGAACATTTAACGTTCAAATTTATGTTATCAATTTGATAACAAGAAAGGTTAGATAATAGTTGGGTGTCATTTAAATTGGACACAAAAGCTGACTAATTAAAAGAAAAAAGGAATGAAATAGGAATGCTAGAGCGTTATCTAGGTAAATTTCAAACCTCACCTACTGCATGAAGTAAATGAATTTCAAATGCTTTGAAAATGTTTTATATTTGCATGTGTTATGCATAATGTTTTAAAAATCAAGAAAGGTTTGTAATGCATTTGCAATTATAGTTTATTTGCATGTGTAATGTATAATGTTTTAAAGTTCAACTTATGATTTGCAATATGCTTGCATATGATATGTTAGCATTTGTCATGCTCACTAAGGTTAACAAGAAGGTAAAGCAAAGATGATGAATAAGTTTCATACCAGTCTCTTTAATGTGAGATTTACAGTAAAGTTGAAGTTATGACCTCGTTGTTCAATGATATTAAGTCTTCTACAAGGAAAGCATTATGTTTATACTCTCATGATTGATGATGTTGGTATGAACACTTAAGTTCACAAGATAAGGAGAGGTATATAAACGATGATAAGAAGTTAAAATAAGTTATGAATGATCATAAAATTATAGTTAAAAATAAATGATGTAGGCTCTAGTTGACCGAACCACTGTAAATTCTAGTGTTCATTTACTTTCCCTCATTTGCTTTTTATTTCAATTCCAGCATTAATTGTTCTCCTACATCATTTACCATTCATCTCTCTCAATTACCATCATCTTGGTGATTGGTGAATTTTAATCGTCAACAATTTGGCATGAGAAGGAAGGCCCTCGCCCATCCAGCAAGGCTTATAACCTTCAAGATCTAAAAGATGTCGCCATAACTATTAAGTTACAATACCATGAAACTCGAAATGAGAAGGACACGCTTGAAATTATCACTTCCAATAAACAATCCAAAGGTCCTCATATGAAACTCTACATGCATGATAGAGTGACTTCAAGACTCTAGATAAAAAGGATGACAATTTCTAGCCTTTTATACTTCCACTATTTCAAGCATCCCTGATACTATTGCCAATAGATGGGCTCCTAATCCTAATAAAGACAAGTTTATCTCTCTTATGTAATTATCATTTTTGCCTAGGACATCATTACATTTGCTATCTAGTGCTTCAAAAAGTGTCTTCTTGATTCATTTTCTTTTTTCTTGGTTTTGGATTATCCTTGTTTCTTCAAATATGTATATTAAAAATAGGATTCTTTAAATAACCATTAACCAATACTTGAAAGACTTTTCAAGCACAGGGGGCCTTAAAGGGTAGCCCTTCGCAACACCCACCTTAAAGGGTCGTTCTTTGTAGCACCCTTCCTTATTGGAGAGCTTTATGTAGAGCTCCTTATAGTACCTTCCTCTAAGGGTAGCTCCGAGTAGCACCCTCCCTTTTTGGAGAGCTTCGTTTAAAGCTCATCTCATTGGGTAGCTCTTCATGGTGCCCACCTCAATGAGTAGCTCCTCGTAGCACCCTCCCTATGTTGGAGAGCCTCATGAAAAGCTTGCATCCTTGGGTAGATTCTATAATGCCCTCCCTATGTTGGAGAGCCTCATGTAGGGCTCACATTGTTGGGTAGCTCCTCACAGTGCCTTCCTCCAAGGGTTGCTTGCCATAGCACCCTCCTTCAAGGGTTGTTCCTCAAAGCACCCCCTTTATTGGATTGCTTTATATAGAGCTCACCATGTCAGGTAGGTCCTCGTAGCACCCACCTCTAAGGGTAGCTCCTCGTAGCATCCTCCCTCATTGGAGAGCTTGATTTAAAGCTTGCCTCATCGTGTTGCTCCTTGTAGTGCCCACATTAATGGTTATTCCTCATAGCACCCCTCTGTATGTTGGAGAGCCTCGTGCAAAGCTTGCATTCTTGGGTAACCCTTCGTAGTGCCCACCTCAAATGGTGGCTACTCAAAGCACCATCCCTTTGTTGGAGAGCCTTAAGTAGAGCCCACGTTGTCAGGTAGTTTCTTGCAGTGCCCACCTCAAAGGGTGGCTCCTCGTAGCACCCTCCTTCATCAGAGAGCTTCATGTAGAGCCTACCTCATCAAGTAGTTTCTTAGAATGCTCACCTCATTGGGTAGCTCCTCGTAGCACCCACCTTAAAGCATGGCTCCTTGTAGTACCCTCCCTTCGTTGAAGAGCCTCATGTAAGGCTTGCATTGTTGGGTAGCTCCTTGTAGCACCCGCCTCTAAGGGTTGTTCTCTATAGCACCAGTTCCTCGTAGTGTCTGCTTCAAGAATAGCTCCTCATAGCACCCCTTTTGTTGGAAAGCTTTATGTAGAACTTGCCTCATAGGGTAACTCTTTGCCACACCTTTCTTAAAATGTAGCTCTTCATGGAATCCCTCCTTGGATAGCTCTATGTAAAGCTTGCCTCAAAGCGTAACTATGCATAGCATGCATCTTAAAGGTTGTAAAATGTGTGAAGCAGCTATCTTAACAAATAAGCCCCTCATACCTGTTGGGTTTGGTGCCTTATAAGTTGTGACATTGTACATATTGTTAATAAATAAATAAAATGACATTTATAATTATTTTGGTTCCTTATATGTATTATGAATACATTTATAAACATAAAAAAAAATTCATGATTATTTATGTAACTATAAAATTTAGGATATAAGTGTTATATGCTTAGGGATAAAATTTATAGATAATAATATAAATAGTCCATAATAATTAATTAAAGTTTAGGATCTTTAATTAAATATTACAAGTATGGTCCAATCTCATTCAAAATGAAATAGTCTTATCCGGGCTATTAATATAGAGACATTAGATTGGAGGTACTTTATATAATGGATTATATAAGACTAGACCAGATAAATTATGAATATCTAATAATCATCTATTACAAATAGAGTATTCAAATTTATCACTATGATGATCATATATTTGACAGTCTTAATCCTGAGTATTTATTAGACTCCTATTTATGATATTATATTTTTTGACTTGTAAGATTTGTCTAAACACAGATCATAACTTAGCATCTTAGAAACATAATGTAATAAATGGCTGTGAATAATATTACATAGATATGAAATCCATTCCTCTCTATAGAAGTTTTAGAAAATAGTTCTTTTGAGTGATGATTCAAAATTTAAACAGTAAAGTGCTCGTTCATTATAAAATTATGAATTAACTGTTCATTAGAGAATTATTGGAACTCAAGGATAAAGAAATAATAAGAGTGGTAAACAGAAATTGAACCTAGTTCTTATTATGAACTATTTATGAAGGACTGACTTATATGTAATGATTATATCAATGGACTACTCGCTAATTTTCTTTGAGTAATTCTCACTATAATCTCAAGAGTTCAGTTTCAGATTTTTAGTCGAGTGACACTGAAACTAATAAATTTGGCTCATTAATTAAAAAGTTTAATTAATTTTCAAAATTTATTGAAACTTGAGTTATAGGTCTATAAGTCTCTAATGCTACCTCTGTAATACTGTATTGGATTTTATGTATAGAATGAATTATACATATTTAATTTGAAATTATTGAATTTTGAATTAATTATTTCACACTTGAGATATTAATGTGACACAGAAAAATGCTATCTATGACACATAATATAATGTGATAAATATCGTCACATTTAACTAAGCATTAGTTAATTAATTGATTGATTATATTTAATTAATAGGATTAATTAATTAATTGATAATATTTGAATAATGAGATTATTTAAATATAATTTTTAATTTTCTGTGACACATGTATGGTGGGACCACATTTTATCTTTTCTAATATGGACACAAAATTAAATTATTAATTAATTTAAAAATCTATTCTTAAATAAATATGATTTGTTTTTGAATTTAAATATATATATATGTAAGATTTTAATTATATATATATAGTCATTAACCGTGATTTTTTTAATATAATATATATATATATATATGAATCATGAACGTGATTTGTTTCAAAATGAACAAAAAAAAAGGGGACATTTACGTTCATGTTTTCGTAAACGTATATTATATATATATATATATATATATAATATACGTTTACGAAAACATGAACGTAAATGTCCCTTTTTTTTTGTTCATTTTGAAACAAATCACGTTCATGATTCATATATATATATATTATATTAAAAAAATCACGGTTATATATATATAAAAGTTAAAGAATCACGTACTTGATTTAGTTAAAAATTAAAAACAAAAAGAGTTAAAGATCATATAGAATATATCCCTTCTCATATATCTAATATGGTGGTTATTTCATATTTAAAATAAATTAATTGAAAAATAACTAATTGCTCAAATATAAAAGATAGAGATAACAGCTATCTCCAATCAATCAATCTTTCATGTAACTTTTGCAGAATACTCATAGAGAAAAAATGAATTCAGTTTTTCTCTGAAAAAATGTCTACTATCTCATGTATTAAGTACATAGCAGATCTAGAAAAGTGTGAGGTTAATTCATTCATGTAGTTTGATGCTCACTTGTCTTTCCATTGGTGTGGAAGCCTGGCTTGGAAGGTCGTTGAGTCAAAGAGGAAAACTATGATACCCTGATAGGCCTTCAAAAGGTTTGTAAAAATTCTCAAAGCTTTATATTATTAATTAAAATTATATAGCTATTCTCGATGAATAAAGTTTTCAAAAACTTTTTTGTTTGTCTATGATTTGTTCCTTCCGCTGTTTTTCATATTTATTTTCAACAGTACCAAACATCTTGTGGGTAACTCTTTAATGCCCTCCCCAATGTGTGCCTCAGCATTATCCATTAGTAAATTCGAGCTTCCATTATTTCACCATTGCTAAAGTCGAAACTCATTCTGACAAGCAGTATTTGCAAGATAACTTTTCTATTAACTTTTATAATTCCACCATTGAAATTGAAACCTATTCAGATAGAATTCAGGGCTAGACAAGACTCTCGTAGTAGCCCAGATAACTCCATAATGGTTGAAGCCGGAACCCACTTGGATTAAACTCATTGCTTGTGCCTACTCTCGCCTTGACAAAGGTATAAGTTCCAACTACCTCATATAAATCTAAAAATTCTTACTAAGTTGGAACACATTCTGGCATAAGTAAACCAATCCAAGTCAATTCATGTATCAATGGATAATTTTGGTTTCTTTATGTAATTAATAATACTAGTTGCATGACCAGTTATACATGCAACCAACATTTGGCCCTGTTCGCAAATATGATAAGGATTATAAAGGGGTCAAGGAAATCTAAGTTGAACAGGAAGGAATTCAAGTTGACAAACTCCATGGGGGATAAATGTGGCCTTGTTCATGCCTCCATGGATGGGCCCTACTCGCGCCATGCTACTACATGTGCCCCATGGGCTTGCCCTACTCATGCCACGCACACAAACGAGTTGGGTGGGCCCTACTTGTGCCCCTAGAGTTGTGCCTGTGAACTAGCTTACTAGGCCCTCCCTAATCGCTTGGTTGTTTCCCTGCTTGAGCAATGATTGATGAGACTATAAAAGTGTATTTTTTACAAAACTTAAATAATTTATCTATGCTTTTATTTCTCATTAAATCCTCTAATTAATAGCATTTTGGTGTTAATTAATATTTTAGTGTCTTAGTGTTTAAAAATATGTTTTAATGTGTTTTTATGTTTAAAAATATTTTTAAAGTCGTTTCGGTGTGCTAACCCCACCCCATGTTTAATCTACAAATAGTCAAAACTATAAAAATAATGAGCGGTTATTTTATTTTGAGTCTTAATGTATTTGATAGTGTGTTTAAGTTTGTAAATATATTCAATAATATTTTTAGTAATTTCTAAAAATATTTTCAAGTCTTAAAAATCATATCTGTGCTAAACCAAAAAAGACTAGAAATTCTAGAAGTTTGTAATTATTTTTATGTATTTTAATGTAAAATAAATATTTTTAATATTATTGTAAATATTATGTTTGTAAAATAATTAATTTTAGTGTGTTTGTAAATTTTAGATTTCAAATCTGAAGGAAAAACGAAGCAAAACGGCGTAAAAAGGGCAAAATTGGACATCAAATGCCTTGAAAAATATTAAAAATTCAAATTTTGAATTTAGGTGGACACCTGGTGAATTCTTGTCCATCGATCATGCTACAAAAATGATCCAAGCCGTCAGTGTTTCAACAATGCATTCCACGTGCTGCTATCTAATTTGCGCGTGTAGTTCACGGGCTGAAAGCTGCTAGGATCTTGTGCTGGTGTGTCCACGTGCACGCATCCTTCCACCCGTTAGAAGCGTGACTCTGACCAATCTAACGGTCACTTAAGTCGGTCCCGTTGGCCCCACTTGGGCCCATTTTTGTACGCAATTGTAGGCCTTTGGATTGCGTCTTCAATGGTCCAGATTGCATCTGTTTTAGTGTCTCCTGTTGCTGCACAACAGCCGATCTCAAACCCAATTTTGCATACTGAAGAAGGGAATCCTGCGTTGAAAATTTTGAAGAAAAGGATCAAAATGATCCGTGTTTTTCAAATTTTTAACAGTGTAAAAAAATATTAAAAAAATAATAAATAGTGCTTTTATTGCACTGTAAATACTGAGGCCGAATGGCCCTTTCTTCCCCTCTTCTTTGTCTTTCATTTCTAAGTTAGACGCAGCAGTATTCCTTTATGTAAAAATAATAAAATAATCTTTAAATTAGTATAAAGAGTTTGATAAGGTAAAGAGATAATTTTGTATGCATAATACTTTAGTAAAGATTTTAACTCTATATCTGTTTTGTAATGCTTGTATTTTTATAGAATAAAATATATTTTTCAAGCCTTTTATAATTATTGTTAATGTTGTTATACTACCCAATTCTTGCATAAATTCAGTCATGCTTTCTTTATGTAATTTAATTGTGTTGCATAATTAATATTAATGATACTGAAGTCATGCTTGTTTATTTAGTTAAGTTTCTGCTGCATTATAGACATAGGTAGCATAGTAAATGCTTGGTAATTATTGATTTATTATCGATAGAGGATGACATAGTGTATTCTTAGACCATTTAATAAATCGAGATGCTGCCAGGATTGACACAAAAATTTATTCCATAAAAATATATTAATTTTGGTTTGTTATTATCTTTTCTATCTTAAAATTATGTTAATTATAAATATAGTGACAGTGGTTATAATTTTCATAATTAGTGCACCTAATCAATAGTGAGAGATGATTATTTTGCTACTTTTTATCGGAAGACCCTTACTGCACTATGGCTTGCTATATTGTCGCTCTTAGTTGACTTGTAAAAATAATAAAAGTTTTTGCAATTAATGAAGGATATAATAAATCAAATGCTTTAGATAATTATCAATTAGAGTTAAAATTTCATATCAGTTGCGAAACATAAAAAAAGATTCTTAAAGCTTCACCGTTTGAATTTTATGTTTTAAATTTTGAATTAAAAAAATCACAAAAATATTTCTTTTACTTTAAACTTTATTTTGAAAAACCACTTACCTTTTTGAATATTTATTTTTTTCAATCTCTCGGTAACCAAATTTTCACCTCCTTGTGGATATAACAATCTTTCTATACTACAAACGTCCGCTGTTTAAGAAAAAACATTTTAAGCAACTCGAACAACGATGGTCCCACATAGCTTCGTGAGCGTACATGCACATCTTGGTCATGCTTACATCTTGATGAACTCTGTGGGGGGATAAAAGTGGCCTTACTTGCACCTTCAAGCTCCTGATAGTGGCCGCCCGCACAATGTAGGGTCCATGTAGCCTCAAGCATCCATATAAGGCTATCTCATATAACTCGTACTTGGGCATGAGCATGTGTCGCTTACTCATGTCTTTTATGGGACCATGCCTATACTCTGTCATAAACAAAACTACACATAGCTTTTCAGCCCATTTCAAATATTAAGGAATTGAACAAGTGTGACACCAAGAATTTCTAGTGTATTATATATGCAATAATTAAGAATTATGTTAAGTAATTTAAGAACAAATTTTGTAAGCTAAAATTTTGAAAGCTAAATTTTATGCTTGAAAATTTGTTAAATATTTTAAGAAACAATTTTAATATTACAAGGATCATTGTTTTAATCTGATTTTTATGATAAATTCTACAAAAGTGAAAATGGGAATTTCCAAGGTTAGATATCATGCCATAGTCTTTAACAAGGAAAGAAAGATATGAAATAAGCTAAAAAGCTTAATTGTTATAAAATGTATTGCAACAAATTGTAAAAAAAAAAAATACAACTTAAGAAAAATATTGTATAGAATATAAAAAAAATACAGTAATATAATAATGCCATATAATGATTACATTGATAAAGTTAAATAGTGTGGGCATTACTCTGTAGGCAGGATATAAATAAGTAAAGAATGTTACATAAGCTCATAACAGTATAGAAAATATAGGGGCAGTATAGGAAAAATATTTTCAGTGTAAATTTGAAATGTATAAAGTTAAGCAGCATATGAATTATACTATGCAGTAGATGTGAATAGGCATGGGAGGTTGTGGGACCTCATAAATTGTATAGAAAAAAATACTGATAGTATAGAAAAAATATTGTCTGTATAAACTTAGACAGTTAGTTGATGATATAGGATCCACTAATTACACATGGAAGGTAGAAAATTTGGCCACCTCACCTATGACATACTTAGTCTTGGGCTTGTGATGGAGTTACGATTTTAATTAAGAGAGAAGATGAGTAAATGTTGTCCTTTTTTTTTTTTTGTATGGCCATGAAGGAAAGAAAAAAAAAAAAAAGAAACTCCAAAGGATGAGAAGTGGCCACATCCTCCCCTCTTGATGAAACTAGTTTTTGACATGTGGAGAGAGCAAATTTTATTTGCAATTAAGTCCCTAATATGGGCACTTTATATTTTTAGGGTGGAAATTAAATAAAAGCTTAGTTTATTCATAAAAAATTCTCCCATTTTTCCCTCAAGAATCCGTTGCTTCCCCAAGCATTTTTCTCTCAAAAGTTTGATGATTTTAGGCTCCAAATCATCTAAGAAAGCAAAACAGGAGTTCTAAAAGAAGATTAGGAAGTTTTAAGGTAAAACTAAAAACTTTATCTATTGTAATTTAGGGTTTTTGTGTAAGTTTTGAGAGGATTTTTATGGGAGGTGTTGTGGAATATTTTCAAGGGTATTGAGAAGATTTCAAGTGCCAAAAGTGAGGACAAACACTTAGAAAATGATTAGGTAAAATCCTAGCTCTTGAAACTATGTTAAAGTTTATGTTTTTTTTAAAGCATACCAAGTATTTGTTGTAAATAATGCACTATGGCATGGAAGAAAAACATTATAGTAGTTTTGTTTAAGTAATATACGGATGATGATGACGACGACAGATGATTAAGAACTATAGTTTAAGGTTAAAAAAAATAAAGTGTGACAAATGTTGTCATAAATGCTCAGTTTAAACAAGCTAAATGTTTGATAGAATGATTTCGAGTCATGGCATGAAAAGAAAATATTTTGGCATGTTTAGTTTGGGTGTTATATTGATGATAATGAGATTAAAAGATTGAAAATGAAGACTTTAGGTATAAATGAAGAAGTTTTTTATCCTATGTCAAAAATACAAAGTTTAACTAGTTTTTAAAGAATTAAATATTTGAGGCACTTAGAGACTAAATCATTTTTTAGATCAACACATAGTTTATTGGAAACATCGATCCGGACAGCTTTTGTGAAGAAATCCTGCTTGAATTCCAATCAGAGGAAGCCAAAAAAGGTTGATTTCAGCACTAACTTTTTAAGAATGTCATCAAGAATTATTTTTAAAAAGGTTAAAATATCAAAGTTATAGATCTAATCGAAACGAGTAAGAACTGTAAACAGTTTGCAAAAATTCTATACCAATTTTAAGTTATTAATTTTATGAGTTTTTAAGTATAAAATTTCATAAAAAGGAAAACGCTTGGAAATGATTTGAATTTGATAAAGGAAATTTTGTAACTTTTAATCTGTGCAAAAAAATGAACATTTTGGTATAAAACTGTCAACTTTGCTTCCAAGGGCAAAAAATGTAAAGATTTTGTGTTTTAGGCTAAAACCATAAAATCGTATGAATAGGAATTTCCATTGAAAAATATTGGTTTTCTGCACTGCAATGGGCATAAGTAATCACAAATTTTAAGTTTGAAAGCATCCAAAGTTTTTACCAAGAAAAGAAATAGAAATACGTTAAGGGCGTAATCACAAAAAGAAAACTAATGTTTTGATTTTCACAATGATACAAGTAGTCAGGAAATGTAAGTTTTGTATAAAACAGGCTTCAAATGTTTCTAAGACCTGTCATGAGCAAAATAGTCATTTTTCATAAAAAGGCCAAAATAGACCTTGAAACATCCGATTTAGAAGAATGCCCCTTAGCAGGAACTTTTCCATTAGTAATAAAATGGTAAAGTTAAGCGAGAAGTTTAGTAAAGTTACAAAGCTTATGAAAAACCTATAAAGGTAAAATCTTCATTTTTAATAAACAACTAAAACGAACATGAGTACTCTGAATTAACGAAAGGCCCTTAGATGGAAAAATTTTCCATAACATGTTAAGTAACAAAACCATCAAGTGAGATGGGAAATTTGATTAAGGAATGAATAGGTTAAGCAGTTAAAAGACAAATTGATAGGAAACAAAGTTAAGTAAAAAGGATGAACAGTTAATGTTTAAGTTGCATTATTAATCAAGTAGGTTGATAGCTAATAGTTAGGTGTCATTTGAACAGGACACAAAGCTGACTAATAGAAGGAAAAGGTTAAAGTGGGAGCGCTAGAGCAATTAATAGGTAAGTCTCAAACATCACCTATGGCATAAAGAAAATGATTTTTCAATCGCTTTAAATATGTCTAAAGTATGTTTTCATGTGATATGCATAATGTTTTAAAAGTTCAAGTCATGCTTTGCAATATGTTTGCAATTGTTATGTTTGGTGTTTCAGTCATTAAGTTATGACATACATAATGTTCACGAAGATTGCAAGATCGATAATCTAAACCCATATGTTAAAGATAGTTAAGTGTTGTACCAACCTTCTTGATGTAAGGTTTACAAGTTAAGTTAAAGTAATAACCTTGTTGTTCGACGGTCTTAACTCTTCCATAAAGGAAGCATTATGTTTATGACCTCATGATTGATAATGTTGGTACAAACACTTATGCCCTCGTGATAAAGGAAAGATAAGAATGATGATAAGAATTTTAAGTTATGAATGATAGTAAGTAGTTCATAATTGAAAGTTCATTAATGAGCATAAATAGAATCATGTATTATGATATACCTTGCATTCCTTTTAAGTAATGTTTTTATGAAGAATGTTTTGTGAAAAACGTTAAGAAATATTTTATGAGAAACATTTACGGAAAACATTTTACGAGAAAAGTTTCAGAAGCAAAGTTTTATAATAAATGTTTTAATGTTTTGTGAGATTATGTTTGAATTTAATGAGCATAAGCTCATTACAAGTTTTTTCATGCTGTAAATAATCCTATGGAAGGCCAATAAGATTGGTGGAAAAGCTTGGTGTCTCAATGGATAGATGCTAAGGTGGGGTATGAATACCACTACGACAGTTTTCTACTGTAGAAAAGAAAGTTTTCACTATTTTTAAAAATATATTTTAAAACCATTTTTAAGAAGGTAAATGTTCTTTTTAGTAAGTTTTAAGAAGCGTTTTAAATGATTTTAAAGTGAAGTTTTGAGCTATGCCTCAATTTATGTTGCAATGAAAGTCACAACAATTTTAAAGTATGTTTTAAGAAAAAAATTTCCCTAGTATGTTCTTACTAGCAAGTAAAAAAAAAAAGTTAAGAAATGATGTTTAAACAAGCTAAATGATGGCCCAAAAAGGTGCAGTGTTATAACAAGATCCCACTAAAGTTAAATTTAAATTAAAATAGGTAAAAGAACTCCCATCCATAGCATCAATAAGAATGCAAGAAATTGTATATTATAAATGTTAGAATTTTTTAGACGTAAGACTATAACATGATTCAAGCTCTCAACACAAATCTTTGCCCTAAGAGCTAGGGGAAATTGTTGTACCATTAAGTTTGAAGAGCAGAGAAGAATGTTCCACTTTAATAGGAACAAAGAGAAAAGATAGGAAATAATTCCAACTTAAAACATTTAATGCTTTTCACGAGAGACAACTATTTAATTAAAGAAGCTCCAAGCTCGCCGAAGTAAAGGTCCAGTGTGAAATCAATGCTGAAGTAAAGGCCTAGTGCAAGTGTAAGGCTGAAGTAAAGGCCTTGTACGAGAGCAAGGCTAATATAGGAGCTAGAATGCTAGCAAGGCTAAAGTAAGAGTTGGTGGAGAGCAAGGCCAAGGTAGCAAGGCCAAAGTAGCAGTAATCACAATGAGTTGTTTGGAGTAACTATCGAAGAAACCGTCACTCAACACATGTTAGAATTTAGAGAAGTTGATAAATAGGGGACAAAATGGGAGAATAGTTAACTCTATGTGAAAAGAGGATAGACACCAACTGAATAGGAAAGTGGGGATAAAGGTTACAAGAGGAGGAGTGGTTTCAGGAGCGGTTTCTAGTACAAGGCTTCTCTATAAATAGAAGAGTCTGAGACAATATGAGGGGTTCAAATTTTGGAGAGTGAGAGGTTTCATTTTTTTTTTTAAATTGGCATTTGAGAATATATTCAAGAGTGTGATGAGAGATCTTGAGTGCATACCTTTTTAGAAAATTATTGTGAAAAGTAAATAGATGTAGGCTTCGATTTACCAAACTACTATAAATTCTTGTGTTCATTTACTTTCCCACATTTACTTTTTCGTTTTAATACAACATTATTTGTTCTCCTTCAGCATTTACCATTCATTTCTCTCAATTATCATCATCTTAGTGTTTGGCTAATTTTAATCATCAATAAAATATAAAAAATTTGGGGAAGATGGTGTAAAACTATTTTACATTGATTCTCTATGGTTTTTGTGCATTTAATGTGATCTGGGAATTGTTGAAGTAGGTTGGAATCAATCTTGAAGCTAAGAGAGGTGAAAAAAAAAATCTAGAAATTTTTAGATTTCATCTAACTAGCATGTTAGTGTTTGAAGATGGTAGGCCAAACTCATCCGGGCGACAGGCTGATTGTGCAATCCAAATGGGTTTTTTGATTTATGATTTTAATTTCTTTAAAAAGCCCTAATTATGAAAATTAATTTTTAATCCATTTTAGACCAAAATTGTATTTGTTTTAGATATCTTTTAGAGCATAGTTGCATCATGTTTAGATTGTGCATGTTTGATATTTGAAAATGTTGAAATGACATACTAATAGTTATATTGGCATGTTGATGCTTGTAAGGATTTTATACAAGCATTACTTTGTCTTTTAATTCATTTAAAGGTTTTGAACATTAACGGAGCTTACGTTGGGTTCTGTTGGAGTGAACGGTATTGGATACAAAGGTAGGATTCTGTAACCTTTTATTGGTGGCTACGTTTTAAAATTGTTTTCAGCTTTAAAATTATTTTTAACAAAACAACCAATTGGGGGTTAATGCCATTCAGACTCCTCAGTTGATGTGTGATTTCTATTAAGGCAACCATCCTAGTGAAGAATGTCAAGTGGGAAATCCATTTCAACAACCTCAGGCAGAGCAAGCACAATTTGTCGGTAACTATAATAGACAACTAAATAACCCATACTCCAACACATACAATCCAAGATGGTGCAATCATCCAAACTCTTCATGCAAAAATAATCAAAATATGGGGCAGTCTCAACAGGGATTTCAACCACAAGAGAAGAAGACTGATTTAGAAGCTGCTTTGCTTCAGTTGACTAAGAAAACAGACAAGTTCATGACTGAGATGAGAACCAACTTTTAGAATCAAGCTACCAAATCTGGAATTTGGAAGCTCAAATTGGACAACTAGCTAACATGTATGGTGGTACAAAACAAGATAATTTGCCTAGCAACATGGAATTAAATCCTAAAGAACAATGCAAGGCAATCACTTTAAGAAGCAAAAAAGAATTGGAGACACCTTCAAGTGGTAAAAAGTATAAAAAGATTGGTAAAGAACAATATGAAGTCATGCTTGAAACTCAACCATTGCCTCCCCAACAACTAGCAGTAAATATTCCTTTCCCTTAGCGCCTCAAGAAGAGCAAATTGGATAAACAATTTGCTAAATTCCTTGATGTTTTCAAGAAAATCCACATTAACATTCCTTTCGCCAATGCACTCGAACAAATGCCAAGCTATGTAAAGTTCATGAAAGACATCCTATCAAATAAGAGGAAGTTGGAGGAGTATGAAACTGTTGCACTTACTAAAGAGTGCAGTGCTATCATCTAGAAAAAGTTGCCTTAAAAGCCCAAAGATCTAGGAAACTTTACTATTCCATGTGCCATTGGGAATTCTGTATTTGAGAAAGCATTGTGCGATCTTGGTGCAAGCATTAATTTAATGCCTTTGTCTATTTTCAAAAAGCTTGGATTAGGTGAAGCTAGACCTACAACTATTTCTTTGCAATTGGCTGATAGGTCTATTAAGCATCCAAGGGGAGTTATTGAAGATGTTCTCATCAAGGTAGACAAGTTTATATTCCCTACAGATTTTGTGGTGCCTGATATGAAAGAAGACCAAGAGATCCCTATCATATTATGGGGGCCTTTCTTGGCAACCAAATTGGCTCTTATTGATGTTCAGAAGGGAGAACTAAGACTTTGGGTATGGGAAGAAGAAGTGACTTTCAATGTCTTAAAGGCTATTAAGTACCTGAGAGCTAGTGATAGTTGTTTTTACATCGATGAATTGGATACATTAATCTCTCAACACTTTAGCAAACCAAAAGACCCTTTGGAAGCAAGCCCTACTCCATATACTCTTGAAGATGAGGACATCATGGAGATTGTTAATTGGATGGAGCCTTTTAGTTCCAACAATCGGAGGTATTTTGAACCTTTGGGACAAGGCCCTTCTCGATCAATTCCTTCAGTTGATAAACCACCTAGTCTTAAGCTCAAGCTGTTACTAAATCATCTACGATATACATTTCTTAGTGAGTCATCATCTGTATAGGTAATTATTTCCTCTAGTCTTTCTAATGAAGAAGAAGACAAGTTGTTACGGGTGCTTAGAAGATGTAAGTCAGCTATTGGGTGGCCCTTAGTGGACATTAAGGGGATAAGTCCAACCATATGCATGCACCGGATCTTAATGGAAGAAAATTGCAAGCCATCGGTAGAAGCATAATGGAGACTAAATCCTACCATGAAGGAGGTGGTTCACTAGGAGGTGTTGAAGTAGTTAGATGCAGGAGTGATTTACCCAATCTTCGATAGCTCATGGGTTAGCCCGGTGCAAGTAGTGCCAAAAAAAGGTGGTATGACAGTGGTGAAAAATGAGAATAATGAGCTAATTCTAACAAGGACCATCACTAGATGGAGGATTTATATAGACTATCGGAAACTAAACAAAGCCACCTAGAAAGATCACTTCCCTTTACCCTTTATTGATCAAATGTTGGATCCTCTTACAGGTCATGAGTATTATTGTTTTCTAGATTGCTAATCAGGGTACAACCAAATAGCTATTGCACCAAAAGACCAAGAGAAGACCACATTTACATGTCCTTATGATACATTTGCATTCCGTCAGATGCTGTTTGGCCTTTGTAATGCACTGGAAACCTTCCAAAGATGTATGATGGCAATTTTTTCAGACATGGTGGAGCATATTATAGAAATATTCATGGATGATTTCTCTATTTTTGGTGACTCCTTTTATCACTGCCTGATTAATTTAGAATTGGTTTTCGAGAGATGTAAACAAACCAATCTTGTGCTTAATTAGGAGAATTGTCACTTAATGGTCAAAGAAGGAATTGTCTTAGGCCACCATGTTTCATCAAAGGAGATAGATGTTGGCCGAGCAAAGATAGAGACAACTAAAAAGCTACCACCACCAACCTCAGTAAAGGTGATTTTGTAACGCCCCTATATGGGGGTTAACAGTTTTTAATGAGATAAAATAAAAATAAATAATAAAAGTAAAACCTTAAAAATAAAATTTGCCCGGGACTTAAATGAAAACTCTCAACTCAAAAATAAAAATATAAACGACAAATAAACCACAGTTTTAATGTAGCACCTTAAATTTAATAATATAAACTGTTGTCATCATCATTTTAACCCTCAACACATTATAATACAGTCACAGAAAGTAACAATTGATGCTTACATTATCATGAAGAACATTCTCAACAATTGAAGCAGTCCCAATGTAATATAGCTACATCACTTCCTCAACTATATTTCTCGTAACCACCTCACTTAGTGAGTCCTGAAAAGATATAAACATAAGGGTATGAGCAACACTATGCTCAGTAGAGAAAACCATTACTCACCTTTAGGTTTTTATCATTACCACATTAAAATCTGCATGGTTAATAAGTTACATCATATTCCAGATTATGAGGTTTATTATGATCACATCTTATGGATACCGTAGTTAATCATTACCAAGTGTCATAATTACACATTTATACAAATATTACCAATCATCATTGTTCCTAGGTATCCATGTTAAATTGAGTATCACTCAACTCATCGAAACCCAAATGGGCGCACTTGATCACCCTATAAACATTCCAAGGGTGTTCCGGTGAGGGGACATCAAGCTCCGAGTCCTCACCAAATCGATTCCTGTACAGTGTGTTCTGGGACTTTCAACCCAAGGAAGCGTCATCGCCTTCCCCCTACTTTACCTTTTAGGGTATTCATGCCCAAGGACGTAACCGTCGCCCTTTTCATGTCTCACCATTTCTCTATATTAAATCATTATTAATAGAGTCAATTTTCCTAACCATGCTTCTCAATTTATAACATGTGTCAATTCATTATGTTCCTCGCCGTACAATACAAGACGAGTCCATGTCATAGTTTCATATGTGATAATCATATAATATCAGTTCAACATAGATATATATATATTGCGGCAAAACAATCAATTTTAATTCTATAAAAACCTCACAAAAGATGAGTAATAGAATCCCTACCTTTTAAGCTTATCAACAGTCTCTTAATCCTGGAATCAATTAACGTTAGCTCCATACTCCCTTGATCCTAAGGCGTGCATAAGGACAATTAAAACTAAAGCACAACATACAACTACATTCATAAATAAATCATGTGTAAACCTATCTTACTAGTATGCCATTAAAGCTTTTATATAAATCTCTTTTGAATACCACAGTAAACAATTTTTGTCTTAACACAATATAAAATGTGAACAAGTAATCTATATGTTTTAGTCCCTAATAAGATTCATCAATCACTTAGGATAATATTGGAAAGGTTGCAAGACATTAAAGAATTAGGTGGTGAGCAAAGATGGGTTCTTGGTTCAGGTTAGCAGCTGGTATACCATAACAAACTGGCAGATTTACTAGTTTCCAATACAAAAATTGAATAATTCTTAGAAAATAAAATACAACTCCGATTTAGGTTTATGATAGCTCGTTAGAAAGCCTAGGATGCTACTTTTCAAATATGCAAACCAATTCATAAAATTCATTTTAATTTAATCTTAGAATTTCAAGAAATAACCACTGCCCATAGAGGTATTACAAAGTTTAACAATATAAATTTTCTGTCTAGGGCATATACACTTAGACTTCATACATATGCTCCAAAATAGCAACAAACATATACTTAGGTTTAAGAACGCAAATTTGAATAATCCTTTAGTATAAAAGAAAATTTATAAATGAAAGACTAAATTTGTTCATAAGATTCTAACCTCGGATTATGGTTAGTTGGAAGCTTGAAATGGTTTCAAAACAGGTTCCTTTACTTCGGTATGACTGAAATTCTTGCTCAAATGGAGGTGATGGTGGCTGATTTTTATGGCTGCCTTGAAGAAGTTCTCTAAGTATTTTGCTTCAGCAAAGAAATGAGAAGAAGAGTGTGGGAACCGTGGAAGAGAAAGGAAGAAAAGATGAAGTCTTTGAAGAGAAGTGATGGAAACAATTATAGAGGAGACATGTTGAAGCATGTCACGGAGGAAATAAAGAAAATGAGGGTCAAGAGTAGTTGGAAAAGATACCCTTATGTCTCATCTAAAGACTTTAACACACATAATGCCAATATGACATTTTTGAGATTTATTAGAAGTTCTAAGGCTTTTTAGTAATCATACTAAATAAATATAGGAGAATTTTAGAAAATTTAAAAATAGATAAAAATAAATATTATAAAATAAATTTAAATGAAGCAATTTTTTTTTTATACATTAAAAATTAATTTAATTACCTCAATACCCGTTAGGAGAATAACGGGTGTCACAGCTCTACCCCCCTTAAAGAAATTTCGTCCTCGAAATTTCAATTCTAGCAATACTAGTAAAAATTATGATTCCACTATGATTCCAATTCTGAGTCTAAACCGTTAATGTTGTTTGTCCTCCAAATTTAAGTTATCGTATCTCCACTTATTTACTTGCATAATAAATCTTACTCCTAAATCCCTCAATGAGAGTATTTCTGACAAGTTTCAACTTATAACACCGTATAATAGTCTAAGAATCTGATCAGGCATACATATTGACCATACCATGATTCCAGTCCTTCATTGTCCATGGACTGTGATTTACAATCACATTTAAGGAGATTGCCAGAGAAATTTTATATACTTCATCTTTAGGTTCCTTTTCCTTTTTGAGTAAAGAAAAGTCAAATATATTTGATTTCATACCTCAACTAATAAACTAGAACATAATCATAAAACATATATCACAAACACTTTTATTCAAAACTATACATTAAACTTACTCATAGAGATATTAAACGGAATCTCAGAGTTGCAAACATACCCGGCATATTTTTCATTAAACAGCTATTCTCATGACACAAACATTCAATCCAAATAATATACTCATATTTCATATGGAATATCCTCATAACTGACTCTGGTACTTCCACATAATATTAACAGAATATTACACATTACAAACATAATACGGATACGTTTCGAGAGTACAAGGCACTCCGTATACCAGCTATCCATATCATGCATGCTTAGAGGATACAAAAACATCGATAAACAAAAGATCGGACCTTAAGAAGGATGCGTTTCGAGAGCATCAAGTACTCCGTATCCAGCCATCCCGGCATTAGGCTCAATGAATCTAAAAGATTTAACAACGACGTACCACAAGAAACACAGAATACAAGGCAAACGGTTATTCGTAACACACAAAATACGGACACACATGCCTACATGCCAAAGATAAAACAAAAAGATTACAGATGGAGATTCAAATCAATTGGCCGCTCCCGGCTTTCCCTTTCCCATTCAAGCTTGGATGTTGCAGTGTCGGATTCTGGATGTACGATTTGCATTTTATCTATCAATTCCTCAGCTGTTGAAGCAGTGACAAAGATTTGTCTCTCCGATTCTGTAGTGATGTTTTCTTCCACAGCGTAATCTAGAAATTTCAAAAGACCGTCATAAAAACCCTTTACGTTCAGCAGTCCCAAAGGTTTGGAATAAAAGCCCAACAATTGCCCACAAGCAACTATAAATATTTCCTCAAGAGTACCTAGACCACCAGGTAATGCTATAAAAGCATCGGAATTATAGATTATGTCTTTAAAATTTTTAGGGATACTCCTGACTCCTTCTCCCTTACCTATGGCTTCCTTACAAAGGTTTCCTTCAACTGGAATATGAGGCCAAATTCTTACATCAGTAGCGTCGCTAGACCTAGCTGCTAGTGCCATATTTACCATCATTTTTATACTACCACCCCCATAGATTATGTTAATCTTCTTGTGTGCTAGGACTTGCCCTAAGTGATTTGCAGCTTCTAAATAAGCTTTATCTTTTCCAAGGCTGGAACCACAAAAGACACAGACATTCTTTATTTTCTTCGTGGACTGGGAGGTAGACATATTTGGTTTATAGAAGTGGTTGCTTAATGTCTGCTCCACTTAGACTTCGGGTTCTACATGAGTTTTTAAAGATGAGAAATATACAAAAAGGGCTAAAGAGATTGACGAGTAGGTAATGAAAAGGTAATCCAAAGATTTAAACAAAATCTTGTGCGGATAAGAAAGTAAGATAAGGTGATTGATAGTTTACAGAAAATTTGATTCACTTTTTGAAAAAGATTAGACTCTAATTGTATAACTTTTGACAATTGAGAACAATTCGACAGAAGACCCTCATGACACAACTGTAGACTTTTTGACAAATATACACCAAGTCTAGAAATTTAATATAAACAACAAATACTGTAGAACTTTTGAAATTTGAGACACAAATCTTGAAATATCTGGATAAGCTTTTCAAAATTCAAACATATTACTGTACCGTATGTAACGTGTCTGATAAGATAATATATTTTATTATATATATATTTAAGAAAATCATAAATTAAATAAGATATTAACACTTACTGTATCAATCTAATAATCACAATTATTTCAAACACAAAAGCAAATATTCTGAGTAAAAGAAAAACACAAACTGTTGAACATCAGCTAAAACTGCTTCAAATAAGTAAAGACTAAATAACCTTTATAGAGCGATGACTTATTCCCCATCCAGTTTTCTTATGGCTTGGCAAACAGGATCTAGAAATACCATATTCCTGAGGCGTTGTCTTTCTGTATAAAATTTAGGTCAGAGTTTAAAAATAGCTCCTTGAACATATCCACTAGGGTGACCGTGGAGAGGAGGATGGATGCTATCCAAGTTCTCCTTTGAAAGTCCATCCCTACAAAACCTTATTTTATCCTCTCTATTCGTAGACATATAACCAGGTGAAGTACATTTACCGTTACAATTTTGTCTTCCACATTTGTTACAAGTGACCACGATGGCACGAGCTCTTCTTTTCATTGCACTACGACTGGTACCTGTTCCTGGTAAACCGACATCTTGACTAAAGTCACTCGGACGGATTTTCCCCTCTATCAACATTCTCACATCACAAGGGATGCCAAAACGCATAAGAATCCACAACCGAGTAATTCTAGCCTTGTATTTCTTTCTGAGAATCTTTTGGGAGAATGATGGGAAATACTTTCTCAGATGTTGGTACTTTGGGTCCATGATGAGATGAAAGAAGAGTAAATAGAAAGGAAAAATTAAGATAGTAAATTGCAGAATCCTAGAATTCCTTCTTCTTTTAGAGAAAAAGAAGAATTTTTAATGAAAAAGAAGAGGATTTGCGATTTAGAGAAAATAACAAATTAAGAGAGAAAAAGTGAACTCGGAGAAATAAGCTCCTATGCACAGTAAACGTATTTGTAAACATTAATTAAACCACTGTATATGACACGTATAGAGACCACGTGGGAGAGACAGTATGAATCAAACTGATTTAGGATTTAAACTAGGCCCAAATGTTCTTAGTTGAAAATGGTCAGGTTGTTTCGGGCCTTAACACATTTGGAACGAGTTAAATAACAAACATAAAATTGAAAACCAATTCGTATGAATCTTAAACCCAATTCAAAGTCCACTATAGATAAGTTAACTATGAACAACAAATCTAATTTAACGACAACAAGGATCTTCCTGAATGATCCAGCAACTCAAATAATTTTGTTTTAATCAAAACCTTATTGAACAATGCATACACCCATATGTTATTCATAATACTTAGCATCTATCAATGGATTCATCATCATTACTACCAAGGGTTTAGAATGCGACTAACCTTGAAATCAATACGATTTACGTCTTCCAACGTAGACCATATCAATGAACAAAGACACTTGATGTTACTACTTAAGAACATCTACAATCCCCACAATTCTACTCATACAATATATAATTTCCTCATATAACAAAACCTTAGGTAACCAAAAGATTCACTGATACACTTAAATACAATGTACGTAACAAAATATTTCAATTTTGAGATTCATGCATTCTAGACTTTACACAGTCTCAACAGACCAAAAGTCTAACATTTATCTCTCTCAAGATTCAATACCATGATTCCCAACTTATATCATATTCCTCAAATAAATAGAACTTTCAAGAAAAGTTATTGACACTTATGTGCTCCATCGAATCCACACATAATCATTACTTAAGTTTGAATCAATTACGAAAAATTTGGCATATCTATGCCAAACTTTAAAATCAATAAATCAAGCCTTATATTTCTTATTGTTTTTCACAAAATAAAAGGCTATTAAATCCTTGTATCTACACGAATTTCTCATCGTTTATACGAATTAGATATGCTTATAGATCCAAATATTATACGAATCTCTCATAAGCATTCTACTTATAAACTCATTCCATATAATTATCATTCCCTTATAACTATTAATACTTTCCTTCTATATAATTATTGTACTCATATAACTATTAATATTTTCATTCTATGGCATTTCCATGTTACATCCTTCTAGACTGTATAAATCAATGTGAAGGTTCATTTTGATGATGACAATGAAAATTCAGCTTCAAAACCATCTCAAAAATATATTTTTAAAGTGGTGCTACACTCCCTAGGTTAACCGAACCTAGGCTCTGATACCAAAAATTCTGTAACGCCCCTATATGGGGGTTAACAGTTTTTAATGAGATAAAATAAAAATAAATAATAAAAGTAAAACCTTAAAATAAAATTTGCCCGGGACTTAAATGAAAACTCCCAACTCAAAAATAAAAATATAAACGACAAATAAACCACAGTTTTAATGTAGCACCTTAAATTTAATAATATAAACTGTTGTCATCATCATTTTAACCCTCAACACATTATAATACAGTCACAGAAAGTAACAATTGATGCTTACATTATCATGAAGAACATTCTCAACAATTGAAGCAGTCCCAATGTAATATAGCTACATCACTTCCTCAACTATATTTCTCGTAACCACCTCACTTAGTGAGTCCTGAAAAGATATAAACATAAGGGTATGAGCAACACTATGCTCAGTAGAGAAAACCATTACTCACCTTTAGGTTTTTATCATTACCACATTAAAATCTGCATGGTTAATAAGTTACATCATATTCCAGATTATGAGGTTTATTATGATCACATCTTATGGATACCGTAGTTAATCATTACCAAGTGTCATAATTACACATTTATACAAATATTACCAATCATCATTGTTCCTAGGTATCCATGTTAAATTGAGTATCACTCAACTCATCGAAACCCAAATGGGCGCACTTGATCACCCTATAAACATTCCAAGGGTGTTCCGGTGAGGGGACATCAAGCTCCGAGTCCTCACCAAATCGATTCCTGTACAGTGTGTTCTGGGACTTTCAACCCAAGGAAGCGTCATCGCCTTCCCCCTACTTTACCTTTTAGGGTATTCATGCCCAAGGACGTAACCGTCGCCCTTTTCATGTCTCACCATTTCTCTATATTAAATCATTATTAATAGAGTCAATTTTCCTAACCATGCTTCTCAATTTATAACATGTGTCAATTCATTATGTTCCTCGCCGTACAATACAAGACGAGTCCATGTCATAGTTTCATATGTGATAATCATATAATATCAGTTCAACATAGATATATATATATTGCGGCAAAACAATCAATTTTAATTCTATAAAAACCTCACAAAAGATGAGTAATAGAATCCCTACCTTTTAAGCTTATCAACAGTCTCTTAATCCTGGAATCAATTAACGTTAGCTCCATACTCCCTTGATCCTAAGGCGTGCATAAGGACAATTAAAACTAAAGCACAACATACAACTACATTCATAAATAAATCATGTGTAAACCTATCTTACTAGTATGCCATTAAAGCTTTTATATAAATCTCTTTTGAATACCACAGTAAACAATTTTTGTCTTAACACAATATAAAATGTGAACAAGTAATCTATATGTTTTAGTCCCTAATAAGATTCATCAATCACTTAGGATAATATTGGAAAGGTTGCAAGACATTAAAGAATTAGGTGGTGAGCAAAGATGGGTTCTTGGTTCAGGTTAGCAGCTGGTATACCATAACAAACTGGCAGATTTACTAGTTTCCAATACAAAAATTGAATAATTCTTAGAAAATAAAATACAACTCCGATTTAGGTTTATGATAGCTCGTTAGAAAGCCTAGGATGCTACTTTTCAAATATGCAAACCAATTCATAAAATTCATTTTAATTTAATCTTAGAATTTCAAGAAATAACCACTGCCCATAGAGGTATTACAAAGTTTAACAATATAAATTTTCTGTCTAGGGCATATACACTTAGACTTCATACATATGCTCCAAAATAGCAACAAACATATACTTAGGTTTAAGAACGCAAATTTGAATAATCCTTTAGTATAAAAGAAAATTTATAAATGAAAGACTAAATTTGTTCATAAGATTCTAACCTCGGATTATGGTTAGTTGGAAGCTTGAAATGGTTTCAAAACAGGTTCCTTTACTTCGGTATGACTGAAATTCTTGCTCAAATGGAGGTGATGGTGGCTGATTTTTATGGCTGCCTTGAAGAAGTTCTCTAAGTATTTTGCTTCAGCAAAGAAATGAGAAGAAGAGTGTGGGAACCGTGGAAGAGAAAGGAAGAAAAGATGAAGTCTTTGAAGAGAAGTGATGGAAACAATTATAGAGGAGACATGTTGAAGCATGTCACGGAGGAAATAAAGAAAATGAGGGTCAAGAGTAGTTGGAAAAGATACCCTTATGTCTCATCTAAAGACTTTAACACACATAATGCCAATATGACATTTTTGAGATTTATTAGAAGTTCTAAGGCTTTTTAGTAATCATACTAAATAAATATAGGAGAATTTTAGAAAATTTAAAAATAGATAAAAATAAATATTATAAAATAAATTTAAATGAAGCAATTTTTTTTTTATACATTAAAAATTAATTTAATTACCTCAATACCCGTTAGGAGAATAACGGGTGTCACAGATTTGGAGTTTTTTTGGTCATGCATGTTTCTATAAAAGATTCATTAGAGATTTCTCTAAGATCTTCAAGGCACTTTCGAATCTACTTGTGCAAGATACTCCTTTTGAGTTCAATGAGGAGTGTGAGAAGGCGTTCATCACCCTGAAAGAGAAGCTTGTGTCTGCACCCATTGTCGTAGCACCGAAATGGGAGTTCCTGTTTGAATTTACGTGTGACGCAAGTGTTATATAGGAGGAGCAGTTCTAGGACAACGAAGGAATTAGGTATTTCATGCTATTTATTATGCTAGCAGGACCTTCAATGATGCCCAACTCAACTATGCCACAACAGATAAAGAATTACTTGCCATCATCTTCGCTTTCAACAAGTTCAGATCATACCTAATTGGCGATAGGTAAGAGTCTTTACGGATCATTCTGCAATTAAATACCTTATGGCGAAGAAGGATGCCAAGCCAAGACTCATCCGACGGGGTCTATTACTCCAAGAATTCGATTTGGAGATTAGAGATAAGAAGGGCACAGAAAATCTAGTGGCAGACCATCTATCAATACTTGAACTACCAGAAGAAAAAGAGTTGCAATAGCCTCCCATTGGTGATCAGTTCTGACATGAGTAGCTCTTTGTCATCACATCTATAAGCTCCCTTCCATGGTATGCAAACTAAGCGAATTTCCTTGCAGGAAAGATCATGCCACCAGAACTCTAATATCAACAAAAAAAGAAGTTCTTTTTCGATGTAAAGCACTACTATTGGGAAGAACTAGTTCTTTACAAGCACCGTGTTGATCAAATAATAAGAAGATGTATGCCAGAAGATGAAGTAGAGGAGATCCTGAGACATTGCCACACCCTTAAGTGTGGTTGACATTTTGGAGGAAACAAAACGACGACTAAGGTGTCGCAATCTGGGTTTTATTGGCCCACATTGCTCAAAGATGCTCATGCTTTTGTTACGGCTCGTGATAAATGCCAATGAATAGGAAACATCTCAAGAAGGAATGAGATGCCCTTGAAGAATATTCTAATAGTGGAGGTTTCTTATGCATGAGGTATCAATTTCATGGGACCATTTCCTTCATCTTACAACAATAAGTATATCCTTTTTGCAGTGGATTGCATATCAAAGTGGGTTGAAGCGGCTACAACTTAAACCAATGAAGGGAAGGTAGTGCTAAATTTTCTCTAGAAAAACATCTTTACAAGGTTTGAAACTCCATGAGCTATCATAAGTGATGAGAAAACACACTTTTGCAATAAGCAATTTAAGGCTCTCTTGTTGAAATATGGATTCAAGCACCGAACTGCACTTGCTTATGATCCTCAAACAAATAGGCAAGTAGAGATATCTAACAGAGAGGTGAAGCAGATTCTAGAGAAAACGATTCATAGCTCTCACAAGGACTGGTCTAAAAAGTTAGATGATGCGTTATGGGCCTATCGAACTGCATTTAAGACACTTATAGGGATGTCTCCTTATAGATTGGTCTATAGGAAGGCCTGCCACCTTCCAGTGGAATTAAAGCATCGATCATATTGGGCAATAAAACAGTTGAATATGGATATGCAAGCAGTGGGTAAGAAGCGCCTTTTGCAAGTCAATGAGATGGATGAGTTCCACAATGAGGCATATGAGAATGTAAAGATCTACAAGGAGTAGACCAAAGCTTGGCATGACAAGCACATCTAGCGGAAAGAGTTTGTACTCGGTCAGCAAGTGCTACTATATAATTCCAGGCTTCAACTGTTCCCTGGAAAGCTCAAATCTAAATAGTTGGGCTCGTTCGTGGTCACCAAAGTGTTTCCCTATGGTGCAATTGAACTAAATCATGAAGAGAAAGGAACCTTTAAAGTTAACGGACAACATTTAAAGCCATATTTTGATGGTGGAATTGATCGCAACAAGTCCATCATCACTTTCAACTTGCCTTACAGGAGGAAGAGTCAGGTTGATGATGATCAAACAAGTGCTTATTAATAAGCAACCCAAGCTCCTTACCCTTATCTATTTTAGTTTTCATCATGATAATTAGTGTGTTAGTTGTATATTTTTAGTATTTTATAAGCTAATTATGATGCATTTTGTTTTTGTGGTAATTTCAAATGTTCTCGAGACAATATGGGCGCAAAAAACACACAAAAGTGCCTAGGTGCTATAATAGGGTACTAAGACCCGAGAGCAAGGCGCCTAGGCGCCACCTCCTAGGTGCCTAGCCCCTCATCCATGTAAAAAAAAAAATCAAAGTAGTGCTTAGGCGCTATAACTTGGGCACCTAGGTGTCGTGTCTCATTAAAAACAACAACAACAACAAAAAAAACAAAGTAGTGCCTAGGCACTACAATCACGGCACCTAGGCGTTACATTTTTAAATAAGAAAGAAGGGGGCTGGTAGCGATTTAAATAGAGAAACCAAAGAGAAAACATAACTACCCTCCTCTTAACTTGTTCTCTCATGCACACAACCTCCCCTATTGCACTTCAATCAATTTTTTTTCATCTTTCATCACTTATCCTTGCCCCCATCATCCCAAAACCATCACCCATACGACCAACACGCCCCTATCTGAGTCTACTCCAAAAGTTGAGCATTGGGTAGCGGAAAAAAAGAGAAAAAAAAGTCTAAAATTTGCTCACAAATTTGGGGGGTTTTGCTCACAATAGGTATATCCACTCTTCTTTGTGCTTTGTTTGAGAATTGTTGCAATTTGGTGGAATTATTAAGTGCACACCAAGTGTTCGATAAAAAGTCTGAGAGAAACAAAAGTGTTGGGTGTTGAAGATTGACGTTGGAGACATTAGTAGACACTACAAGTGTGGGAGTTGAGGTCATTTAGTGACATTAAAAGTTGATTTGGAGTGTCTAAGAGAAGATTAGGAGTTGTAATTGTAAAAACAAAAAAAAATTATTGTGAAGAAGGAGTCATGCAAATTGATCTCATGGCACCAAGGAAGCGTGTGAGGGGTTCGATATCTGTGGAGTATGATACAACTAAATTCATATCTCAGGCCGCTTTTACTCACTACCAGTCCTCATTAGAAAGAAAGACTCCAATTGTAGAACAAGGACTTAGTACATGTGAAAGTGTAGTACGGGATGCAATTTTAGATGGAGGATAGGCCAATTTTGTTAAACAGCCGGGCTCGAGCTTAACTGCAAGGTTCAAGAATTTTATGCCAATGCCTGTAACGCCCTCCTTTTTCTTCTATGGACACTTATGTTAATTTAACGTTGGAATGTGATATTTTAGTACTATTATTATTTATGTTAAGTAAATTAACATTTTATTTACTAATGTCGCAGGTGACGGACATGTGGGATCGATGTGTTCGGGATGTTCATGTCAAAAGTAATAATAAGCTTAAAGTATTTATTTATTTTTTTTGGGTTTCAATTTGCCCTAAATTTATAATCTTTATAATGTCCTAGAGCTTTGTATGCCCTAAAGTTAAATTCTTGATGATGACATGAATGTTGTTACATATTTTTTTTATTTTTTTTATAATATTAATGATACCATGATAATTACATGTGTATTAAAATTTTTGGATCATAAAGTAAATATTATTGTCGTGTATAAATAATTATATATTTTAATCATATTATATTATATTTTAATATATGTATAATATATTATATTATAAAAACCCTTAACGTTTATAATATAATATGTTTATATTATATATTATATTATATATATATATATATATTAATATAACTTATGTTTAAGAAGGAAACAGCAACCTGCCGTGAAAAAAAAAAGAAAGAGAAAAAGAAAAAAAAAAAAAGAGAAGTTGACTTAGATTAGGATTAGGGTTTTCTACACTTATCTAATCCCTTCTCCCTCATAAACCTATAAATATACCTCTAAGCCACCAAAGCCTTCATTCTCAAAATTTCTAGCCAAAGAAAATTCTCTCTCTCTAAAATTTTCTTAGACACTCTCTTTTTCTTCTCCACTTTTTCTTCCCTTCTCTCCCTTATTTTTCTGCAAATAATTGAATGAAATATTTGGTTTTGGCTTAGATAAATTCAAGAGAATTGAGAAGAATCGTTTTGGAGGTAAGAAACTTATTCTAGACTATTGCTGAAATTTTGTTTCCTTTGTAATCCGACCCTCATAACTTTGCCTACAAATTTCCATTTGCTCTGAAATTTTAGTATGGTGTTTATTTATGTGTTATGTGATATTCCTCAAAATTTCACGTGATTTGGAATTTTCTATACTGAGATATTAAATTTTAATTCTCTACCACTTATGACCAAACTGTTGCTGATTGATATTTTACACAAAAGTATAGTCCATGTTTAAGGGCCAAACGACCTTTGATTTGAACGAAATTTTACAAAGATATTCATGCATATGTTAAGTTATGATCTGAAAAATTTCATGGTTATTTGATGAATATTTTATGAGTTCTTGAATTTTATTTAAGATAGGTTTATATGGCTGTCTATTCAGTGAATTCGGTACTTCTTGTTTATGTGACCTATTTGTATAGCTAAACAAATTTATTTGCTAATGAGACATTTTGTGGTGCTGTATATATATGTTATTAGGTTGTCATAAAAATTATAAGGTTAAAATAATTTTATTTTAATTATTGGAATTTTATGATCGTGCGTTGCTCACTGCTTTAGGTAATTAGAGTTTGTTTGGTCTTTGAATTCTAATGCATGTTTTGAATTGTTGAAAATTTATTTGAAGCTAATTTTTAGATATATTATAGTTTTGGTGTATTGTGTTAGTATTAGAATTATTATTATCATCACAAAGGTTCTTTTATTGTACGTATTTCATGTCAATTGGTATTTAATTTTTTTGATGCCTTAAGTCTGCTTTTCATACAAACATCTGACAGCTGCCGTGTTTCAGTAATTTTTGATCCTGTATTTCTCTGTTTATATTTTTCTTATATTTTTTTCAAATACTAGACATCTTAAGATTTCGTTTGGCTTTTGAATCTCTTTAATCGGAGTTTTCATTAAATAGCTATGCTTTTTCGAAGTTGACCTTGAAAGCTGTATAGTTTTACACAGACCCGAAATTTAGATTGAATTTTGAGGACTTTTTCTTCATACAAATTATTGTCAAAATATGCGTGTAATATATCAAATTCTTTGTTTTTCAGTCTAGTTTCTAATGCCACTAGTTTGGACAGATTTGGAGTTAAGATGAAATTATTATGAATTTTTAAGTGAATAAAGGTCATTCTGCCTACTTTTGGGAATTATGCCCTAGGTTCATAAATTGTGATTTTATGCTTTTTGATATTGTTACGTGATAAGGTGACGTTTAATGAGTTTTTATATATTGCTAATAGTATTGCTAGTGACTTATGGTTAATATGAATGTTTGACATGAACACTTCAAAAGATGAGCACACTGAGAACCGCAGCAACGTCACCCAAGTTAAGGTTTAGTAAGCAAGCAAGACAAGTAAGTACATTCTCACCTGCAACATGATAAAAGTTTACAAAAAATTTTTGAGAACATGTTTTATGATAATTTTTAAGTTTGTTTTTACATGTTGTTTTCTATGAAAACTCTTGTTGCAACAAGAAAGTTTAACGAAAGTTTCAATGATAAGGTATGTTAAAAGTATATCTATATATATATGTATCAGTTAATTAAGTGTTGCACACCCTATGTTATGTTTATGTTTATGATTTCCCAAAGGTTGGACTTGTCATGTTTGGTTTGGGATTAGCTACCCCTCTCCTCTCATAATGGCGCTCTTATGATGATGATGTTTATGGTGCAACACTTGAGCCCCCAAAGATAAAATGAATGAAGTTTTTAATATGATAATGATAATGAAAGATATGTTCTATATGAAATTGTGCCAAGTGCATTATTATGTTAATGACGATTATGATTATGATGTTTCATAAAGGTGTTCATAAAATGTTTTCTGTTGTGAGATTGGAAAGTGTACTTACTAAGCTTTTGCTTACTTAGTATATAATCATGTTGCAGATAAAGGTAAGAGGACCATGGAATAGGTGAAGGGTGAAGACGGGCATGTGGGCTATGAACGATTGATTGGAAATGAAAGAACGCCAAGAAAGAATAATTTTTTTTAAACTATATTTTTATTTCTTTGAATGCTTAAATTTCTACATGATTAAGTAAAAAGACTTGTTTTACATTTATTTTGATTTTGCACAAGTTTAGTTTATCAAACTGTTAAAAAATGATTTTAAAGTTTGTTTTGAAATTTTTATTTGAAATATGATTTTCGTTAGTTTGACATTGATAAACTATATAAAAAAAAAAGATTTGAAATATTTGGAATATAAAAAAAAATTGGATGCATGGATATTGGGATATGTTTATCAATTTGTGTTTAAACTTAAATGGTTTATCTTATAAATAATTATAACAAGGATGAAAGTAACGATTATTGTGACGCCCGTAATAGGGCGTTACAGATATGGTATCAGAGCGGGTTTCTATTTCCAATACACACCGCCACACGTCTGTCCAAGTCCTCCAAGTAAGTATGTTTTAACTAATTTAATTTTGATGTAAGTTTAACGATAAGTGTAAGATTTAGACATATGGTGATGAATGCCCTAGTACATAATTTAGTAGTGAATCCTGTCTCACAAATTGAAAGATTATCCCTAAGCTCCTAATTGTTTTAGGAAATCAAAGATGAACGGCCATAGAAGAATTCATACTCGTGCTCAAACCAATGAAAGACTGATGTCGACGATTGCCAAATTGCAAAGGCAACTCGAAGAGCAAAGAAGAGCGATTGAGGAACTAAGAGCTAATGGACTAGGTGGTGAAAGACCAGGTAATGACATTCAACCTTCTCCTCGTCCTCAGCCTCGAAGAGAAGAAGTCCCGGCTCCTGTTCCAGAACTAAGACTCGCCTATCAAGAACCATTATTAGTTGATGGAAGAGGGTTAAGCCAGCTGACTCTGAAGGTTCTAAGGATCCTCTGATAGCTCAAGGATGGCTGAAGACAATTGAAGCCACTCTGAAGCTTATGGGTTTCACTGATAATGAGAAAGTTCTCTGTACTTCGTACTGCCTCACCATGGAGGCTAGAATCTAGTGGGATGGAATCGAACAAAGCAGGAACGTAGACGAGATGACATGGGTAGATTTTGTTCATGAATTCAACATGAAGTTCTTCCACATGAACATTACTCGGAAGCATTACGATGAGTTCGAGAACCTACGCCAAGGAGACATGTTAGTTACCGATGTGGTGGCTAAATTCGACCAATTGGCATGACTTTGCCCAGGGATGGTTAGTGATGATAGTGAAAGGGTCAGAAGATTGATCAGAGTCTTCAGGCCAAAGATAACAACAATTATTGATGGGCCCAATCCTCCTAAAAACCAGGAACAGGTTGTCTTGAGAGCGCAACGAGCTGAATTCCACCTGTCAAAGCTAAGAAGAAACCAGCCTTAATCAGGTCAACCAGTGAACAATGCAAACTCCTAGAATCGACCTCAGGGTAGAAACAACAACAGCAATAGCCAGAATTGGAGAAACAACAGAGGAAAAGTAACTTTCAGAACCAGCAGGGCCAAGGTAATAAGAAGCAAAATAGTGGGCAGTATAACAACAATAATAGGCAGATGCAACCATGTGCCAATTATGGAAAGAAGCATCCAGGTGAATGCCATCGTGGAACAAACCAATGTTTCATTTGCGGACATGAGAGTCATTTTTCCAGGAACTGCCCTACCCAGTTCAATGCTCAAGGTCAACAAAGAGCCCCTTATACTCAACTTCACCATATGCAAGCTACCTTGGAGGGACCACTCATAAGCCAAGGAAGACTTGAAACTCCACCTACCAATGCTCACATTTATGCAATGACAAAGGAACACGTGGCAGATGAAACCTTCAATGTTGTCACAGGTCAGATCTCAATACTTTCTCTTAATGCACATGCTCTTTTTGACATGGGTGTTACGCATTCATTTATATCCTCTTCGTTTGCTAAAAAGTTAGAACAACATCAAGAGCCTATGAGACCGGGGTTCACTACGACACTACCCTCTGGGGAAGTGATTATGTCTACGCATTATTTACGTACAGTTCCTTTATGGATTTTTGAAAGAGAACTTTTTGTCGATCTTAGTATAATCAATATGTGTGACTATGATATGATTCTTGTGATGGACTTCTTGAGTAAGTATAATGCTTTTATCGAGTGCTGAAAACAAAAAGTGATTTTCCATCCGTAAAGTGAAGAAAGATTCGTGTATGTGGGTGAGTCAAGAAAGAAGCCAAACATGTTTCTGTTAGCTTTGAAGGCAAGAAAGTTGTTAGCAAGTGGTTGTATAGGTTATTTGGCTAACATTGTAGATAAAAGTCAAGAAGAAAAGACAAAGATTAAAGATGTTTTAGTAGTTCAAGAATTTCTAGAGGTATTTGCAGAGGACCTATCAAGCTTGCCTCTAGATAGAGAAATCGAATTTGAGATCGAGCTTGTTCCTGGTACTGATCTAATTTCTAAGGCACCGTATAGAATGGCTCCAGCTGAATTGAAAGAGTTGTACTCCCAACTAAAGGAACTTCTTGATAAGGGTTTCATCCGACCTAGTCATTCACCCTGGGGAGACCAGTTTTGTTTGTGAAGAAGAAGGATGGTTCTATGAGGCTCTACATCGACTATAGAGAGCTGAATAAGGTAACGATCAAGAACAAGTGCCCGTTGCCTCGAATTGATGAGTTGTTTGATCAACTTAAGGGCGCATATGTGTTCTCAAAGATTAATCTGCAATCAGGATATCACCAGTTGAAGATAAAAGAAGGAGACATCCCTAAGACAACCTTTAGATCGAGGTATGGTCACTATGAATTCATGGTTATGCCTTTCGGTCTAACAAATACACCTGCAGCTTTTATGGACCTGATGAATCGGGTGTTCAAGGATTACCTTGATAAATTTGTCATAGTGTTTATCGATGATATTCTTGTTTATTCGAAGAGTCGGGTAGAGCATGCTGAGCACTTGAGGATTGTGCTAGAGACTTTGAAGAGACATCAGTTATACGCAAAGTTCTCTAAGTGTGAGTTTTGGCTCGACCGTGTGTCTTTCTTAGGGCATGTTGTGTCAAAGGATGGAATAATGGTGGATCCTGCTAAGGTTGAGGCTATTCTTAACTGGAAACAACCTAAGAATGCAAGTGAGATAAGAAGCTTCTTGGGATTAGCTGGTTATTATCGAAAGTTTGTGAAGGATTTCTCCAAGATAGCATCGCCTCTCACGAATTTAACTCGGAAGGGGAAGAAGTTTGAATGGGCTGATGAGTGTGAAAAGAGCTTCCAAGAATTAAAGAAAATGTTGACTACAGCTCTAGTTTTAGCTATTCCAGAAGGGAGTGAAGGATTTGTCATTTATAGTGATGCTTCTAAAATGGGCCTAGGTGCAGTGCTGATACAGAATGATAAGGTGATTGCTTATGCCTCGAGACAACTGAAGGATTACAAGAAGAATTACCCTACTCATGACCTCGAGTTGGCAGCCCTTGTTTTTACATTGAAGATTTGGAGACATTACTTGTACGGAGTTCAATGTAAGATCTACACCGACCATCAAAGTTTAAAGTACTTTTTCACTCAAGAGGATCTGAACATGAGGCAATGGAGATGGTTAAAACTAGTGAAAGATTATGATTGTGAAATCTTGTACCATCCAAGAAAGGCAAATCGGTTGGTTGATGCTCTGAGTAGGAAGATTGTTGTAACACTGATGTCATTGCAAGCGATATCCCAGCCTTTAAGGAAAGAAATTCTAGACTTCGGTTTGAAACTTATATTAGGACAGCTTTCAACATTGACGCTTGCTCCATCATTATCTGATGAGATTCGAGGCCAACAAGATAAAAATACAAGTCTAGCAAGGATCAAGCAGGAAATCAAGGAAGAAAGATGTGAGGAGTTTTGAGTTGCTGATGATGGAAATCTATATCTTAAGAACCGCTTATGTGTTCCTAATGTCGATGATTTAAGGGAAAAGATCTTAGTAGAAATCCATAATACTCCTTATTCAATCCATCTAGGTGTGACAAAGATGTACGATGATTTAAGGGACTACTATTGGTGGTTCAGAATGAAGCATGATGTTACTAAGTATGTAAAGAAATGTTTAACTTGTCAGCAAGTTAAAGCTGAACACAAAAGACCCGGAGGCAATTTGCAGTCAATTCAAATACCTGAGTGGAAGTGGGAGGAGATTACGATGGATTTCATCATAGGTTTGCCAAGAACTACAAATGGATATGATGCCATTTGGATTGTTATCGATAGATTGACAAAGACAGCACACTTCATTCCTATTAAGATCAACTACTCTATGGAGCGATTGGCTGAACTTTATGTCAAGGAGATAGTGAGGCTTCATGGAATTCCTAAGTTTATCATCTCTGATCGTGACGTAGGTTCACTTCCAATTTTTGGAAAAGCGTACAAATCACGATGGATATGAAGTTGCACTTTAGCACAGCTTTTCACCCGTAAACTGATGGTCAAACGGAGAGAACGAATTTGATTTTAGAGGATATGCTCCGTGCTTGTAACCTAGATTACAAGACAAATTGGTGTAAGATGTTACCGTTAGCAGAATTTGCTTATAACAACAGCTATCAGGCAACAATTGGAATGGCACCTTATGAGGCTCTATATGGGCGAAAGTGTAGATCGCCCATATGTTGGCATGAAGCTGGAGAAAAGAAGATGATGGAAAGTGATGATAACAAAAAGACAGATTTTGTCAACGAGATGACAGAGATGGTAAAGTTAATATGTAAAAGAATCGAGACTGCTCAATGTCAACAGAAGAGTTATGCCGATAAAAGGAGAAGACCCTTGGAATTCGTTGTAGGCGATTTTGTGTTCTTAAAGGTTGCACCAATGAAGGGAGTTATGAGGTTTGGGAAGAAAGGCAAACTGAGCCCGAGGTTTGTTGGACCCTATGAAATTGTGAAACAGATAGAAAAGGTGGCTTATCAGTTGAGTTTGCCATCGAAGATGTCATCTATCGATGATATGTTTCATGTCTTGATGCTTAAAAAGTATGTCTTGGACCCTATGCACGTGATCAAACCATAGGTGATTGAGATAAGAGAAGATCTTAGCTATGAAGAGAAGCCGGTCGAGATTTTAGATCAAATAACTAAAATCTTAAGGAATAAAGAAATTCCCTTGGTCAAAGTTTTGTGGCGAAATCACCACGTAGAAGAAGCTACGTGGGAACGTGAGGATGATATGAAGGCCAAGTATCCACAATTGTTTTGAGTTTCGAGGACGAAACTCTTATAAGGTGGGGAGAGTTGTAACGCCCGCCTTTTTCTTCTATGGGCACTTATGTTAATTTAACATTGAATGTGATATTTTAGTACTATTATTATTTATGTTAAGTAAATTAATATTTTATTTAGTAATGTCGCAGGTGACGGCCATATGGGATCGATGTGTTCGGGATGTTCATGTCAAAAGTGATAATAAGCTTAAAGTATTTATTTATTTTTTTTGGGTTTCAATTTGCCCTAAATTTATAATCTTTATAATGTCCTAGAGCTTTGTATGCCCTAAAGTTAAATTCTTGATGATGACATGAATGTTGTTACATATTTTCTTTATTTTTTTTATAATATTAATGATATCATGATAATTACATGTGTATTACTATTTTTGGGTCATAAAGTAAATATTATTGTCGTGTATAAATAATTATATATTTTAATTATATTATATTATATTTTAATATATGTATAATATATTATATTATATAAACCCTTAACGTTTATAATATAATATGTTTATATTATATATTATATTATATTATATTATATATATATATATATATTAAAATAACTTATGTTTAAGAAGGAAACGGCAACCTGTCGTGAAAAAAAAAAAAAGAAAGAGAAAAAGAAAAAAAAAGAGAAGTTGAATTAGATTAAGATTAGGGTTTTCTACACTTATCTAATCCCTTCTCGCTCATAAACCTATAAATATACCTCTAAAACACAAAAGCCTTCATTCTCAAAATTTCTAGCCAAAGAAAATTCGCTCTCTCTAAAATTTTCTTAGACACTCTCTCTTTCTTCTCCACTTTTTGTTCCCTTCTCTCCCTTATTTTTCTGCAAATAATTGAATGAAATATTGGGTTTTGGCTTAGATAAATTCAAGAGAATTGAGAAGAATCGTTTTGGAGGTAAGAAACTTATTCTAGACTATTGCTGAAATTTTGTTTCCTTTGTAATCCGACCGTCATAACTTTGCCTGCAAATTTTTGTTTGCTCTGAAATTTTTGTATGATGTTTATTATGATTTATGTGATATTCCTCAAAATTTCATGTTATTTAGAATTTTCTATGCTGAGATATTAAATTTTCATTCTCTGCCACTCATGACTAAACTGTTGCTGATCGATATTTTACACAAAAGTATAGTCCATGTTTAAGGGGCAAACGACCTTTGATTTGAACGAAATTTTATAGAGATATTCATGCATATGTTAAGTTATGATCTGGAAAATTTCATGGTTATTTGATGAATATTTTATGACTTCTTGAATTTTATTTAAGATAGATTTATATGGCTGTCTATTCAGTGAATTCGGTACTTCTTGTTTATGTGACCTATTTGTATAGCTAAACAAATTTATTTGCTAATGAGACTTTTTGTGGTGCTGTATATATATGTTATTAGGTTGTCATAAAAATTATAGGGTTAAAGTAATTTTATTTTAATCATTGGAATTTTATGATCGTGTATTGCTCACTGCTTTAGGTAATTAGAGTTTGTTTGGTCTTTGAATTCTAATGCATGTTTTGAATTGTTGAAAATTTATTTGATGCTAATTTTTGGATATATTATAGTTTTGGTGTATTGTGTTAGTATTAGAATTATTATTATCATCACAAAGATTCTTTTATTGTATGTATTTCATGTCAATTGGTATTTAATTTTTTTGATGCCTTAAGTCTGCTTTTCATACAAACATCTGACAGCTGCCGTGTTTCAGTAATTTTTGATTCTGTATTGCTCTTTTTATATTTTTCTTATATTTTTCTCAGATACTAGACATCTTAAGCTTTCGTTTGGATTTTGAATCTCTTTAATCGGAGTTTTTATTAAATAGTTATGATTTTTTGAAATTGACTTTGAAAGCTGTATAGTTTTACACAGACCCGAAATTTAGATTGAATTTCGAGGACTTTTTCTTCATGCAAATTGTTGTCAAAATATGCGTGTGATATATCAAATTCTTTTTTTTTCAGTCTAGTTTCTAATGCCACTGGTTTGGACTGATTTGGCGTTAAGATGAAATTATTATGAATTTTTAAGTGAATAAAGGTCATTCTGCCTACTTTTGGGAATTATGCCCTAGGTTCATAAATTGTGATTTTTTGCTTTTTCATATTATTATGTGATAAGGTGATGTTTAATGAGATGTTTATATATTGCTAATAGTATTGCTAGTGACTTATGGTTAATATGAATGTTTGACATGAACACTCCAAAAGACGAGCACACCGAGAACAGCAGCAACGTCACCCAAGTTAAGGTTTAGTAAGCAAGCAAGACAAGTAAGTACATTCTCACCTGTAACATGATAAAAGTTTACAAAAAAGTTTTGAGAACATATTTTATGATAATTTTTAAGTTTGTTTTTACATGTTGTTTTCTATGAAAATTCTTGTTGCAACAAGAAAGTTTAACGAAAGTTTCAATGATAAGGTATGTTAAAAGTATATGTATGTATATATGTATCACTTAATTAAGTGTTGTACACCCTATGTTATGTTTATGTTTATGATTTCCCAAAGGTTGGACTTGTCATATTTGGTTTGGGATTAGCTAGCCCTCTGTTCTCATGATGGCGCGCTTATGATGATGATGTTTATGGTACAACACTTAGGCCCCCAAAGATAAAATGAATAAAGTTTTAATATGATAATGACAATGAAAGATATGTTTTATATGAAACTGTGCCAAGTGAATTATTATGTTAATGATGATTATGATTATGATGTTTCATAAAGGTGTTCGTAAAATGTTTTATGTTGTGAGATAGAAAAGTGTACTTACTAAGATTTTACTTACTTAGTATAGAATCATGTTTCAGATAAAGGTAAGAGGACCATAGAATAGGTGGAGGACGAAGACGGACATGTGGCCTATGAAGGATTGATTGGAAATGGAAGAACACCAAGAAAGAATAATTTTTTTAAACTATATTTTTATTTCTTTGAATGCTTAAATTTCCGCACTATTAAGTAAAAAGACTTGTTTTACATTTATTTTGATTTTGTAGAAATTCAGTTTACCAAACTGTTAAAAGCAGATTTTAAAGTTTGTTTTGAAATTTTATTTGAAATATGATTTTTGTTAATTTGGCTTTGATAAACTATAAAAAAAAGATTTGAAATATTTGGAATATAAAAAAAAAATGTATGCATGGATCTTGAGATATGTTTATCAAATTGTGTTTAAATTTAAATGGCTTATCTTATAAATAATTATAACAAGGATGAAAGTAACGATTATTGTGATGTCCGTAAGAGGGCGTTACAATGCCCCCGAGCGCGAGAATGGAAAGGTCTTTGTGCAGAAAATTTGGGTGAAGATTGACTGCAATGTCATCAACCAACACTTTTGGTTGCCTAATATCGAGGATGATAAATATCAAGCATACTTGGAGAACGTTGACCATGATGCAATCCTCAGGAAGTTGTGCACACTAGGCACTAGTTGGAAAATGGGATGCAATGATGAGCATATCTCATTCCCTCCTATTGCTCTGTGAAATAGAGCATACAAGTCATGGCATAATTTTATATGTGCTCGCTTCATGCCAGTGTCCTACATTAGTGATGTACTGAAGGAGCGAGTGGTGTTTCTATATGCTATAGTGATAGGGAAGAGCATTGATGTGGCCGAGTGATTTCTCGACGGATTGCTATGATGTGCAACATGCACACCTAGGCTTATATTTTCCCTCACTCATTACAGAGCTTTGCAGTAAAGCTAGAGTCCACCGGGATGCAACAGAAGAATAAGTGGGACGTTGACAAGTCATCAATGATTCGGTACTCACATCAGATAGGGAGATTGATGCACAAAATCTAGTAGCAGGGGTAAGCTTCTCTAGGTCCCCTCGACCCCCACAACCACCCTACTCCCCAGGTCAAGCCTTGGTGCATGAGCGCCTGGATCGCATCGACAGGCGCCTAGACCACATTGCTGATAACATCTGCAACCTGGCGTAGATGATGAACCAAATGGCCCGGCATCTGAATATGAACATGAACAATTTCCCACCTTCATGGCTTTTAATGGCAAGGATGAAGAGCATGAGGACGAAGAGGAGGAGTAGATTGCCACAATCTTCATTTTAGGGAGTGTTCTTTTCTTTTTCTTTTCATTTCATTTTATTTTATTTTATCTTTTTTATCTTATTTCATTTTTATTTTATATTTATGTCTATTTATTTTACATTGAGAACAATGTATTGCTCAAGTTTGGGGGTGGTGTACTGCTTTACGTTTGGTTTATGTCAATCAGTTATTTTTGTTTACTTAAGTTTTTAAGTTAGGTTTCATTTTTGTTTTTGTAATTATGATAGTAAAGTCGTGTCATTTGAAAATTGTTCAACTTGAATCATAGGAGGCCAAGTATGAGGAAAAATTAAATTGATGCTCGAACTATGCCGTGTGTTAGTGTCAATCCCGTCTTTTTGTCTCGTTCTTTGTTCTTCTTTTGTGTCTTTTGCTCGAGGACTAGCAAAATCTTAAGTTTGGGGGTATTTGATAAGTTAGTTTTAGGCTAATTAATTAGATGATTCTCACTTAATATTTTTATTAGTTTTGAGCAATTTATAATAATTTGATAGTGTTTTATGCTCTTTTGTAGGTTTTGAGGAAAAAAGATGCATAATGGCAAAGCGCGGGGCAAACAGACCAAAAAATAAACAAAAGTGGACTCGAAGATGAAATGGAGCCTATACGCTAGCTTATGGGCACCTAGGCACTACAGTAGAAGAAATCTCATACAAAAACCCGAAAGCATAGCACCTAAGTGCCACAACTTGGGGGCCTAGGCGCCATTTGGAAAAAACAATGTAGCGCCTAGGCGCTACAATCCTGGCACTTAGGCGCTACTTCGAAGCCTAGGCACTACAGTCCTAGCGCCTCGGCGCCAATTCAATAAAATTGCTATGGGGTAGTGTAGCGCCTAGGCGTTGCAATTATAGCGCCTAGGCACCATTATGAAGCCTAGGCGCTAGAAAATTGAGCATAGGCGCTGTTGTAATCTCAAGTCAATTTTTAGACTAATTTCGTTCCAAAATTGTCATTTTAAATCCTAGCCTATAAATAGAACATTATGAAGGGTTGAAAGACAAATTTTGACAGAGAAAGACTGCAAGAAAGAGGAGAGAACTCATTACTTTAGAGAAGAATAATGGTGCAACCCGAAGACAGAATCCATCTTCACATCTAAATACAATTCTCTTCTTTTATTCCTCATGTTTAAGACATTATTTAGGATTGTTTTTAGTTTCGTTACGAACTAATTTTCTCTATTCTAGGGCTATGATATAATCGGATTATAAATGTTCCCTTTTATTTAATTTAATTCAATTTGATATTTATTCATTATCTGTGCTGAGTGTTTAATCTAATCTTAATATTTGTAAAAGTTTGTGCACCTTTTGCATAACTTGTGATTTAATTTGAGGCCGAGCAGCGATAATTAAATTAGACCATGATTGAATGTCATGAGATCGTCATAGGATAGAGATATCTATAAAACTTGTGTAATATTGTGAATATATTGTTTTTAATGAATGTTGGTAAGTTTAGAATTTTCACAGAAATGTAGAAAATTTGCTAACTAGGATAAATTATTAATGCTTAAGAAAGATTAGCGATTACCTAAGATAAATTCGTTATTGGCATAAGAGTAAATATCAGTTGATTAAATTAGATAATTTGAATAGGATTCGTTTAGGTGAAATCGAATGCCCTAGTGTTTTACTTATTTAGGTTTTCATTTATCTTTTTTTGTTTTGTTCTTTTTCTATTTTGTATTTGATTGTTCAAATAATTTTAAAGTTAACCAATTTCGGTACTAAGCTAGATTAACACAATCCTTATAGGAACGATACTCTACTCACTTTTTATTATTTGTTTACGATTCTGCGCACTTGCAGATTTTTCACAACACTACCCTATCATATATAGACATATACACATATATATATCATGACCAAATATTGATCACAAAAATAATACAACTTTTTCAGCTCTGCATCAGTTGAAGAGTTGAAATTTTTTGCTCCATACTTTTCCTCAAATTTTTGTGAATTCTTTCCGAAAGATTCAGAACTATTCACCCGAACTACATCTTTATCTGACAAGTCTAACTCATCACCATCTTTTGTCTCATCTGCCTCTTGATCATGCAACTCAACAGCCTTGTCAACATTGCTTTCATATTCCAGATCATCTGCTCACAATCAGTATCCACAATATAATCTCCATCATCCTCGACCTCATCACTATCTATACTATTTTCAGCATAGTAGACAATATCAGCAACTTTTTTTTCCCCTATATCCACAATATCAGGCACATCTGGTGCAAAAAGCCAATCAAAGAACAATATTATAATCAACTTATTAAACAGTACTCATCAAGACATAAGCATTCAGAATTGCACCAATCCCTGTACATGAATTACTTGACAAATATTGGACTGTTTTTCATGCGGTTCATTATTCCTTACCAAAAAATGAATATATAAAAAATTATTCAAAAAAATTCCACACGTACATGTGGACCAAAGTTAAAAAATAAAAAATAAAATAAAAAATAAAAAATAAAAACATGTCCTGAAGAAGTGGCTTAAAGCGACAGGACATATAGATATAGTTCTCAACATGGGGACCGCTAATCCCCAACTCCGCATGTTCGTTTATTCTTTAAAAAAAAACACACACACACACACACATTTTCAAGCACAACCAGCCATATAAATCATGCATAAGCAGACAAAGACAAATTCAGAAACAAATCGCATTCACTTACAATGAGATGGGGTACCCTTTTTCTTTTCTTTTTTCCCCTCTTTTTATCATAATTTATTTCTACAATTGTTGAAAGTAAACATAAATTTTATGTTAAGAATAAATTATTATAAATTTTGTATGTTCTTTTCTTGTTTATATTTTTTTGTTTATATTTTTTACTCACGATAAAATTAAAGTTTTTAATTTGTAACATTTTATTTTTTTAATTAATATTAGCATTAGGGATTTGTTGGAGTTTGAATGGGGACCTAGTAACGCCTGTGATCCTAGAAAATTATTCGATTATTGCCACGTTTGATGATAAGACGAACCATTTTGCCGTTTTCATATGGGCTACGTCAGACAATGATATAAGCACGGGACCCCATTTGGGGAATCGTGCTAAATTTTCTGTTGCAACTTTTTGTCCAAATACGGAGGTAGAGGTACTCGATAACTCCCCTCTTTTTTCTCCGTGAGAATCTAGCTCAACAATGAGCAATTAGCTAATTATAGTAGTAATCTATAGTTAATCGTGACTGGAATTGTTATATATATATATATATATATATATACATATATATATATAACACGCATATAAATTTTTAAGAATACAAAAGTGCATTGATTAGACAAGTGAGCATCACTTGGACCAATATTCCGTTTGTTTCGATACTCGAATCACGGTTTGAATTATTTTGCTACAGTATTTTCTCTCACAAAAATTCAAATCTTCATTCAAATACTCTATTTAAATATTTAAACCAAACGGGCCCTAAATCTGCGTAGAAAGTTTTATGGGTGCCTAAGATATCAACTAAATATTGTTTTATTGTTGGAGTTAACTAATCGTTCACATGTTTTGTTATGAATGAATTTTTTTTTATATTTTTTCATTTTTAGTTAACTTATTAGTTTATTATGCTTCTGACATTTTTGTTTTTGGAACTGTTGGCTTCGAATTTATTAAGGCGAGGAAGCTTTTCATAATGCAGGTTCAATATGTTTACTATCTATGTTTCCACGAAAATGAACTAAAGAAATGAAACAGTAATTAGGTTTTTTTTTGGGAAATAATAGTACTATATTATAAAAGAAATGTAAAAAAACTAAATTACAAAGTTAACAAACAGTGAGAGAGAAAAGGTTAACTCAATGTAAAAACAAAAAAATATTTGGACATATCTCATTATAATGACCATCTTTCAATAAACTAAGGGTCCGTTTGGTAAAAGGATTCGAATTATAGTGATTTGAATCCTTTTAATTAAGTATTGTGATTTGGATTATGTTTTGAGTATTGTGATTTGAGTTGTAATTCGAGTTAGTGTTTGGTTGTCAGAATATTTAAAATTGAATTTGGGCAGAATATCCAAATATGTGTTTGGTAACTTTTTGGAATCCTGATTTAAGTTATGAATATGTATTTGATACATTTGAGATTTGGATTAGGATTTTCCATAGCCCTTTTATCAAAATTAGAAAAATTTATTAGAAAAATAAAACATTTTTAAAAAAGTGCATAAAAATGGTGTATGAAATAAATTGTTTTCCTTTCATTATATGCAATAAGAAATTAATGTTTGGTGCACATGAACACAATATTATAATAGAAATAGTGTTATAACTATATTAAGTCCTCTGTTTTTTGCCTATTGATTCTTGTGGCCGTTTTGATGCTATTTTCTTTTCCCAAAATATCAATTCTCTCTCCAATCCATAAAGTACTAACAAAAAAAAAATTACAATCCGAACAAAGAACATGCTTGTTTTTCAAAGGCATTGTATTAAGCACAGTGTTTACTACAGACAAATGAGGGGAAAGCCCTAGCTAACGTAGCAACGTTCTAATATTAATGCATTAAAAAATTACTATATTGCAATACTAATGCCTACTGGTGTACCAAGAGCGTTGTGCATTAGTTTCCCACATTTGATTCGCCATCGCGTCCCTGCGATAGTTCATGTCAACGTTGTCACCCCTATTTTGAATTAATGGGTTCACACCAACCCCATCATCATCTTGCACCCCGTCTTCTTTGTCGACATTTTCACCTTTTATCTCAACCACCGGTAGTGCATCATCATAGTATTGCTGAAGTATCTCATCATTACTTTGCCACATGCGTACGAAGTTATGAATCACGGCGCAAGCAATTAGGATCAACTTTTGTTTGTCGTATGGAATGGGCTTCATGGTCTTCAAAATTGGGAATCTCACCTTCCACACACCAAAGGTTCTTTCAATGCAGTTGCGAAGAGAATAGTGGGTATAGTTGAACAATTCTTTCGGCAAACCAGGACCCTGCCTACGCTCTCGATACTCCTGCAAATGATATGTAACTTTGCCATATGGAGCAAGGAAACAATCTGTGTTGGGGTAGCCAGAATCTACAAAATAGAATTTCCCTAAACAAATCACAAGTGGTGTTAGTATATATATTCTGAGAATACAACAAAGAAAATGTTGACTTAAAAAGAACAATATTAAGTTTTCCTTGGCCTACCCAGTGGTGGTCTTAGAAAGTGTTTCCCTAGATCAGATATAGCGACCAATAACACTCGCACATCATGGGCGGATCCCTCCCATCCAATTAAGATGAAAGTAAATTTCATGTCAAAATCGTAGATGCCCATGACATTTTATGAGTGAAATCCTTTTCTGTTAATAAACCTTCATGATTGTTTGCTGGGTGGAATACATGGTATGCGTATACTGTCAATAGCGCCTACGCAATCCTATATAATAAAGTGTGAATGCTGTTGGTTTAAGTCAACTATTTTACAAATGACAATAGATCATTTCAGTAGGTCTATCGTAGCCACCTTGAGCCATGGAAGGTACTTGTTCCAATGCTTCTGAACGAGCATGGGCAAGTCATTCCATTTAGGCGGTAGAATAAAGTCATGCCTAAATTCACATATTACATGCATGCCTTGTGTGAAAAAGCGTGAAATTGTCTATCCTGAATGCTGCCAATAATCCTGCATTTCCCTTTTCGTTTGGCTTTGCGATATGATGTTTACAAATATCATCAGTTGTTCATCAACATTGGTATTACGATTCGATCTTAACAAACCCTTGTTTTAGACCACTACGTTCAACATTGTAAATATGTCTGCACCCATTCGAATCTTATTATATATTCTACTGTGATGCCCTTGCAGCAAATTAGAAACTCGTTCGTGCCAGGCATCCCCAAGGTGTTGTGCTGTTGATGGGGCTACATTAATACGGAGGCATATAGCGTCACAAAAGCTGTTGTAATGTCGTAAATATTATCGTTGTCTTCCGAATTATTGTTTCCATTTACATGATCACCAAAATCCACCATAAAATCCCAACAAGGAATTTATTATATGTTGTAAGAATCAAGAAAACCATGGATTTTGATGTCATAGTTGTTAGATAAACAATACTGAGCGTCCAAATGAAGACAATATTAATATTTTCACCGAATAGTAATATTCCAAGGATATTCTCACTGTGTAGTAATATTGTAAGAATATTAATAGCATGACTTTAATGGGACATACAAATATAAATCAAACTCGATTTCTAGGTGCAAACAATATTAACATTGTAACCAAGTATGAATAGAACAATATTAACAAAACGTTAAGAAATAGCGCCTGCAAATAATAGTGTATAATCTAAAACGCACCAACAAATTATAAATCATCCAATCCAAGAATACAATCATAATCGAAGAATACAATCCGTAAAAAAATGTCCAAGAAACAATTTGAAAAAAATGCAATGAAAAATAAATGGCAAGTATGCAATAAATGGATCAACTAATATCCGTCATGTCCACCGTATGGTGGACATGGGAAATATGGAGGCTTCTATTGAAAATGGGCGGGAGGATGGAAGAAAGGTGCCGGTGGAAGAAAGTTTAGTTTGTGCTAAAAAATGATAAGCCTAACTCAATCAAGAAAATAATGGTAATAGCCAACAAAAGGCAGATATTATCACAGAAGTGGTACTAAACGTAGTCCAATCGAGATCCCAAGAGTAATAACCAACCAAGGTTCATCGTCGATTCCAAACAAAGTATTACATAGGGAAAATGTAAATTTGAGCTTCAAATAAACCCCAAAAGCCACTTCAATAGCAAAAACAAATACAATAGAATCTAAGTTGGCCATCATCAAATTCCCTAAAGACCATTATTGAAAAGTTTATGGGGAAGACAATGGGAATTGAATTTCCCACATTTTAGACGCTACGAAGACGAAGGAAATGAAATTTACTATGCTTTTAATTTTGTCATCAAATGAACATAAATTAGGGTCAACTAAACAAAAGTAATTCGTAAGATATTTTAAAAAAAATTGAAAAATCCAAATTTTCATTTCTTTCATTTTCCCCCAATCTCTTCACAAGCAAATGAGACAGGGAAATCAAAGATAGATAGTCGCCAAAATAGCCTTAAGGAGGGGAAATTTTACTAATTCTATCTTTTTTTTCCACCAAAATAACAGAAAGTGAAACGAAGACAAATTTGTTGTCCATTAAATACTTAAAGAACAAAAAAGTTATAATCACAGAATAAATTGAGGTCGAACTACTTATCGTATTTGAGGCGACTGAAGAATCGATAGAATCCGGCTGAACCCAAGCAACCCGCAACAACACCGGTCGCCTGCTCTGACAATGACAACACAACAATGGCCGGTGGGCTAGATATGGCCTACAGTGGCCGAATCTATATCGGCAGACCTGACGAGCCACTTGAGGGCAAAAGCTCTCACCACCAGTCATAATGGCCGCCGTCTTGACAGAGAGAGAGTGAGGGAAAGAGAGAGAAAGGGAGACCCGGATGATTTTTTCGACAATAATGGTGGTGGGTTTCTAGCAGAGGAGAGGGAGCAAGGGTGAGAGAGAGGCGACCAAAGTGAGAAAGATCGATCACATACCAGTTGGGAATGGGGATAAATGCCTTAACAATAAGCCCTCAACAGTTAAAAAAATGGGTTACAAATTGGCAGCTAGATTTCCCTACATTTTGGGTTCTCGAGCATGCACTATAGAGTTAGGGTTGGAGTGCAAAGAAAACAAGGGAGAGCAGAACTCGAGATTTGAATCAAAGAGGACCCAAAAAGTGATTCAAATATCTGCCAAATTTCAGACACCAAATGACGATCTTAAGGACTAATGAAACCCAAAGACTCTTTTGAGTCATTTGAGTAAAGAGAGTGTTCAAACCGAACGACACCTAAAACGATCACCATCTTTTTTAATTAACTAAAGACAAAAAAAGTAGGCATGCAGTAGTACAACACATGATAGAGGCCATAATTTTCTCTAGAACCCTACACCAAAAGGACAATTTGACTAGTCCTATAACTTACACTGGAAATATCTGCAATGTTTAACAAAACAATAAACTCATCAACGACATTATTAATATGTTCCAACCTTGGAAAGATGTTTTTCTAAAGAAAACTTAGCACTACCTTCCCTGGAAAGCTCAAATCTAAATAGTCAAGCCTGTACTTTTCAACGACATTTAAAAACTACATGTCGTAAATAATATGTTGTTCAATATAGTTTTTCTTGTAGTATGCGTTAGCAGTAGGGAGTCTGATGTATGCTCAGATTTGTATGCGTCCTGATATTGCGTTTGTTACAAGGATGTTAGGCAGACATTTAAACTATGAAGACCCGCTTTTTCAGGCAATCACTTAACTTTCTTAAACTTCATTATTTAAACAGTAATCTTACTTACTTAGTAAGAAAAATAATGAAATAATTTTTTTCTTTAAACAAACGTACTTAAAAACTGTTGTGACTTCTATCGCCATTCAAGTTGAAACCTCACTCAACACTTGACTTTAAAACCCTTTCAAATCATTTCTTAAAACTTGTTAAGAAACATTTACTGAATCGTTGATTAAAACTTAACTTTATAAGAAAATAAAACATTTCGTAAAATATGACTTATACTTGAAAACATATCTTAAAACTCTGATTATCTTAAAACTTTGAAAACACTATATCAAATAATGAAAAACCTTTCTTTTGAGCAGCAGAAGCATACCGTAGTGGTATCTATACCCAAATCTTTGCACTTGCCCTCCGTAGCACCCAGCTCTTCTAACGGGTCCTATTGGTCGCTCATAAAACTACCTACAGCATGAAGAAACTTTTTATGAGCTTTTGCTTAGTAAGTTCAAACCTAAACTCACATATCATTTAAACATGCTTTAAAAACTTTTCTCATGAGAACCTTTTTCGCAAAACGTTTTTCATAAACATTTCTTAAAAACATTTTTCATAAACGTTTTTCATAAAACATTTTTGAAGAAAACATTTCTAAAACATTTTGCATAACATTTTTTGGAAAAAATTTCTTGAATGTTTTTCTTAAAACATCCTTCATAAATCTTTTCTTGAAAACATGAAATGTTTTTCATAAACATTTAACGTAAAACATTTCTCTGAATGTTTTCCATAAAATATAAATATTCCAAAACAAGGAAAAACAAGCAAAATCAAATGCATGTTTCCATTTATGCTCAATTATGAACTTTTAGTTATGAGCGTTTTATGAACATTCTTTCCTTACTTTAACTTTCTATCTTTTTTCCTTAACTTTCCTTATCTTACTTTAACTTTCTATTCTTGTTCTTTATCTTTCCTTATCTTACTTTAGTGTTCGTACCAACATCATTAATCATGAGATCATAACCATGATGCTTCCCTTATGGAAGACTTGACTCATCGAACATCGTGGTCATGTACCTCACATCTAGGAGGTCAAACTTTAACTTTACTTCCATTACCTCACAACAATGAGGCTAGTACGACACTTTCTTTTATCGTCTATGCTTTACTTTCTTATAAACTTTAGTAAGCATATCAAATGCAATCACATCATATGCAACACACTTGCAATTTATAGCTTGTACTATAAAACTTATTGCATAACAAATGCAATATAAAACGCAAACATATTTTGCAATTCATAGCTTGTACTATAAAACCTATTGCATAACAAATGCAACATAAAACGCAAATAGATTTTGCAAATCATAACTTGTATTCTTTTAAACATTGTGCATTTCACATGCAACCATACTTCAAATACATTGAAAATCAGAACAACTTGAACCTTTAAAAACATTATGCATATCAATATGCAAATAGCCTTTAAACATAACAGTTGCAAATTCATTGCAAATCTTGCTTTGAATCTTTAAAAATTTTTGCGTAATAAATGCAAACATACTTTAAAAGAAACTTGCATAATAATTACAAACTCATTTACAAACGTATATGTAAGCATTTAAAAATTATTTACTTCATGTTGTAGGTGAAGTCTGAACTTACCTGGATTTTACTTTAACGTTCTCCTTTTCGTTCCTATCTCGTTTCTTTTCCTTCCATTAGTCAGCTTTTGTGTCCTGATCATACGACACCCGACTAACTAGTTAACTTTTATTACCAATCCACTCAATTGATAACATAACTTAAACATTAAACATTCATTCCCCCTTTTTTTTAATAACTTGGTATGTTATCGGTCTACCGTTCTTTCACTAACTTTGTAACCCAACGGGGTTATCTTTTCCTTATTAAATCTCTTGTCTCACATGACGGTTTTGTTACCTAACATGTTACAAAACATTTTTTGTCTAAGAACTTTATGCTAAATCGGAGTGTTCGACTCTGTTCTAGCCATTTTCTCAATTGATGATTTTACCCGTAACGGGTTTTTCGTTTATTTTGTAACTCTATAAAACCTTTTGCTTAACTTTACCATTTCATTACCTACATAGTACAGAAAAATTCCCACTAAGGAACTTTTCCCGACATTGGGCGTTTCGAGTTTGTTTTGGCCATTTTCGTAAAATGACCATTTTGCCCCTAACGTTTTTCTTTCATTCCTTACCTAATCTTTAAATCCTTTAAAACTTAGCATCTATAATTACTTACTGCCTACAGCAGTGCAGGAAATCAACATTCCCTAGTAAAAACCCAGTTTTCACACAATTTTATAGTTTTGACCCGAAATACAAAAATATTTATATTTTTTCCTCTGGAACCAAAAATGACCACTTTATACCAAAACTCTCAATTTCTTGCAAGGAATAAAACTTACAAAAGCACCATGATTGAATTCTAAACTTTTCATAACGTTTTCATTTCTTGAAATTTTGTGCCTAAAATTTTCTAAATTCATAATTTATCAACCGGGCAGAATTTTGGAAAAATGTCCATGCTGTCCTAACAGTTTCAATGAGTTCTACAACTTTTGTGTTGTAACTTTTTTGAAATTCCAACATTTAGAGGGACATTTTGGCTAATTTTCAAATCTGCCGAGAATTGATTTTTTCTTTGCCATTTAGTCCCTTTTGAAATTTCACCAAAACCCTTACTTTTTTTCTTTCTATCATCATCACCATCAACATATAACATAAAATAACCATGCCTTAACATTCATCTTACATACCATAGTCCAAAACATTTATCAAACACTTGGTATGCATATAAATTTCAAATAAAAAGTTTAGAAATTTACCTAAATTTTGCTACCCTTTTTGCCCCTCTTTTGCCAAGCTCAAAACTTTGTCATGTCTTCTCCATAAAAACCATGACAAAACCCAATCAAGACCCATCCAAATCATAAACAAACCCTTAGGCATGATAGGAAAAGTTTGGGTTTTTACCTTGAAAATTCTTCAATCTTCTTCTCCTTCACTTACACTTGCCTTAATGCATGATTTGGAAGTTGGAATTCATCAAACTTTTGAGAAAGAATTCCTAGGAGGGGGGTGGTTTTCTTGGGAGAAATATGGACATTTTTTTTTTTTTGTTCCTTTCTTTCTTTCTTTTCTTTCCTTCTTTTCTTTCCTTTCTTTCCTTCTTTCACGTTTCTCTCTTCTTCTTTTTTCCCACCATGGAGATCAACTTTGGTCTCTTATATAATACATTGATTCACCTTTTTTTTTCTTTTTTTTTTTTATAAAAAGGTGACGAGTCATCATCTTGGGAATCAATTAGATTACTTTGGGTGGCCAAATGTGATTGGGCCACATTTCATGGTGTGATCGCCCAATCAAAATCTATTGAGTGTCCACCAAACTTTTTATACAGTCCAAGTTTATACTAACAGTATTTTTCCTATCGGTATTCTTTTCTATACAGTTCATGAGGTCTCATAACCTCCAATACTTATCCACATCCATCACATAATATAGTTCCAATATTATCTCACTTTGTACTGTCCAGATTTATAGTGATAGTTTTTTTCTATACTGCTGGTATGTTCTCTATACTGCTACAGCATTCCTTATTCATTCTTATTCTCTAAACAGTATTATTCCTATATTGCTTCAACCTAAACCATCCAATTTCTGTACTGCATGACCTTAAACAGTCCAATTCCTACACTGCATTACTTTTATAGTGAAATTTTCATACTGCATAACTTTATCAGTGTACTTCCTTATACTGCATTATTCTAATACCGTATAATTTCTTGTATTATTATACGGTATTTTCCTTAAATTGTATTTTTGTCTTATATAATCTTTTACTTATTGTATTTTTAATGTAGTAAAAATGCTTGGGTGTTACATAAACAATCCTAGAAAGGATCATTGGATGGCAGCCAAACAAGTCTTGAGGTATTTACAGAGAACTAAGGACTACATGCTCATGTATCGGAGCTTGAAACAGCTTAAGATCATTGAATATACTGACTCTGATTGTGCTAGATGCCAAGAGAGTATGAAATCTAAGTTGAGTTATGTCTACCTTCTAGCTGAAGGTGCTGTCACCTAAAAGAGTGCTAAAAAGTCTCTAATAGCATCTTCTACCATGGCAACAAAGTTTATAACGTGTTATGAGGCGTCTAATCATGAAATATGGCTACAAATTTTGTCACAAGGCTACACATAGTGGACAGTATTCAAAGACCACTCAAATTATTTTGTGATAATAAGTCGGTAGTTCTATATTCTAACAACACTAGGAGCTCGACGAAGTCAAAGCATATAGACATCAAGTTCCTAGTTGTAAAAGAAATAGTTCAGAGTGGACAGTTGTCTATAGAGCACATCGATACAAACTCCATGATTGTGGATCCGCTTACTAAGGGATTGCCACCCAAACTATTTCATGAGCACACTGCTTGTATGGGTGTCATATCATTTCAAGATATTCAGTTTTAGTGGAAGTTTGTAAATTTAGATGCTTTTCTAATATAGACATATTTTCAGTTATTTCAGTTTATGGATATTTTAAGGTTATTTTCTGTAGAAATAAAGTTTTAAGTTTATTCACACTTTGATTTTGGTATGGTTTGATCTCACTAAGGTTATAAGGTGGACCAGTTGGAAATAAGCATATTAAGATCACATTGCATGAAATTTCCATGCTACACATCCATGCTTGATCTTTATCATTAGTTGTATTGATATATATGATTATTGATGGATCAAGTTATGACATATGTAACAAAGATTTCTTTGTCCTATATTGATATGGTTAATGGACAAGATTGTTGAGATGCATAAGGTTTTGATAACAAAATTCATGAGCTCATAAGGTATAATTCACATTTATAAAGTTTCATATATAGCCCAAGTGGGAAATGTTGGAATTAATCCAGTATATGGGCTAATATATTAAATGAATGCGTATTAAAGGCTATCGGATAAGGTTACCCAATTAAAAGTGATCAATTTGAGTTTTTGGGCTTTTAATGCATCATTAAGTGTGGGCCTCCTATATGTAGAAACCAAAATGTAATTATTGATTTTATGATAGGCTAAATTGGTAATTAATGATAACTATTAGGGTTCAACAGTTATATAAAAATGTTGTAGTCCTTAAGTCAGTGCATATGTTATTTTTCTGTTACCCATCTATACAGAAATTACGGAGCATTTTTTGAAGAAGAACTTACATGCTAGACTTAGAAGATCCTCAACCTACAGACTCGAGAATCATAATTCTATCTATGGATTCAGATTAGCTTCTGTATTTTATTAATTATCTCGGTGATGATGGTTTTCATCATAATATTTTGTTCTAACACTTCACCCTCAACTTCTTCAGATTCAGAACTATCACCCAAACTACATCTTCATCTGACAGATCCAACTCATCACCATCTCTTGTCTAATCTACCTCTTAATCATATCCTCTTCATCAAACTCAACAGCCTTGTCAACATTTCTTTCATATTCCAGATCATCCTGCTCATAAGCAGTATCCACAATATAATCTCCATCGTCCTCGATCTCCTCACTATCTTCACTATTTTCAACATAGTCAGCACCCAAACCGCTAGATGCAAGTAGAACAAGGCAAAATCAATCCTCGATCATCTAACTCTTTCCCCTGTATCCTAAAATAGCAACGAGGACGCACCGAGTAACCAACTTTTTTTCCCACTATATCAGCAAGACATAAACTTCCAGAATTGCACCAATCCCTGTACATAGATTACTCCACAAATATTGGACTTTCTTTCGTGCCGCTGATTCCTTTTTCAATATATATATATATATATGTATTGATTAAAAAGATTTCACATGTACATGTGGACCAAAGTCACAAAATACGTCTTCAGGAAAAGGCTTAAACTGACATCACGTATAGGAGTAGTTTTCAACATGGAGACCATCTTCTCCCTAAAGCCACAACAAAGACTCCACATGTTCTTTTATTCTTAAAATAGAAAAAGAAAAAAAAAACTGCCAGCCATATTAAATGAAAGCATAAACAGACAAAGACACATAGATCTCAAATTTCAAAATTACAATTAACGGAATATTACCAAAACAAGGTATAAAATGAAAAATTCAGAAACAAATCGCATTCACTTACTATATAAAGATGGACTTTTTCTTGTTGTATTTGGGTTTGGTTCTATGGCTCATAAAAACTCTATCATCTCAAGGTGCAAAATCCAAAACTGCTTGGGTTAAAAATGACAGAAACGATTTTAGAGAAATTTACTAAAAACAAAACCTCTCTTTCAAGTTCCAATCAAACCTTAAATTATTTTCCCTAACTTTCTAAATAAACTACAAACGGTGGAACAAAACTTGAGAGTTTACTTAAAAAAATGAGAGTGATAAAATTTTATTTTTATCCTTATAGGTGACTCATCTATGAGTTATGTAAGCTTAATATCGTCTATTTAAAGTCCATAGAGCAAAGTGAAAGAAACCCCAAAGTTTAGAGACCATTGAAGTTAATAACTCAACAAATTAAAAGTACAAATGTCATAAATATAAAAAAAAAAAAGACATTATCGAAATAAGAGTCCGAAACAAGCTCTTTTTTATTTTTAACAATCCTCAAATTACTTTATTAGAATTACTAAATTTTAACCGGTACATGTACAAATACGTTTAGTGCTAGCTAGTCTTTCTATTTTTAATTAAAATTAGTTTTAAACCAGAAAAATAATTAGATTCTCACAACAGATAGGAAGAGTGAGAGAGAGAAGTTAACACATCGTGAAAACAGGAAATATTATACATATCTTATTATAAATGGCGATCATTCCATAGCTAAAATAACAACCACAATTTTTATTAAACATACAGAAGAGTAAGAAGTGTAGTGTACACTACAACCCTACACCAAAATGACAATTTGACTAGTACTCTAAATTACATTGGAGTTATCTGTAATATATAACAAGAGCGAAAAGTCATGAACGACATTATTTATATGTTCCAATAATATATTATAAGTTACATGAAGAAGAACTCTATCTTATTATATATCGTGACCAAACAATATTTGACCAACTGAGAGTAACAGATTTTTTCAGCTCTGCATTAATCGAACAATAGCGATTCTCATGGCCTCTTCACTTGAAAACCTCTCAGGAACTCTCACCACAGCATCTTGGAGCACCAATTCCTTAACGCTTGACATGCTTACATGAATGATCTGAAACTCGAGTTCCCTCAAAGCATTCATCAGCCTAGCAGAAGGGTAATTCACATCCGGGCATTGAACTCTAATCATGGCCTCCGTCCCCACAATCTTCACATCCACTTCCAACGCCCCGACCGATCCGTAGCTCGAGTACTGCCTGGTCTTCTGTTCCGAAATCGCGATTTCGCTCTCCACCTTGGAAGTTGTACTAGTAAAACTCATAGTACGCCCCATTTTGAGTGGTCTGTTTGATGGAGACGACTGGAGTTTGGCCTCTAATTCTTCAACCTTTTGCTTTAGCTCGTTGATGTACACAACGGCGTCGGCGAGTAGCGAGGCCTTGTCCATCTTCGACACATTGGGGACGACAGAGCGGAGGGCATAGAACCGGTGGTTGAGCTTTTCCCTTCGTTGCCTCTCCGCTTCGACGTGGTTTACTGGTAAAGTATTGCTAATCATCGGCTTTCTCCCTCTCTTTTTGAAATGGTCGCCTCCCTTTATTGCCAATGCAAAGTGTCCATCGGAGTCTGAAGGCCCCGAGTCTGATGAAGATCCACCTATAAGGCAAAGCCAGAATATTTAATCAGATAAGAGACAGAACGTAAATTAATATTACCAAGAAAAATTAAATAACGGAAATATAAAATTTCAGAGGAGAAGATAGAATTTCTATAAAATTTTGTATAACAACATTCAACGAAAAAATTTAGAGAGGTAGACGTCCACTCTCTTCCGTGTGTGGCTCCGTTCCTATCCACCTACGTTACCTAATATAAATAAGAATCTCATTGAGTATATAGAGTGATACATATAGGTTCTTCAAATTATTAGTTAAAAACCAGCCATATTTTCTTAAATGTCTTTCTATTCAGTTCCTATTTCTCCATTTATTTGTTAGAAAAAAAAAACCACATACTTCCTTCTACATGATCACACTAAAACGCAACCCCCTTATCAAAACAACTTAAAACATCTTAATTAGATTAGCACCAACTAATAATCCACTTTTAAAATATTTAATTAACCTAATTAGCATATAAGAACAAGTCATAAATTGATATCTCTAAACATATAAAAAATATATAAGAATATCTATAGATATGTGTATATTTGGTAACATGAAATATATATTATATATATGTAATTACCTGTTGCAACTTCTTTCTTGGCAGTGTAAATTTCTGGCAGCTTAGTTTGAATATCTTCCAAAGTGGACTCGTTTCTAGCTGATATTGATCCAGAAGGCATTATTCCAATGTCAAGGAAAGGAAAATTATTATCTCTAATTGAGATCTGATTAAGCTGGTGATTAATCTCTTGGCTACTAGTATTAGTAATATTCTGCTTCTGGATATTCGGATTAATGCTTGGAACAACCCCAAGATTACCAAGAACCGATTTGGCTAATTGCACAAGGCTCCAATCCTCTTTGATCAAATCCGAAGATCCCAATTCAACAACTCCACTAGGCGTTGAAATGCAAACGAAGGTCTGAATCCCATGCATGCGAGCCTCTTTCACTCTCTCACACTCGTAGTACTGAAGGTCCTTGGTCCCGGTCAGCCAGATGTAGGCGCCGGAGCTAAACGACCCCCCGATCGCCCCGCTCTCTGCCACGAAAGTCCTAGTCACCGATACCGTGTAGAACCACTCGATATCGGTGACGACGTCACCTCCTCCCCCACTTCCGCCGCTGCCGCTGCGGTCGACGTCCATCTCCTGATTAGTACCACCGTTATGATCAGTGCCAAATAGGGCTTGGATATTGTCGACGACACTGCTCGTCACCGCGCTAGGCTTGATATTCTTTTTCTCCAAATCAAACCCGAAAACCGTCTCGACGACATCGCTTTCCTTCGAAATCGCGACGTCGTTTTTGGTCCCGCGGAAGTACCCGCCGCGCCAGGACAGCGAAATGGCGTCGTTGCTGCTTATGGTGGCGTCCTTGTAGGCTTGCCAGAAGATGGAATAGACCCACCACTCGGGTCGGGTTTGGAGTATGAATTGGAGTCGTTGTTGGATTGTTGGTGTCGTTTGGTGGTCTTGCGTTGTTGACACTAGTGATGAAGAAGAAAAAGAAGAAATAAGCTCTTCCATATTGTAGGGAAAAAAAAAGAGATAAGAGTGTGAAAAAGAGATAAGGAAAAATTGAAAATTGATTAAGATTACTCAAAAGTGGAAAATATACATAGAGAAGAAATTATGTTCAAGTACTCCGCGAGGAGAGAGAAAAAATGGTAAAGGGGGGTTTTAAAAGTGGGGGACTTGTAATCGATGTGTTGACTGTTTAAAAACGACTGTTTATTTTGGGCATTGTTTTCTTCATACACGTGAAAAATACATGAGTGCTTGACCGATTGAAGGTGTTTGTGTGTTTATGTATATTCATGTATATATCGTTGTCGATATATGTACTTTTCTTTCATTATTAACATATTAATATTAGAGATTAGTTGGAGGTTGAACTGGGACCTCGCAATGCCTATTGGTTCCAAAAATCTGATTCCGATCACGTTTTGATGATAAGATGTACTATTTTTCTGTTCTCTCGTTGGCTTTATGAAACAAATGATATATGAAACAAATGATAAAAGAATCGGAACCCATTACGTTATCGTGCTAAATTTGCTATTGCAACTTTTTGTCCAAATATGGAATGTACACGGTACTTCATTTAATTTTTTGGTGTTAAACAATGAGTAATTAGCTTGTTATATTAGCTAATCTAAGGTTAATCAAGATTTGAGTTACTAAAAATAATATAGGATATTTATCATTTTAGTATCTGTATTTTAAGAAAATGTCGCATTGGCATCATGTTATTTGAAAAAAATTAAAATAGTACCTTGTAGTTTTTTAAAAATATTTTCTTACTACTTTGAATTGTGTTTTGCGATGAGAAATTTCTAACTTACTCTTTTATTAATAAACCTTAAGTTATTTTATAAAAAAAAAAAAATACAAATAATACCAAAAAATGAATAAGTCCACATACTTGATTTCTTTTGATGAGTTTTTTGAATCTTTTGTTTGAATCTTCTATTATAGTTTTACAAAATTAATTTGAGATTTATTTATAAATGGTAAAAAGAAAATTTCATATCAATTAACACGAACTCAGAATGCCAAAATAATATTTTTAAAGCCTATAAGATACCGTTTTGATATTTTTTAAACCACAAGGTATTAATATAATATTCTTCTAAAACACAAAATGTTAAAATAATAATATCTCAATAATATATAAAAATATATACATCACGCGTGCAAATTTGATGCATTGACTAGATTCAAACATTCAAATTATTATCTCTCATTACGATTGACTCTTGATGGTCCCCTGGCCTTCAAATCGTAGCACTTAAAATTCAAACTGGGTGCTGCTCATGCTTTCATCAGTGATTTTCTTAGCTAATCTCTATGATTAACGTCTATATATAAGGGGTTACGGTGCCAAATACTTTATTTTTTTATTTTTTGGTTTTTAATTTACTAAAACATTACAATATTATTGTTAGAATATAAATGTGAATAGAAATTAATTTAGCTCATGTGTTTAATAGAAATTCGTCAACATTTTTGTAAAAAAAAAAAAAACTATGAGTAAAAGGTTTAAAATGTATTTCAACCCATGATATAAATGCGTCTCTTTTTAGTTTGGATCATCCACTCTTTATCCAAAATAAAATGAACTTTAGAAGATCGTTAATGAACGACTACTTATCCAAAAATAAATGAACTTTAAAAGATCGTTAACGAACGTAATTATTTACAGTTGTCTTACGATTTAAGGATGAGGACTAGCCCTAACATTACAATACCCCAAAGTATAGTGACAGTTTCAGAAATTTGTTTTAATGGGAGCAATTATCAAAAACAGTATTTTAATTGACTGAAAATTATGAAAATAAAACAAAATTACAATAACTACTTGAAAACTAAAACCCTACACAAAATATTACAATTATTTTCATAGTTTTAAATAGTTTTTATTAAATAATATATATCTAATTCAAATATCAATAGTTATTATAAGTTCTATTCTCTATAGCACAACTAAACCGATCATATTTATTATGAAAATTCCTATCTAACTGTATTGTAAGAATTTTTTTTAATATTCTACATCAAGAAGGATTTTTAATATTGCATTAGTCAAAAGTATATGCTTTGTATTTTTTTTTAATTCTACTGTATGAGAGTATATTTAAATCTTAGGAACTATCTCATAAAAAATTTAAGAAAATTAGTACATGGAAAGGTAAAACAAAATAGAATAAAGAAATAAACTTGAAAGAAAAACAATAAGATGATGACATCAAGAAAAAAGATTTTTAATAGCATCAATATAAAAAATAAATAATAGTTAAATAACAAAAACAAACAAACAAAGAATTTGGGAACAGGTGCCCCCATTGGCCTTAAATTCGTCACTGTCAATTTATAGGTCTATAGTACGAAACACAAACATAATTAATGTGACTTTCAATAGACGTGTTCTGTTTTGTTTTTGTTTTTAGATTTCGAAGAATATGTTCAATGGGTGAATATTTATCAAGGATAGTTGCCATATTCACATCATGGGGGCAAGGTTTTTTAAAATAAAAATTCGATGTATGTACGTATAACACAGCTTTAAGATCCCTTTTTATGTGATTTAAACTGCAATAGACTTCAAAACCATGAACCCCACCTCAATAGAGTTCTCGACGTTTCTATTGATCTAGCCCCCTAGCTAACAAAAAATGGGTTCTACAATATTTGGGTCCTATCAGCTGGGCCCTTCTCCTTTGGGGGAACCAGGTGACTGTTTCGTGGGGCTGAGTAGAAGTACTCCTAGAATGTACAATGACAACAAAGATTAGTTAAAAAAAAATTTTGCACGATGCAATAAGCCTATATGTTCCATTCAATGTATGTGGGCAAAAGCAAAGCAATGCAATCAAAGACAGTTTTGGTTCAAGTCACCTTGGCATAGGTTATATCATCTTTTAGATACATGTACGTGCACATTGAAAATGCAGGCTTGTAATGTTGACGTCATCTATAAAATTCTCAGCATCCCATGGGAAGTGGCAAAACTTTATAAGACGCCCATTTTAAACATTTTTATGGAGATGTGGCATGTATTGAGAAATATTAGCGCACATGTGAAATTTCTGTGACTTGTCTTGCTCGTATTTTAAAGGTGCTTATTTAAGGAGTTAACTTAAAAATAAGGGCCACATCATTTTCCATGGGGTATAGCGGTTGATTGTGGCTTAAACTTTTAGGTTTCTTTAGTTCAGTTGCTCTGTTTAGTTCTGTTTAATTAGTTCATCTCTTCTGTTTTTCCTCCTGTGTAGTTTCTTTGCATGTATTTCTATCTTATTTTTCTTTTATTTTAAAATATTTAATTGGTTCTCATTATAGAATAAGTTGTTCAAATGCCAAACTAATTAAGAGCATCTTCTCTAATGCAACGTTAAATTCATATATCACTGTCAAATTTTGATATTTGACTACCAAAAATAAATTCTCCAATGTCATCTTTTATTCCAAATTTATCATATATTGAATTTGGTAGCAAATTTATTGAAATTAATATATGAAAAATTTAACACTTGATTGCTATTAGTTCATGCATAGAGTTAATTTTTCTTTTAATAATTATGATATTGTCATTTTTAATTTATTTTTATACAAAAAAAATTAGTTTTACAAATTTTAAAGCCATGATAAAAGACTGATATAGCATTTTTATTAGCATTTAATATTGATATATAAAATAAAATAACAAATTACATATGTTATTTTACATTATTAATCGGAAAAAATAGTATTGATATTGACATTTTCATTATGTATGACTTAAAATGTGTGTCCCTCGTGCTAGTTAGTTGATCTCCATCTTTCATCTTATAGAACACGGCAATGACATCATTTAATTATATGTGGCGCCATAGTCTTGGCTTCCGGCTTTTCAATTTGACTAATTAAGGTAGTTGGCTAACCTTGTAATGATTCAGCTAATGATGTCTTTCATAGTATTAACGATGTCTGTAAAAGTAGTTATGAAGTAGGACATATAATAATAATAAATTGGGACATCAGGGTCATGATTTGAAATATTGCACTCTTTTTTCCGCCTCTGTTGTAGTTGTCATGTACAGTACTCTCAAGAAAAATAAAGCCTAATTAAAGACCGTTCTTTTTTACTTTTACGTCAATTTTTTCATTGTTTATGATTACCATCAACCAAAGTTGCCATATAATAATTTTTTCTCATTTTTTGTGACTTTGTACACACACAATTTTTTTTCGCTTTTTCTGAAATATTTCATTGTACTTTTTTTCTTATCTTTCTCGAACCGTAAGCCTCTTCATAAAAGGACTATTACGTTATTTAAAAAATCAGCTAAAATCAAAAACATTATAACATATAAAAGAAAACATTGTTAAAATAAAGTTGAAATATTTTTTCAATAATAAGTAAGAAAGCTGAGGCACTTCCAAAATAGAATGCCTAGAAAGGAAGGTAATGAAATTCTTCAAATATCCACTGCCTTCAACGCTTGAAACTGATTGGCCATTTTCAACACAAAACACTACCGTAAACTACAATTGAAACCAAGGCTCCCAAACAGGCCAATATCATCACAGCTTACACAAAGCAGGTGCTAAATACCAGTGCACTTGACGAGAACTTTATTACCTTTTTTTAGTTATTAAAATTTAAGCTAGCTGATTTAATTCAATAATATGAGACCTTGAGTATCACACTTCATCTTCAAAAAAAAATAATAATAATAAAATAAAGATACAAAACCGTTTTCAAATCAAATGCCTTGTATTATTTTGGGCAGCGCTATTAATAAAATAGAATAATAAAACCCTTTAAAACTATTGATGAAGCTTTTGCTCAATGATTTTTTGCTACTTAATGTTCAGAGAACCAAGACAATCAATGTCTCGTTTATAAAAGCAGCCAAATAAATAGGAAGTCGTAGAATGTTAAATAGACAAAGTTGTAAAACTATTACTCTTTTCCCCATTAAAAAGAAAAAAACAAAACTATTTATTCTGTTACGATTGAGAAGAGAATTCCATATTCCCGCCAAACAAATTTTCGAAAAGGGAGATAGGAAAGAGAAATCGTATCTGTGTGCACAAAACGATAAATGCAGCCTTTAAAAACAAGATAACAAATAGGATAGTAGAAAATAGTAATATGGATAGTTTTTAATATCCAGACACAGCAAAGTTGTTTTAAAAGATAAAAAAGAGTGAGCAAGAGAGTCACTTTTCAAATAATCTTAACATTTTTTATGATCAATTCGTTAACAGAATACATATATATAATCATAGACCCTAAATTAATAATTGCATTATGGTAATTATCACTAACTTTTTTTAGTGTGTTTCTTTTTTTTTTTCTTTCTTATTTTTAAATATAATTAGGAAATATATTTAAAAAATCTTACAAATTCATAAATATTGTTTCAAATCTATCCCACCTTTTTTTAAATATATGAAGAGATAGGAATTTAGTAGAGACTCATTACCTCTCAATTAGATTGATAACTACTAATAACTCAATCAAGACTTTATTCCATATTAGTAAAAAGATAAAACTAAAAACTATAAATAAAAAATGAAAATGAAAAAAAGAATCCAATCAAAATGACAAACCTAATGAAAAAAAAAAAAAACATAATAAGCAACAACGTTACAGAAAGACAAACAAAACAACCGAACATAAACATATCAATCGGTTTTCATCTATACATTTTGTAATCTTTATGCTTTCGAACATGAAAATTGTGTTTCTCTTTCTTTCTAGAGTCAATACTCACGCCTTTACGCATGAGTTGCTTCAATTTATTGTAAAACCCTCAAACCACTAAATCCATTTCTTTCTAAGCAAAGTGTGTAATTATCAAATTCTCTCTTGACTGGACCTCAACATCTATGGTCTTAGTCGTGTTGTTGCTCTATTGCTTATTCTTACTGTGTTTTTTTATTTAAGGGGTGTGAATGCTTCTTTCTTAATTTGATCCGTTCTAGTCCAAAAAATTCTAGAACCGCATTGGCTTTTTTCTATAGCTTGATTAGAATAAGGGGAAATATAACGGAAATTACATTGCAATTATTAAGGTTATGCATATCTAAATTCAAACAGCACATTTTTTTTCCTTTCATTCCATGTCTCTTTCTTTCTCTCTTCGCCCCCTCTCTTTCCCTTCTGTTTTACTTAATTGTGCAAGACTATTAGTTGAAACAAATTATGCTGAACAAGCATGATTAAACGGCGCTCTCTAACATGTGAGTTTATGCCAAAGACTATGGGAGAATTAATCGAGAAAAGAGATGAGAGATGTTGAGAAAGAAATGAAATATTGTTTAGACTTTAGATGGATAGATATACAACAAAAAAAAAAATCACATTATTATAAAAATAAAATGCAGTCTTTGGGTAGTGTTGAGGATATATACAAAAATAATATTATTTTTTTTCTTTTAATTCTAACCCAAAAAACAGGGGGAGATAACTTTTAATTAAGTCTTAAATTTGAAGGATTTTTTTCTTATTTAATAAGCAAACGAATCTGTAAGGGAAAAAAAGAGAAAAAGTTTCTATAATAATAATAAAATAGAAAGTTTTGAAAACTTAATGCTAATTACAGCTATTAATCCACAACGTATATCAAATGTTACATTTTTTTAACTTTTTCAAGAAAAAGTAATTGCATTTTAAATCTGAGAAATAAAAACACTAATTTAGGTGTAAAAGACTTAAGCACACTTAGTAACTCAACCTCAACCACAAATTGGACCTACTAATAGACTCAATTGAAATGCTTAAGAGGATAAAATGTGCACCATCTCAACGAGATGAAATCAAAGGAGTATTCAGCTAATCAAGTACACGTATAACTCTTCCAGTAGGTAAACAACTCTGATCGATTGAAAGTGAGAGACTAAAAACACCGAGACCAATCACAACACCACAAAGACAAAAGACTTAGACTAGACATAAATTACACTGGAAGATGGGGACACCACGTTTGATATTTACAACATTAATCAATCAACAAAACAAAATATACACAATAACATTAAATGACGGAACTATCAACTGCTTTATTAATGTTCTCTAATTGACAGGCTTCCTCTCAGTTCCCAGAAAAGAAAATGAAGCCGAATTATGATTTTTGTTATCTTTTTATTACAACTTTGTGATTCCATTTTTTTAAAAGGGCAACTTTTTCATTCTTGAATTTTGCAAACTTTCCATAACATACACTAAACTTATCTTCTCTCGTTTTGCTGGAACGAAATTCTCACGTCAATCAGGAAAAAGGAAATTTAATCAACTCGGTATGTTTTTGAAGTTCTAAATGAATAATAAGGGTTGAAAACTTTATTTTATTTAATATTCTATAAATTCCTCTATACCTTAGTTCTTTTTGAATAAAGACTTCGTTATCATTGAATATATAAATAAAAAAGTATCGTTAGACTATAAAGTTTTACAATAGTTTTCTTATTTAATAAATGTTTTATAGTTTTCTCATTTAATAAAGGTTTTGTTGTTCTATTAGATAGTACTGCTGAAGAATAGTACAACTAATGTCATTTTGTTACGAAAGTGATTCTGTACGTTAAATTTTTATTTTTATAAATAGAAAAAGGTAATAGAATTTTCGTCAATTGTAACGGCATTGGTATTTGGCACTTGCCTTGTATAAGTTGTGATGATGCGGCCCTTCATGACAGAGGAGAGTCTAGGAGTTCCAGCAGAAAAAGGAAAAAAAAACACGTGTAGAAGAGATTTTTTTTTTTTTTTTTTAAAAAAGGGAAGTGGAATTCTTTTTGTAAATGAAAATTTTCATGTCAAATCATAGAAATATAAATATTAATACCCGCGTAAATGACTTCAAAACACAAAAAGACTTGACTCTAAACATCAACCAGGTTTATCAGAAATTTCGATTGAAGCATTGATGTGCCCATAACTAACAGTCGAAAATGCGATGGGCATCCCTGCCACAAGTGTGGGAGTGCACCCTGACCTCAAACTCATGGACCACCAACATCATCAAGAACTTATGGATCACAAGATCCCACTACCAGGGATAGATGTCCGGTTGCCTGCCTGAAGCAAGGCTAGACTTTGAGAAGAATAGAAGAAGAAGCAGAAACATATAAGAAAAAACCCTAGGGGATCCCCAAATAACCAATGAATTTTAAGTGTTCTCTTATGTGGATCCTATTTCAATAGGAACCTAATGGGTCGATTCATCTACAAGTCTTACTTTTGTTATTATATTGGAGAGTAACTCTATGTATTGCTTAATGTAAAATGGATCATAGTAGATTTATTTCTGCCTTTTGTTAAATCTTTTTTATGGCTCAATAAATTATTTGATAAGCCAAATTTTTTGGAGTTTCATGATACGGTTAACCAACATGCTAACAAAATAACTATAATAAATTAGATCAAACTTTACATTATTATCTATTGTAGTACCTCAGCGTGACATACATGCAAAGGGGAGATAGAAAGAGTCAAGAGAAGAAGAGGGCAACGAATGATCTTTTAATACAACGGAGAAATGCTAACAATACTCTCTTTTTTATATTCTTCGCATGTATTACCTGATAGGTAGATTTCACTATCTTATTTTCTATTTTAATGAAGAGAACGTAAAAAAGAATAAGAAAAAAAGTACAGCTAGCACTTCTTACTATATATAGAATCCTACCGTTGTTTTTTTTTTTTTTTCATTCCTGATCTTTCACAACATGTTCAAGCTCTCATGAGAGCTATTCTAGATTTTTGTGTGCCGCTTTGTTAATGATAGAGATATATATGGGGTTCTTAATTATAAATTCTCAAAGTAATCGGCTTTTGTAAGCAAATATGCACTCTTTTCTTTTCTCCCTTGTGTTTTTCCTTTTAGATTTTGGCTGGAAGTTTTGGCTCTATCGAAAACTTCAAAATTTTGTTTTATTTTCGGGCTCGGCTTTTACTCTTAGGTCTTATCGTAATTATTGTGTGGTCATTTTATTTTGATTTTTCTCTAAGACAGTTTTCTGTTTTTATTTGCATTTAATAATATTTGAGTAGGTAGTTTGGTGTTCGGTAGGCGCATCGTGCCCAACCTAGCCAGTTGAGAAGTACTATTCGGCCATTTGTTCCTTCTCATCAGTTTATTATTATTTTTTTAAAACAAATAAAAAAAGAAATTCCTTGCACTTTTAGAATAACTCTCTTTCATCTTACTATTCACACATCTTCTCTTACACAGTATAATTTCTATTAGAATACTCCTCTCCAATCTTATTAGCATTCACACAACTTTTCAGCTTTTCTTAAAAGTTACCCTCCAAATCTCGATGAAATGAAAATTTTGATCTCTAAATTAATTTTTTTTTGTTAAGAGAATTTCATGATCAATGATTCTTCTATGATTTGATAATTTTATGTACTATCAGTAAAATATTTTTCATATTGTCACAAGATACTTTTTTATTAACATTTAGAGGCTTCGATATAGTACTCGAGTGCTCCAATTTTATTTTTTTTAGAGATTTTTGTAGTGGGTATTGAAAAATAATCTAATAGTAAGTATTGATATCGCTCAACCGTAAAAGAAAAAAATAACCATATCTAACAGTAAATAACATCGTCCAACCAATGAGGTCTCTTTTACTTTTTTCTCAGTAGTGGCTCAGGAGCCCGTAGTGTTTTTTTTTTTTCTTTTTCTTTCGGGAGAAAAATCAAATACCCCCAGTTAAAAGGTATGGAAATTGCTTCCGTAATTTGCGGCCCACCTAGCTTGACATGCATGACGGATGAACATAAACGATTCCTTCAATCACATGTCGGAAAGGAATGGCTTAATCATCAGGCACCGATTTAATAAGGGGCCAGCGTGGAAAAAAAAAATTGTATTTTTATATTATTTTTAAATCAATGTTCCACTCAAACACTAACAAGTGTCCTCCCTGATTTTAGTGTGATAACATCCCAAAGCCGCTCTATTGGTCAATATCATATCCTCTTAAATCTCCCAATTAGTTTCTCTACGTCAAATCAACATTTAAATTTTCAATTTCTTTTTTTGGTTAAAAATCAGATGACAATTTGTATTTATTTAAGATATAAAGAACTCGATCCTCAATCTTTTTCAAAAAAGTACAATTTAATCTTTAATTTTTTTAATTTAATTAGGTGTTATTTTTTTAAAAGGTACAATTTGATCTTCAACTATTAAGTTTAACGGCTAAAAAATATTTTGACTACTTTAATATATGTAATTTAGTAGAATATACATTAAAATTAAAAGTAAAACATAAAAAACAATAAAAATATATTATTAAAATCATATTCTTTCCCTAAAAAATTAGATTTTTTTCATTAAAAAAATCAGAACTTTTTAAACTAAAATCAAATCTAATTCTCTAAACATATATTTCTTGGAAGAAAAAACTCAGCAAAACAAAAACAAAAAATGTTGGCTCCGTTTTGTTTTGTTTTCAAAATTTTTGAAAATATTTTTGCACATTTTTCGAAGCAAATAATAAAAAAACACTTTTAGCACAATTCTTTAAAAAAAATTATTTTCCAAAACAAAAACAATTTCACCTATTTTAAAAACAATGCTAAACAACCTTGTTGTATTTCACTTCCAATTTGAAGCTTTCCTCTTACTGATCCAATTGTCGGCCCTAAGCAACAGCAACTCCAACTCCAACACCACCACCGCCTCTACCGACGCTGGAGCTAACGATATTCCTTCGGCCCTTCTCCCTCTCACCCCTAATCCCTCCGTCAAAGTTGCCCCCGATGACGCCTAGGTTTACGATAAGACGCTGGCGTTTGGGGGGTCTCTGTCGTAGGAGGATTTTGGCACGATGGGTGGGCTGAAGAAGAATCGAATCAGAGAAGAACTTCACGAATAAATTCTTGGAAGTTCGAGAATGCCTGTGGGTTGTGATATTTCGCGGAGGGTCACAAGGGGTTTTAGGGCCAACGGGCGACTGGTTGCGAATTCCAGTGGGTTGTGACAGGGGCTTAGGGCCAACAAGGTTTGGGAGAAGGGCCGATGGGATTTAAGGGGCTGCAGGACGAGCGATGGGGTGTGGGGGTGGGGTCGCCGGCTTGTTAGAGTGGTCGGGCATGGAGGTGGGTTGCCGACGCGGGAGGGGGATGACGGGCCAAGGGGCTGATTGTGGTTTGGATTGTTTTTAGAGTTTTTTTTTGTCTTTTTAGAGTTTTTTTTTTTTTTGCTTTTTTGTTAAATTTAAATTATTGGTAAAAATTAAACAAATAGTTGTGATTTGGTGTTTTAAATCAATGGTTGTGATCTACCTTTAATTTTTTTAATCAATTATTTAAAGGGTAATTTAGTAATTTTAATTAAAAAAGATATTCAACAATTTTTAACTATCAAACTTAATGGTGGGATTAAATTGCATATTTTTTAAACAGTTAGACCCAATTAAATAGAAAAGATTAGCAACTAAATTGTACTTTTTAAAAAAGACTGAAGACTAACAGAGCCATTTACTCTTGTTTAAAAAGAAAAACAAAACAAAAGTTCATTCTGTATCTCTATAATCTATTCCAAATCCCATGGCCATGTCCGTGTTATTTTAATTTTTATTTTGAAAACTTTCCTTTTTTAATTTTTTAATCTACATCATCTACACACTTTTTTTAAAAAAAAAAAGAAAAAAGAACCTACTTCACTCCGTATCTCTACGATCTATTCTAAATCTTATGGCCATGTCGATGTTTCAATTTTTTTATTTTTGAAAATTTCCTTTTAATTTTTTAATCTACGTCATCTACACACACCTTTTCAGGAAAAAAATCCTCAACTCATTAACACTCTCTCCACCACTGAATCGCCTACTGCTTTCCTTCAGGGGAAAAAAAAATCGCCTATTACTTCTGTTAATTCATCAGCAGCAGGTCTGAACAAGAAATCAGCCTAGAATAAAGTATTGAATGTTGTACGGCAATGCCTGGTTAAAGGTCATTAATGTGTAATATTGTTAAATCTCCTAGAAATTAATGACCCTTTTTGTTTTTTTTTTTTAATATACCTAATATCATGTTCGAATAAATAAAATAGATGACTATAGTTATACAAATTTTTTTCTTAAATAGATGATCCACTACTCTATGATTGATGTTTTGTTTTTTGTTTTTGAATATTCCTAACATCGTATTAAAATAAATATAATCGATGACTATAGCGCCTCCAGTAAAGTTAAATTTTGAATCTGTGCCTGCTAATCATTTATGTCGAGAAATAAATATACATTTCTTATCAATTTTGTTAAACAAAACAGTTACACCCCGTAATAAAGTTCTGACTTTTTATCCATAATAATTTCCCAAATGACAAGAACTCCGGTCATATATCGGGCAAGATCAATAGTACACACGCAAGCAATTGAGTCAGCATATCAGAGAACAAGAGGATCACGGCAGATGAAATTTCATGCCAATGTGATTCTCGTGCATTCATACTAAGAAATTTATCCACTTGAAAAAATGGTAAAAAACAATGGCATAAATGACGGCAGTCCATGAAGAATTAACCCTCTTTTTTTTTTTTTAGATATTAACTTTGTGTTTTGTAAATAGTGAATCATCTTGAAATATCAATGTTTAAGCAAGTTTCAAACTTTTGGAAAAGACGGAAATTTTGGAATTCAGCATCACGATTTCAACCATATACAGGCACACTTTTTTTTAAAAAAAATCTTTCCATTCTTTCGTATATAAAATATTTGTGTGTGTGTATGTACGTATGTATCACTACAAGAAAAACTATATTTAACGACATATTATTTACGACATGTAGTTTTTGAATTTTGTTAACAAGTATATATAATGACATATCCAATAAAGATGTTGTTAATAACATTTGAAATAATAATTAACGACATCTATATAGATGTTGTATTAAAACTTTCTTTTTAACGACAATAGTTTAGTGTCGTTAAATTATTTAACGATAAATAAGAGATGTCATCAAAGCCTTGGAGATTCTACGACACCCCTTATAGACGATATGGTCAAGATGTCGTCTATAAGGGGTGCCGTAGAATCTCCAAGGCTTTGGCGACATCTCCTACTTGTCGTTAAATAATTTAACGACACTAAACTATTGTCGTTAAAATGAGACCTTTAATATGGCGTTTACATAGATGTCGTTAATTATTTTTTAAATGTCATTAAAGACATTTTTATTAGAGATGTTGTTATATGTAATTTTCAACGACATTCAAAAACTATATAGCGTAAATAATATGTCGTTAAATGTAGTTTTTCTTGTAATGTATCAATCTGCCTATGGGTTTTTTCTTTTTCTTAGGAGTAGATCTTGCCGTTGCTTATACATTTGCTGTGTAATATTAGAATTCGGCTTCGTTGTTGTTTTTATCTTTCTTTTTTTTTTTTGGTCATTGTTTTGCTCTTTGAAGTTGTTTTAGAAACTTTACTATATTTTTTTATCTTAATAATATGAGTTAGGAATTTGGTATAGGATAAAGTTATTAGTAAGTGTCAACTTAGGATGTACAAGTAATTTTATGCCAGTTATTCTTTTTCGCAGGCTATTAAAAAAATGTATGTAATCGTGTCAAGCAACTTTACTAGCTGTCTCTAGTTAACACTTGTTTTCTACTCATTCATTTATTAACTCTTTTGTTAAAAAACTATACACACTTGTATATATTCACATTTTTAATGTAAATGCTAATTTCAATATTATATTTTCTGCCAAAAAATATAAAAATAGTATATTTAATGTGTTATTTTATTTTGTGCTTCAATGTGTAATAATATTTGAAATGTCGTAATTGTCTTTTGTCATAATTATTAAACGTTGAAGCTTGTAAAAATAAATTTTAATATTAAAATAATTAAAAAGTGATAATATTGTAATTATTAAAGCAAAAAAGTTAATATATTAACCAATAGGAATCAAATGTCAAATTTATTATATGCTAAACTTTATAGCAAATTTGCCACCAAGCTTAACATATAGCAAATTTAGTATTAAAAATAGCATCATATTGGAAAGCATAATTTTTTTACACTCAAATATCAAATTTGTTATTGACATATCAATTTAGCATTGCATTGGAGATGCTATGCATATATTCTGCAACACTTTAGGCCAAGCATTTTCTTAATCAATTTAATTTGATAGGTGTCTAGAAGTGAATCAAAATTATCAATAGCTATAAATATATAATGGGTTATTTACTTTTTTTTATACCATGTATTTTAGGTTTATTCAAACACTATACCTTCTATTTTTTATCTCATCCAGCGGATACCTTCATATTAGATTTAATACATAAATTTATACCTTACTTCAGTTAATAGTTGATTTTGATATTTAAGATGACCAAATTATCCTTAACTAAAAGAGAAAAAAAGTAAGACTTCCAAAAAATAAGAAGAAAATAAAATAAAAACAAAAGCACACAAAACACTTACTTTTAGAAAACTTTATATATTTTTGAAGTCAAAAACCTTAAGATTATATTTTTTAAGTTTTTAAAATTCTCTTCTTTTTCAATTTGAAGGCATTTTAGGAAATTTTTTAGGTCAAAATTGAAAATTAATCGAGATAAGGTATGAATTTATGTATTAATTATTTAATCTGAAGATATAGATTCGATGAGATCAAAAATAAAAAGTATAGTTCTTAAATTAACTTAAAACAGAGGATATAAGACTATAAATATTCTATATATAAATGTCGTGGAGCCACTAGTACAAGAAGTAAAAATAAAATAAAATAAAAAAACCAACGGTTAAAAAAAAATTAAAACCAAGTGATTTAAATTCCTTGATATTTCACAACATTTTTTAAGTACAAGTGCATGAACTAGGATAAAATTCTATTTTTAACAATAGCTCTTCTAAAAACCATCTTTTATAGTATCATATTAGACGATGGTTTTTATAATAATTGTCATCTTATTTGATCATTTTAATATTTACTTTTCTCTTCTTGTTGTTATCCAAATGAAATTATGAATCCTACTGACATTCTCATGGTAGGGAGAGAAAATAATGCATCATCCACTGCTGTTCGAATTGTTAGCAAAAATCTGACGGAAATATCCCCGGAAAAATGTGTGAACCAATCCACTCAAGCACATAATTATCAAACAACACAACATTAAAAATCCAAATCTTAAATCCATAAAGCATCAACAATACAAATCTTTATTAAAAAAGCCCTAAACCAAAACAAAACACAACAAAATCGCATTACCCAACAAATACTTAAAGCTTTAAACACATTACAAATATTACCAAAAAAAAAAAAAACATAGTAAAGCCCTAAAAGATCAAGAACACCGATACCAAACCCAAGTAATTTCTTTTTGTAAACCAAAAAAGAAAAAGAACTAACTAATAATGATGTATCTTAAGCCTAAAGTTAACCCTAAAATTGTTTCCTTTTTCGTCTTAAACATAACATAAAAAATTAAAGAAACCAAAAGAAAATTATAAATCAAAAGAGATACACACAAATCATGTAAATTAACTCTTGTAACACCAAAATGCTGATAACTAAAAGTATATAAAAAGCAAACAAAATATAAACAAATTAATAATAAAGTAAGAAAATATAGTACAATACTTTTAATAAATTTGTATAAATTATAAATTTAAACTAAAAACAAAAAATCAAATTATACTCATATTAATCTGACAACGTGAAGAGACATCAAACGGCAAGCAATGGATGGCGAAGTCATCCTACAATGACAAAAGGAGGGGAAAGGAAATTAAGGAAAAGAAGAAAATAGAAAAGACTTTCAAAGGACGTTTCTCAGAAAGCCTTCCACAACAGTTTTTCGGATTCCTTCATTGAAAGCTAATTTTGATATTGAAAGCTAATTTTGATATCTAACAGGTCGCGTAAAATTTAAGAAACAAGAAAATTTGACCCATCTGCTTCATAAATTTAACATGATCTACATGTGACTTAATTTTAGGAGATTTTGACTTATGAAAATAGGTAAACTTGACGCCACTACCATTGTAGTGAGGAAAATTGGACTTCAATTTTTTAGTAGTTTTTCCATGTCAACGGTTTGTAGATTGCATGCGAATATGAGGTAATCAATTCTAGATTGATCATTTCTCGCCGGAAAGTAATAACTTAAGTATACGTAGTTTGTAAGTACATTATAGAATACCTTCCTTGACTTTGGTTGAAATGATTTTTCTTTTTTCTTTCTTCGAAAGTGTTCAAAGATTGTGTTGACTTTTTTATTTGCTATTCTCTCTTTTTTCACTGAGATTGATTGCAAGGTTCAGGTCGAATAATTTGTCTTCAACGCAGGTGCTTCAAAAGATTCCCAGTAAGTAACATGTTGTTTGATGTATATATGGTAACGATATTTTTGGTTAGCTAGCTAAAACCTTGCTATCTTATTAGCAATTGTGGAATTAGTAAGCATGCAATAATAAATGTCTTTATAGAAACAATGATCAAACCAGAAAACAAAAAAGATTTATTGTGATTTCAGACAATATGCCCACATCAAAGAGAAAGAATATTCACTTGAGAAACAACTAAAATGGAATCCATATAAATCAGCATATTTATTATTATTATTAATATTATTCTTGAGAAGTAGGCTTGGTCATTTAAACTGCGCATATATAATGTTCATAATTTACATGTTTATTTATCAAAATACATTTAAATGTCACCTTCACCTATGCTATCAAATGGAAGACCGGTTTATAAATAATAGAAGAAAGACATTTTTTTAATAGCCTTGACATAGTAGTTATTATATAACAGTCTTAAAACATGAAATTTTGGGAACAATTTTAATATACACACACACACACACACACACATAGTATTTGATTTGAATCAAATTTTTTTCACAACTATTAGCTCTTTGACAAAAATTCTTGTCTTAGTTACTAGATTGGTCAAGCCACATACATATGTGACACATGCACATTTATGTAAAGAAATTTGAGAGTCCTGTGGTTCTAGATTAAAATGTTGATGACAATAGTGACTCAACCCCAAAAAATTTCGAGGCATAGTGGATAAATCACACGAAATTTGCAAAATACTCAAACCTAAAACCAGGACATGAATATTGCATGACAAATGTCAATTCTTAGAGACAAAGTACAAATTTCCCTAAATAAACTATGCACACATTGCACTGTTATACTGTTCAAACTTTGATGACAATATGTAAAAATTAAATGCTGTTGAATCTTTTGGATTCAAAAGGGTATACTTCTTTACGTAGAACAAAATTTCAAATATTGGAATTTCGAAGTGTTCCCACCAGAAAAGCATGTCTCTTTCTGCATATCCTGCCAATTCTTCTCGCAAAGCCCCAAAAATGGAATTTTTCTTATTTATTAGTCACTTTGTTTTTGGAATTGCATGCGTAGAATTAAATATTGGCCAAAAAAAAATCCCCCAAAGACTAAAAAGTAGAGATAGTTACTTGCTCATTTCACTCAACATTCATGAATATGTAAATATGCTACATGGCAGGAGACTTGGATTGGGAAAGGGAGATGAATCGGGCAAATTTGTAAATATATATATAGGAAGGCTTTCTTTCATGCGTCTGTCTCACAACCGCAAATATTTGTGAACGAGACACACGTGATTTTCATGGGCGGCTTGCCTTCATGCCTGATGCCCCCAAGCCCAAGTCAAGAGTCTCCGTACATTATTGTCAATTGTTAATCATGTCTTTCTTCTCTTTTTCTTCTTTAGAATCCTCTAACTTCTGGGTCACGCAATCAAGACTAAGATAGAGAGCCTTGAGGATTTTACTTAATTAAATGCTTAAGTGGTAATCAAATCATAGTTAGCGTGATTTGAATGCAAATTCAAGGCCGTAAAAGGAAACGTAATTAGGAATCGCTATATTTGTGACGTTCGTTAATAATTAAAAGTGTCACATATAATAAAATATATACATATATATATATATAGTAATAGAACCGAGTACAACAAACATTATCACGCGCAAATAGTCATCCTCTTTTAATTTATTGGTTTTAGGGTTATGGGAGTTTCATTATTGTGTGACGGTGTAAAGGCTTTTTTCGTTTGGTCGGAGAAATAAAGAGTAGAAATGATAGAGAGAGTTGAGGAATAGGAAGTGCGGATGATGAAATGGGTTATAATCCTTCATGTTGTTTAGTCAAAAGATCAGTAAATGAAAGCTGAAAAAGATAAATAATAGTTGTTTATCTAATTACTGTCGATTTAATTATTTAGTAATAATTTTTTGGAGCATAAAATAGTTTTTACAATTTACAAACTTAAATACAATAAAGTCCTAGAATCAATTTGATTGGCCAAATTTCTCAAGTTCCATCTTGTGTCTCCCCTCGTTCTTTTTATGTTTTTCCTTCATGTCCTTTGTTTTTTTTTTTTCTACCTAAAGTCTCAGTTGATCTCTTGTATGAGCACTAGATAGGGATATAAGTACATTACTGATCCACTTTTTCATTAAAAAGAATAGAACCACATTCTAATTCTATAGCATATATGATTCTAGAATTTGAATCCTATATTATAATCTAGTCATGATATATTCAGAATTCACATGAATAGAAGTCATAGGTCTACTTCGGGCATAACGTGGGCTGGACATGGGCTTGAATTATGTGTTTTGTTATTTTGATAAATTATAAGTTAAAGGTCTAGCACAAGAAATTCTACAATTATGGCTGAAATGTTCTTTGGTCCCAACTAATGAGACAATTTTTTATCATTATTGAGTAAAACAACATACCTATCTTTGTTTTCCTTTTTTATTTTTTTCCCAAATAAGTTGTTAATGGACAGTTGGTCTTGCCAGTTCCAAGAAATGGTCCCAAATTCTTAAGTCGGTTTCAAGCAATGGTCCCAAATTCCTGAAGTGCTCCTCATTTTCTGGTAGTATTTAGAGGGATGCCACATATTTTTAATGCGGATTGATTTATGCCATAAAGAGAAAAACTCATGTAATTTATTGGTTTTGTTTGTTAAATGGATTCGAATTTGTGATTTGATTTGAGTTATTTAATTTGAATAAGGATCTGAATTAATGATTTGAATTGTTATCCGAATTGACGTTTAGATGTGCATTTAAGTTTTAATATGAGTATGGAATAAAATTAAAATTTATGTTTGGAGAGGTAGTGAAAATAGTTTTTGATTTATTAACAAATCTAATAAAATCTTAATGTTAATGATTTTAAAAAATATGCAATATAGATATTAATTTATTCCTCTCTTCACTAGGAATATAATGAAAAAGAATCATTTTATTTGAATATCAAATGAAGAAGTTATATTTTTTTGCCTCAAATATAGGAGAGAGATTTTTAACTTTTACTGTAGCAAAGATATCTAAGTATCAAGAGTTTAGACGAGATCAAAACTATGAAAACTTTTAGGGCCCATTTATTTTAAGAACTCTTTAGATTCTTTGAACTCAAATTTGGATTCGAGTATTAAGAATCCTTTGGATATGTGTTTGTTTCCTCTAAAATCCGAATCCTTTGAGTATTAAGAATCCAAGTTTTTAGAGTTTTAACTCCCCTTAAACTTTTGATACTCGTATATTTTTATAACAGTAAAAACTAAAATTCTCTCTCATATATTTAAGGAAAAAAAATCATAATTTCTTCGTTTGTTATCCAATTGAAATGATTCTTTTTTCATTGTGTTCTTAGTGAAGAGAGGAATAAATTAAGATCCATATTGCATATTTTTTAGGATCATTAACATTAAGATTTTATTAAATTTGTTGATAAATCAAAAACTATTTGCATTTCCTCTCCAAACATAAATTCTAATTTTATTTCATTCTCAAATTAAAACTTAAATGCATATCCAAATGTCAATTTGAATAACAATTTAAATCACTAACTCAAATCCTAATTTAAATTACATTAACTCAAATCAAATCACTAATTTGAATCCATTTACCAAACGAACCCTTAGATTCTTGATACTTAAAGGATTCAAATTTTGGAGAAAACAAGCACGTATCCAAAGAATTCTTAATACTCGAATCCAAATTAAAGATACACAAAATAAACAGACCCGATGTCATTCTGTAGTAGCAACAATATTTGTATTAACTAAAATACCCCAAAATAACTTTAGGGTTTTTTACTTCCCTCCACCTCTCTCTCTATCTCTTTGTGTGCACTTCTTGTCTGAGCAGCCTCCATTAGAGATCTCCCATCTCCTCGACTCTCGATCAAAATCCACACTACACCGTGCCTGAGAAGTTGATCTCATCGAGCTTTGACGATCTAGCCTTGAATCTAAACTGATAGTCTAAGCATTGTCGTAGGGATTGTCATCAGAGAGTAGAGACGCCTTCGCAATGGCGTTAGGACTGTGATGTCGAGGTGGTGCCTTAGGTTGGTGAGTTTGGGTGACGACGATGCATATTGGCATTAGGACTGCAACATCGTAGTGGTCTCAAGGTAAGGCTTTGATGTTGGGATGGTCTTGTGTTGATTCGTTTGGGTGAGGATAGTGCATATTAGATGACCGCTCTTACTTGTAGTCACTTGGAGATTGAAGGTGCAATGTCTTCCTTGCATGCAGAGATTTGTGGATCTCCCCTCCATATCGTTCTGGAGATCTCCGCCTGATCTGCAACTGGCAAGCTCCTCATTGCGATTTCCTTGCGATGCCATGCCTCTACAGCAAATCTCCAACCTAGCCATGTGGTGGAGGTCTCCTCTATCGCTTGATTTTTTACGATAATGGTCTTTTTTCAAATCAATGCCTTTGTGATTTATAGTGTTTTTTTTATTTGAGAGATTCTATGATTTTTTAGTATTTTCTAAATATTTTGGCATGAGTGGTGCCATCGACAATGGCGAATTACAGCTAGTATCATAGCAAACACCGATATAATGGTTGAATATTCGCTAATATCTTGGTTAGACACCGAAATCATGGTGGTTAGTGTCTGATATCTCTATTAGATATTCGTATCATGGTCTGACAACAACTATATCTTAAGGGTATATTTTCTATTTTAAAATATAGTATGACGATGTGGTGTAAAATTTGCTATAATTACTTTGTGACATAAGTAAATCCAAGCTTAATACTTGTTGCATATATATAGAGAGCCCTATTTTCTATAAAAGTTTCATGTTACAATAGAATAGCTTAGCCTGTCAAAAACTTGTTGGGCTTATTTGAGCCATCTTTCGAGGGACCAAAGGCCTGGTCTTCCCCAATCAAACCTCCAAGGCCCCACCCCGTGGTATATTTACATGAACTTTAGTCTTGAGAAAGGGCATTTTGTAACACCCGCCTATTTTTATGTAATGAATTACGTTAAGTTAGTAACGACGTTAATGATATATGATGTTAATGTTACTAACTTTTATGTCAAGTTCTATGACAGGTGACGACCGCATGGAATCGTTGTGCTCAAGTGTTCATGATTATTTTAATGTATGTTTAATTATGAAGCAATGATGTATGAATGTTTTAATGTATGGCATTATGGACAGTTCGGCAGGCCGAACTTTTAAGATCGGCAGGCCGAAATGACTGCCCGAGATTAGCAGGCCGAAGAAACCCATCGGCAGGCCGAACTTGGTGGAACCGACAGGCCGAAGGGAAAAATCGGCAGGCCGAACACGACTGACGAGCAATCAGCAGAAATCTCTCTAAAATTATGGCTGAGTTAATTACATTAATTGGATGATTTAATGTGATTAATTGGCATAATAATGGAATGATTTTATCAGTTAAGGAAATAAGGGGTTTGACTTTGCATTGATTTGTGTTATTTAAATGGTTTCCCATTTAATTCGGGTAAAACATGGTAAGTGATGAGTGAGAGTTTTGACTTTCTTTTTTCTTCTTTCTCTCCTTCATGCCAATTGCCCCCCTAATAGTCAGAAATTCTGACTTAATGGAGGGACTTAATGAAGGGCAATGAATTTCATTATGGTTGTTACGCTAAAAATTTTTTTTTAACGTTTTCTTTCCTCAGATTTTTTCTCTCAACTTCTCACTCCTCTCTCATTCATTTTTGAGACGTTCTTTCATTCTCTCTTCCTCTTCTCTTCTCCACGCATTTCACTTCCTTCTCTCTCAAAAAAAAAAAATCTGCAAGAAAATTTAAAGAAAAGTCATATTTCATTGGTTAAAATTCAAGGATTTTGAGAAGAAATTTCAAGGTAAGAATTTAGTTTTCCAGTGTTTTTGAAAAAAAGAATTTTTTATTTCAATATGATATGCATGTATGCGTTATGAAATGTTTTCCTAAGTTTCAAGTTGTTTCAACGTTTTTATGATGAAATATGGATTTTCTATCTTCTACCCCTCACAGTAAATATTACTGTTTAATCTTGATGTATGAAAAATGTAATGATATTCAAGGGGGTAAATATGATGTTTTTTGTGAAAGTTGTCAAGAATGTGCATGTATGTGTTGATTTTATTGTGTTTTAAATGGAAAAATGACATGAACTCACAAAAGAACGAGCACTTCGAGATCGTGACATCGTCACCAAATCATTTTAAGGTTAAGTAAGCTAGCTGTTAAGGTAAGTACATTCTCACCTGCAATATGACACGTTTTTACAAGATTTGATGTTATGTTCATAATGATATTCATGATGATTTTATGGATATTTTTCCTTAAGAATTTCTATGAAAGATTTTCATGATTTTAAGTTATGCATGATGATTTTTGCATGTTTCAAAGTATGAAAAGTATGTATATATGTATCACCTAATAAGTGTTGCACACCAATGTTATGAAATGAAATGTTATGATGTCATGTTTGGTTTTGGATTAGCTACCCTTCTCCTCTCATGACGGCGCGCCTATGATGATGTTTATGGTGCAACACTTGGGGCCCTTAAAATAAAATGGAATAAGTTTTTAAACCATGAACGCAATGAAAGATATGTTCCATGAAATTATGCTTAAGGCACTTTTATGATATGATGACAATGATGATGATGTTTATGAAATGTTTTTATTTTGTGAGAATTATATGTACTTACTAAGCGTTAGCTTAATTATGTTTTATGTCATGTTGCAGATAAGGGTAAGAAAGTCTTGGACTAGGCGGAGGACATGGAAAGGCGTGTGAGCACTATGCACGATAAATTGTAACCGGAAGCATGCCAAGAAGAACGTTTTTATGTTTTTATCAAGTTATATATTTTGAACATATTTTTATGTTAAGTTTTAAGAATACTTATACTATGGTTTTATAAGTTATTTTATCATTTTTAATGAATTATGAACTTCCGCAATATTTTATGAAAGTTGGTTTGTTTTTTTAAAATTAAGTTTTACTCAAAGATTTTGGCTCGGTCGGCCTGCCGAAGTCTGAAAGTTTGGCCTGCCGATCATGTTTTCGGCCTGCCAAACATGGATAAGTTTTTGATCTGAATTGCAAAACCTTTGCTGGCCTACCGGTTGAGGGAACTCCGACCTGCTGATCATGTTCGGCCTGCCGAAGTCCCAAGTTCGGCCTGCCGAACTGTGGGAGTAAGAGACTTATATATATAAGATGTGTTGAATAAGGAGATTTTGGTGTGATGGTTGATAAATCCTGATTTTTACAACTTGATAAACCTATATTATTAAATAAGTCATGATTAATTTTAAGTATAATTGAATAAATTATGATATGGAATAAGTTAAACAATGTTATTTTAAACAATGATAAGTTATAAAAAAAAAAATTGATGTATGAATGGATCCTGGTTTTGTATGTTTATATTTGAAAACATCATATAAGCTATGTAATTACGTTTATGTTTAAGGTTTAATAAGTATGAATGTATGAATGTAACGGTATCTGTGACGTCTGAGCTAAGGGGCATTACACATTTAACTACGTATCCCAAAATCTCTGTTGATGTTAAGATTGGAAATTCATCTAGTTATTCGAAGAAGGAAAAAAACACAAAAAAGCCAAGTAATATACGTCTCAAACGTTGTTTGAATACAATTTAACAAAAATAAAAAAGAAAGAGAGGAAAATCATTCCTATGAAACTCATTTCAGCATACCTCAAACCTTTTCATTTTTTTCCAGGCGCTTTATATATGCCAAAAAAATAAAGCTCAAATTTTTTATACAACAAAAAAATTACAAAGGATGTCATGCTATATCATTATGATATATTTCAAAATACCAGATACATCCTAGAGGTATTCACATAGTTACTGGTTGGTTCCAGCATAGTTACTGACTGGTATCATCGCAACAATAATTCGGTTGTTGGAAAATGAATACACAACGGATTTTAAAATTTTTTAATTAAAATATCTTTCCAAATAACAAGTTGACATGCTACGTATATAAATTAATAAAAAATATTTCCTACCTTTTTAGTAGACTAGAAAATTGTAGGAACTACAACTAGAGAAATCTACTAGAAGAGCCTCAACCATCTGGTCTTTCTTGCTATTCTTTTTCCACAATCCAAATGCTAGTGGTCGCAAGTCATTTAGTTTTTCCTCAAGTGACCTCCCCTTCCAACCATAAAAGAAAACTAAGAGCTAAGGTTCGGGATGTTGAACACTAGCCCTGTGGGAGTTTTAGAGTTTCTCTCTCTAGAATACTTTCTCTAAATTTCTCTGGTGATTTAAGAAAGAATAAAAAATAGTTCCTTTTATATAATGGTCAGATTAGGTCTAGTCTTTATCAGATTTGGGCTCAAAATTCAAATGAGACTCAAAATCCATGCTAAAAATGCATGAAACATGTTTTGCTAAAAAACCAGGTGCGGTCTATAATGCGGTCGACCATGGTGTCATGGCCAAGTTGCTAGACACATTTTTTGTACATTTTAGACATTTGATTCACCCTCTTTGAACAAATTTGATAAATCCTATCTTATGTGAGTCAGATATCTTTTATAGAGCTTTAATTTTAATTCAAATAACCCAATAAAAAAGTTATGCGATTAAAACAGTCATATACAATAATCCCATACAAATAAAATCTCTTATAAATAATTCAACATGTTTATCTTAAATTAATTTATAAAATTAATTCAACCAATAAACCAATATGAATTATTAAACGCAATATATTGAATTTTAGCCAATCTAATAAATAACATAAGTTACCAATCTGTATGAAAGAACATGTTGTATCGTTACAGAAAAGTTTATGAGCTAGCAAAGGGGATCTGATGGACATATATAGATCAAGCACCCAGTTGTGATTCTAGTTTTAATTTTAAGAAACTAACCTCTTTTTTTGTGTACTCCAATAAATAGTAGATGGTAGGGCTTATTTTTGTAACTCTGAAATAATTTTTAGCAACTTTCTTTTATAAACTTCTTCTTTATCATAGTTTATTTCTGCAGTTGTTAAAAGTAGACGTAGCTTTCGTGTTGAGGATAAACTACTATAAATTTCACATGTTCTTTTCTAATTTATATTTTTTACTGTCGGAAAAATTAAGGCATCTAATTCGCAACATTTTCTTTTTTTTTATTAATATTATTAGGGATTTGTTGGAGGTTGAATGGGGACCTAGTGACGCCTATGGTCCTAGAAAATTGTACGATTACCGCCACGTTTTGATGATAAGATGAACTATTTAGCCGTTTTCTCGTTGGCTATATGAGACAATGATATAAGCACGTACCCCATTTGGGGCATCAGGCTAAATTTTCTCTTGCAACTTTTTGTTCAAATTTGGAGGCAGAGGTACACGATAATTCTCCGTTTTTTCTCAGTGAGAATCTAGCTCAACAATGAGCAATTAGCTAGTTATAGTAGCTAATCTATAGTTAATCGAGACTGAAATTAGTAAAAATATATATATCACGCATACAAATTTTAAATAATACAAAAGTGCATTGATTAGATAAGTAAGCACCGCTTGGACCAATGTAAATCTGCGTAGGAAAGTTTTATGGGTGCCGACGATATCAACTGATCATTTTTTTTTTTGTTGGAGTTAACTAATCATTCATATGTTTTTGTTATGAATGAATTGCTTTTTCTTATATTTTCATTTTTTGTTAATTTATTAGTTTATTATGTTTTTGGCATTTTTGTTTTTGAGCTTTTGGCTTCGAATTTATTACGGCGAGGAGGCTTTGTATAATGCAGGTTCAATATATTTATTATCTATGTTTTGACGAAAAAGAAATAAAAAAGGAAACAATAATTTATTTTATTTTTTTGGAATACCACTATGTTATAAAAGAGATGTAAAATAACTAAATTATAAAGCATAAAAAATAGAGAGACACAAGAGAAATAAAGAGAGGCTTTCTTATTCTTCATCATCTTATTGTGTATAAATACCAGCTCTCAAAGGCCTTATATATATAGGACAAAAATCATAAAGCATTAGAGAGGCTAAAAGCCCTGAGATACAACAATAAACTACTACTAATGAAGTATTAATTGGGAGGTTATATGAAGGTTATATTAGAGATGCAACCAAAGTCCCAAATTAGCTACACAAGGTGGGAAAGATCATGGGTTTATAAGAATGAAAGATATCTCTATTGGTATGAGGCCTTTTGGATAGAGTTTAAAAGCAAATCAATGAGGGCTTAGACCCAAAGTAAACAATATCATACTAACATGGAAATACGTGTGTTCCATTGTCCTAATAAATGGTATTAAACCTACGCCCCAAACTGAGTCATGTGAATGGAATTCTCAAATGCCAAACAAAGGAGGTGGAGGGCCTTAATAGATCCGTGTTAAGCTCTCGAGGCAGGCGGTGCTCCAGGGCTTCACATAATGTGTACACTCCCAACACGATGGACAAAAGTTGCTTCAACCAGTATTTGTGATCCTCTAAGTAGAGAGGATGGATGCATTAGCTTGAGGTATGTTCAAACTATCAGGATGATGGTAGTCCATAGTTTGAGGGGAAGATTGTTAGAGATGCAGTCAAAGTCTCACAATGGCCACACATGGGGAGGATCATGGGTTTATAAGGATAAAAGATATCTCCATTAGAATGAGGCCTTTTGGGTAGAGTTCAAAAGCAAATCTATGAGGGTTTAGGCACAAAGTAGACAATATCATACTAATGTGGAGATATGTGTTCTATTGTCTGAACAAGTTATAAAATCCTAACACTAATTGTCATTAAGATAGAGATAATACAATTTATTAGGGTGTTGGATATATGAACATCCACAATAATGAACTAATTTATTCATACTACTCCCTCTTGGATATTCATCAATTAAAAATACATGAAAATCTTACTAGGAAAATTCTTGTGGGAAAAAATCTTAGTTATGAAAAAAAGTACATTATTCTCTCAATATTTACGATTAGAATTGCCATGTTAAACACCTTACTAGGAAAACCCACTGAGAAAAAACTTATGGTAATGAAAAATAAGTACAGTACGTAATAGCCTCCCCCTCACGTCAACATGTCTTCTTTAGTAATTTAAACAAAAATCTCTAAGTTGACACATATTAATCTTCTGCAGCAATTTCTCAAATAAAGCAGCACAAAATATCCCAAATTCCCCAAGTTGTAGCTTGAACAAATTCAATAAATGTCGTCCTTCTCGAGCTCACACACAAAAACAATTATTGACAAACGTATTTTTATCATGTCTCTTTGACTTGAGTGATAGATAACATTCTCCTCGTATAACGTCATTGAACTCCTTTTCTTGAATGAAAATTCACATATTTTTTGGATATGTTGGACTAATGTTCTCAACAATTTAGATAAGATGACCTATCTAATAAATTGCTAATATTTTAGAAAGATTCAAAATGCAACAGCATTAGCTTAGTTTATAAATTGCCAAGGTATAGCAGTACCACCATACCTAAACAAGTAGTTTATGTATAATCATTCTTTTATGTTGTTAAAAAAAAAAACATTCACTATAGGAATCGAAGCTTTTAGCTACAACAGCTAAAAGTGGCCTTCTCATCACTAAAAACTTTTTAGCGATGACAAGTCATCACCAAAGATTCATCGCTAAAAGTTTTTTAGCGACAACATGTGTCATCCTTAAGTTTTTGTGACAACCCAAATCACGAACCTAGGCTGAGGACATTTTTAGCATATTGTCGCTAAAAGTTTTTTAATTTTTGAAAATTTTAAAATTTTAAGGGGATTTAGCAATGACAAGTCATCACTAAAAATTTTATGCATGAATTCTTGTCATCGCTAAAAATTTTGCGCATGATGTATTAGCAACGATATTGTCATTCCTAATAGTTTTTTTTCCCAAAGATAGAGATTTAATTGCAATTAAATGTTTTTTCATTGTTTCGATTTTATTTTTAATTAAATTTTTGTTGAAGAATATTTATAAATTTTGTAAATTTAAATTATAATTGAAATCTAAATAGTTAATAATTAAATAATATCATAAAAATAAAACAAAATGCATGGTTTAATAACATGTACAAAAACTAAAAGTATTACAAATTTAATAATATACAAAATGTCTAATCACCTAAAAATAATATACATTTCTTTATCTTCATCTTCTTCCACTTCTTCTTCAGCATAAGGGATTATACATGCGGGGGGTAGAGGTATGTTTATAGTGATCCCAGGGTTAGTTTGCCTTAATTGACTAGCTAGCTCCACGTTGCTGGTATACATTTGTGTAAGCCAGTTTTGCACCTCTAGAGGCAACCAAGTATGCCTGGACTATGAACCAAAGGATGTGGAACTAGAACCCGACTCTCTCTGACTCAATCGAGGTCCCATTCTGATTTGGTGACCCCTACATGTCCCCAACACATTAGTAAGAATGGCAACCTTGTTAATGACAGAGGCTGAAGAGGAGGATGTGGCTTGCATCGCATGCGTTTCTCTCTGTTGAACCAATTGGCCCTATAATTAAAAGTAAGGAAAAATTTATTAATTAATAAATAAAATAGTTATAAAATAAGATTTTATTTAAAGAGACGACTATAGTTTACTTATATATGTGGCCTCCATAGCCTTATTTGCCATAATCCTTATCCTGCCGAAAATGTTAAGCATGCCAGTTTTCGAACAAAAAACATATATAGACATGTAATGTAGATGTATGCGTGGAAAATTATTATCCACCTTCACTCCTCATCCTACAAGGTAAAGGCCCTATCCCATTCAGGATTGTAACTTAAACACTTGTTACTTATTCCATAACACCCCTTTCTAATAGAAATTTCAGCAACATTTGCCCTCAATTCTTCTAAGTGCGTTATCGAAAGTCGCGCACTCGGAGAACAAAGAAAGACAACTGAAACATCTATCACAAGGCGTGAATAGAAATGAGTAACAAAGATGTAAAATAACAATCCTAAACTGTCCAAACGAGACAATTCAAGAATCGACGAGTCACATCTCGAATAGGTCTAAAGTTATCTTAATAATAAAAAGCAATACATGATAAGCAACAAAGTCATACGCACGTATGATTCTTAGTGACTACATACAATGATATTGATCAATAGTACGCTTGCCACAAAAATCTTAACTATCACTATAATAGTGCTATTTCATTTTGTATAATTATTGAATATCCTTATTATTTTCACCTCCAAATTTTATTTAATTTTATGTCATTATTTTTTTAATATAATAAATTTGTAATTGTACTATTATAAAATAATTACTTAATAACTATTAGCCATTATTAATTTTAATTAACATAATTCATTTTAATTATTATATAATTGCCACTTAATTATATAAGAATATTATTAAGATTATTAATTAATTAATAATTAAATAATACAAATTAATTTATTATTAACTTAATTACTTATTTTTAATTAATTATGATTTTCATTACTTATGTAATTATTCTTAATTAAGAATGTTAAATTTAAGATTCTTAATTATTAAGATTATTAATTAAAAATAGACCTTAACTATTTTTTAACTTCTAAAGACAACCAAATAACATCTTACACACAAACCTTATTCAATTAACATAATTACATTACACAAAATTCTAAAACTTATTCAATTAACATAATCATATTGCACAAAATCACATATTATACATAACACTATATTCCACACTCTACATGTAATTACATAATTCATAACTCACATCAACAAATTCACATTACATTACACACTTTACATTCAATAAATCTAAAACACAACATCACATAATCATAATCACAAACCTTATTCAATTAATATAATCACCCTTCACATTAACATAATCACATAATTATATTACACATAAACCTTATTCAATTAGCATAATCACATTATTTGCAAATAAATTAATAAAACCAAAACTCACATTTAATCACCACAAAACCGAGTAATTAGAAATGAGGAAGCAACGAGGGTGGCATATGGCCTCCGCCGACGGTGGCGGTGGAGGAGAAAAATGACTGCAGGAAAGAGAGACGGACAAGAGGGAGGGAAAGAAAGAGAGAAAGAAGGAAGTGGCAGGGCTAGGCATGGTAGTTAGAATGGGGGATGTGGTGGACAGCAAGGGCAAAGTAGAGGCAGCGCTAGGGCCAGTTGGGCAGAGGTAGAGGCTGAAGTATAAGAAAAACAAAAAGTGTGAGAGAAGATGCGAGGGGGGGGAGGGCGGGGGCAGAAGGAGGGAGGGAGGGAGAGAAAGGCAAGGGGTGGTGGCTGTAACACCCACCTATTTTTGATGTAACGGATTATGTTAAGTTAGTAACGATGTTAAGGAAATCTTAATAATAATTTATGTTATATGTTATGATATATGATTTTACTGTTACTAACTTTTTATGTCAAGTTTTATGACAGGTGACGACTGTATGGAATCGTTGTGCTCAAGTGTTCATGATTATTTTAATGTATGTTTAATTATGATGCATCGATGAATTGAATGTTTTAATGTATGGTATTTAAGGATAGTTCGGCAGGCCGAAGGAAAAAATCGACAGGTTAAACACAGCTGACGAGCAGTCAGCAGAAATCTCTCTAAATTTATGGTTGAGATAATTACATTAAATGGGTGATTTATTGTGATTAATTGGCATATTAATGGAATAATTTTGTCAGTTAAGGAAAGAAAATGTTTGACTTCGCATTGATTTGTATGATTTTAAATGGTTTCCTATTTTAAGAGGGCAAGATATGGTAAGTGTGACTAATGGATTTGACTTTCCCTCTTCTCTCTCCATTCTCCACGCATTCACCTCAGTTTTAGTCTAGATGAGTCAGAAAATTCTGACTTAATTGAGGGCATTGAAATTTTTACGTTATGCTCATTACGTTAATTTTTTTTTTAACGTTCTTTTTCTCCATCTCTCCTTCTTCTTCTCACGTATTCTCTCTCTCATTCTAAGACGTTTTCTTTTCTCTCCTCTTCTTCACGTTTTCTCCTCTCCTTCTTCTCCTTGTTTACCTGAGATTATTTGAAAGAAAAAGTTATATTTTTCGTTGGTTGAATTCAAGGGTTTTGAGAAGAAAATCTTTTAAAGTAAGGACTCGTTTCTTTGTGTTTTTGAAAAGAATTTCTCCTCCTCAATTCGTCTGCAATATCTTTCTCTAGGTATTGTATTTTGTCCTGAATTATGCATGTATGTATTATGTGATGTTCCTCCAAGTTTCAAGTCAATTCGATGTCTCTATGATAAATTATGAATTTTCTATCTTCTACCCCTCATAGTAAAATATTACTGCTTGACTATAATGTATGTAAAATGTAATGTTTATTCAAGGGGTAAATGAATGATGTTTTTCATGAAAGTTGTCAAGAATGTGCATGTATAATGTATGATGAGTGTATTTTATGTTATGAAATTTTATGAGATTATGTCAAGGAAACTGTATTAACAATGTTATTTTTGGATTTTTGTTTTATAAAATACTATATATGTTTAAATGATTTTTATTGATGATGAAATAATTCTATGACATTGAAATGCATGATAATAAGATGTTTTTATGAATTTTAAAAATTAAAATATATATATTTGAAATTATTAGAAAACATTTTCAAAAGATTTTCATGATTGTAATGTATGAGATGTTTTGATGATAATATTTAAGGAAGCATGTTATGAATAATGTCTATATGAGATGAATGTATATGTGATGATAATTTTATGTTTTCACAATTATGGTTATGAATTATGTTTGTAATATGAGACGAATATATGTATGAATATATATATGAATGAATGTTATATGAATGGATGTTTTATGATAAGTATTAATTTTATTGTATTTTTAAATGGATAAATGACATGAACACTCAAAGGAACGAGCACATCGAGACCGTGGCGTCGTCACCAAAACCGTATTAAGGTTAAGTAAGCTAGTTTTACGGTAAGTACATTCTCACCTGCAACATGACACGTCTTATAAGATTTGATGATATGTTCACAATGATATTCATGATAATTTTATGGTTATTTTCCTTAAAGGATTTCTTATGAAAGATTTTCATGATTTAAAGTTATGCATGTATGATGATGACATGTTTCAAAGTATAAAAATTATGTATATATGTATCACCTAATAAGTGTTGCACACCAATGTTATGAAATGAAATGTTATGATGTCATGTTTGGTTTAGGATTAGCTACCCTTCTCCTCTCATGACGGCGCTCTTACAATGATGTTCATGGTGCAACACTTGGGACCTTTAGATAAAATGGAATAAGTTTTAATATGGTCAATATAATGAAAGATATGTTTCTATGAAATTGTGCTTAAGGCACTTTTATGATATGATGACAATGATGATGATAATGTATATGTAATATTTTAAATTGTGAGAATTATATGTACTTACTAAGCATTAGCTTAATCAAGTTTTATGTCATGTTGCAGATAAGGGTAAGAAGATCATGGAATAGGCGGAGGACATGGGAAGGCGTGTGAGTACAAAGCACAATGAATTGTGAGAATTAGCTTAATCAAGTTTTAAATTGTGAGAATTATATGTACTTAAATTGTGAGAATTATATGTACTTACTAAGCATTAGCTTAATCAAGTTTTATGTTATGTTGCAGATAAGGGTAAGAAGATCATGGAATAGGCGAAGGACATAGGAAGGCGTGTGAGTACAAAGCACAATGAATTGTAACCGGAAGAACGCCAAGAAGAATGTTTTTATGTTTTAAATCAAGTTTTATATTTTGAACATATTTTTATGTTAAGTTTTAAGAATACTTGAACTATGGTTTTATATTTTATTTTAGCATTTTAAAGAATTTTGATATTCCGCAATTTTTATGAAAAGTTAAATCTGTTTTACAAATTAAGTTTTCTCAATGATTTTTGGCTCAGTCGGCCTGCCGAACATCATTGGTCGGCCTGCCGATGTTTGAAAGTTTGGCCTACCGATCACGTTTTCGGCCTGCCCGATGATGATGAGTTTTTAAACCAGATTTGCAAAGCCTCTGCCGGCCTACCGGTTGAGGAACTCTGACCTACCGATCATGTCCGGCCTGCCGAAGTCCCATGTTCGGCCTGCCGAACTGTGGGAGTATGTAACTATTAAATGATGTGATGTTTTTATAAGTTATGATTTTACAACTTGGTATATCTATTCTATAAAAATAAGATTATGATTAATTTAAAGTATAATTAAATTAATTATGGTATGGAATAAGTTAAACAATGTTGTTAAAAAAAGTATGAATGGATCCTGGTTATGTATGTTTAACTACGTTTACAATTAAAAGTATTGTATAAGTTTTGTAATTATGTTTATGCTTAAAGTTTAAACAAGTATGAATGTATGAATGTAACGACATCTATGACGTCCCTTAAAAGGGAGTGTTACAGTGGCTATGTGGTGAAAGGTAGTGGCTAGTTGGCAAGTAGCGGCGGCTAAAGGTAGAGAGAGGGAGGTTTGTGAGAAAATGGGGAAGGAGAACAGATTATGGGTAGATATAATTTGAAGTTTTAGGTGACAACAAATGTCGTCGCTAAAAATCAATATGTTGTTGCTATAAATAGTCCGCATGATATTGTTTCAATAAACCTTACTAAAATATTTTTTAGCGACGATAGTTGTCGTCACTAAAAGTCCAAAAAGAAAAAAATCTTTAAGGTGCCTAGTTTTACCGCTAAAACTTTTAATAAAAATTGAAATTCTAATTTCTATTGTTGCTAAAAAGTCCAGTTGGCACCAATGCAAAACTACTTTTTTACAATTATTGCCAAGATTTTTAGAGATGACATGTTGTTGTTAAAAACCATTCACTTTCTAACACTTTTTCGCATGAATAGATTGTTTTTTGCTTTGGACTTTTAGAGACGACTTGGCACAACTTGCATCCACTTTTCGCGTGATATTTTCACAAATTTTAGCAATAACTAGTTGATGCTAAAAGTGGGACCCACCCTAAAAAATGAACACTTTTTGCAGTTTACCCTACAAATTTTTCAACAACAACGTCTTGTCGTCGCCAGAAGGTGAAAAACTTGTAGTGATTTAGCATCCAATTAATTTTGATTTTAAGTCTTTTAATAATACAATTATATCAGATGTTTCACAAAGATAATGAAGTACTTATTTAATGCCTTTTCGATGTTTTTGAGTATCTTACTATTAAATTATCATTGACTGTCATATGAGGTCTTATACAGTTAGCCAAATACATTAGTACATTAATAATATTAATTGGACCCATAATGTAACACCCGCCAAATTTTCATGTAACGGAAGAATAACGACGTTAAGTAATTTCTTTATTGATATGTGTTATGATATAATGATACTAACTATTTTATTTTAAGTGTTATTACAGGTGACGGTCACGTGGAATCGATATGCTCAAGTGTTCATATCATTTACTTTGTGTGTTTAATAATGATTTTGGTAATAATTTAATACTTTGATGAATTTTAGTGAGTTAAGGCAGATCGGTAGGCCGAACCTTCAAGTTCGGCAGGCCGAATTGTCTCTCATAGAATGGTAGTTCGATGACTATGATCGACAGGCCAGACCTCACGGCTTTGGCAAGCCGAAGTGAACCATCGGTAGGTCGAAGATGGCTAACGAGCAATCAGCAGAAATTTTTCAAAACTTGTGACAATGATGATTATTGTGATTGGATATGATTGGATGACTAAACTTTGATTGATTGGCATATTTTTGGCTTGATTCCTTATTTTAGGAAATTGAATGTTTGACTTTTAAGTTGATTGGATTAATTGATATGATTTCCCATTTTGAAGTGGTGAAATATGGTAAGATAAGCAAATCAATTGACTTTCCCTTATTACTCCCTATCCTCCACGTGAATTGACCACAAATTAGTCAGAAATTTCTGATATTATAGAAAAGAATGACTTCCTCTTTTATGCCAATCTCAAATTTTTACGATAATTTCACTCTCTCTCTCTCTGAAATATTCTCTCAGACTTTTCTTCCTTCTTTACGTTCTCTTCTTTTCTTCTCTCTTTAATTTTGGTTGCTAATGTTTGAATGAAAATTTGAGTTTTATCTTGGGTGAATTCAAAGGAAGCTTGAGAAGAAATTTTGAGGTAAGAGTCTTGTTCTTGGTATTTCTGAAATTGTAGTCTACCTATATTCCGACCCCCATATTTTTCTCTACAAATTTCCATTTTCTCTGAAATTTTAATATGTTATTCATGCATGTGTTATGTACTAATCCTAAAAATTTCACGTTAATTGGAGTTTTCTATATTGAGATATGGAATTTTTAGTCTCTACCACTCATAGTTAATTAATACTAATCGGTAATGTTGTATTTTTATTTGTGTTCTGACCCCTATAACTTCGTATAGAAATTTCCATTTGCTCTAAATTTTTAATATGTTATTTGTGTATGTGTTATGTGTTATCCCTCAAAATTTCACCCCATTTGGACTTTTTTACGTTAAGTTATGAATTTTCTTCTCTCTACCACTCACAGAAAATTATTGCTAATTGGTTATGTTGCACGAAAATGTAGATTTTGTTTATAGGGAAAATGTGCTTTAATTTTTACGAAATTTGGTAGAAATGTTCATGGGTATATTAAGTGTTGAACCGGAAAGTCACATGGTGAAATGATAAATATTTTATGCGTTATTGAATTTTCATGAGATTAGGTTCAGTGATTGTTCTATCAATGAATTGTTGGAATTTTTGTTGTGTGATGTTTTTGTATGAACAAATGATTTTATTTGTTGATGGGAAGTTTTGTGGTACTGTATTTAGATGATAAGAGATTGTCATAAAAATTTTGGAAGCTAAGTAATTTTATTTTAATTGTTTGAAAATGTTTTTCAAAGAATACTCATTGCCTATCAAACCTGAAGTTAGTTTTACTATTAATTTTAAATGTGTATTTTGACCTACTCTGATTTTTGTTGAAGCTAATTTTTGGATATGTTAGAGTTCTATGTGTCTATTATATGTGTTAATTTTTGTAGATTTTTCAATAGCATCAAAATGTGATAAACGGACCTGAGTTTTGAGTTTAGAGTTGCTCACTGCCTAACTATTGCTGGCAGATTTTGTGTCATGAAATATGTGAATTATTTTAAATACTAAATGGAATATTTATGACCAAAGAAAAATCACAGTAATATGTTTATATGTTAACTTTGTCCCTGCCAAGTTTGGTGCTCAAATTTAGTGTAAATTTTAAGTTATTGAGCTTTGAATTCAGAGAGGTTAGGAAACATTTGTGTTGATAGTTTTGTTTTAATGTTTTATGGTTAATAAAACATATTATGAATTAATGTTTTTGAGAGATGAATGTATGTGGGATGTATTATGGAAATTTGAGATATGTTATGTGATGTGAATGATTTCATGGTCTCATGAAAATAAATGTTAATTGTTTTTTTTAATGAATGTATGACATGAACACACTAAGGAGTGAGCACATCGAGACCGCGGCAACATCACCTACAAATTAAGGTTAAGCAAACTATACAAGTAAGTACATTCTCACCTACAATATGATATGGCTGTAAAAGTTTGAAATTATGTTCATGATGATGACTATGATGATTCGATGATTATTTTCATTTTATGATACTTATGAAAGATTTAATGTTCAAAAGTTATGCATGTTTGGTGTTGACATATTTCAAAATATAAAAGTAAATATATATAAGTATCACTTAAATAAGTGTTGCATATGTATGTTTATATTATGTTATGATGTCATGTTTGGTTTAGGATTAGGTACCCCTCTCCTCTCATGACGGTGCACCTACAATAATTATTATGATGCAACACTTGGGCCCTTAAGATAAATTGAAGAAAGTTTTAATATGGATAATATGATGAAAGATATGTTCCTTATGAAATTATGGATGGTGCACTATTCTGAAAATGCATATGATGATGATGTTCATAAATGTTTTTACTTGTGAGATATGAAATATACTTACTAAGCTTTAGCTTATTTTAGTTTTATATCATGTTGCAGATAAGGGTAAGAAGATAATGGATTAGGTGGAAGGCAAGGGAAGGCGTGTGAGCTATGCAAGATGGATTGAAAATGGAAGACGCCAAGAAAGAAGTTTTTAAAACTTATGAACTATGTTTTATATTTATATATATTTTTTAGTATATTGTTTCCGCACCTTGAAGTATTGGAACTTGTTTAAAAATTAATTTTTTTTTTAATTTTGATAGTCGGTTGGCCTACCGACCATTACTGGTCGGACTACCGATGAAATAATCGGCCTACCGATTGCCCAGTATCGGCCTGTCGATTTTATTGATTTTAAAACACTGTTTTGCAAAGACTTGGGTAGCCTGTCGATGGTTGGACATTGCTCTACCGATTGAGTTCGGCATGCCGAACTGTATATGCGGATTTTAAAGATGTTTTAAAAAGTTAATTTAATTTACAATGGTATTGGCAAACTATTTAAAGGATGTTTATGATTAAGTAATTTTTTAAAAAAAAAGAATGCATGGATCCTGGGTATATTTTCCAAATGAAGTTTTAAACATATAGTTCATCTTAAACTTAAAAGTATTAAGGAATGAATGTAACGACATTTGTGGCGTCCTTAAGGGGGGCGCTACAAATAATTTCTTCATTATCAGCTGGATAGTGAAAATGATAATTTTTTGCATCAACAACATCCTTATTCACATCAAAGGATCAAGAACATCCTTATTCACATCAAGGGATCAAACAACCATTAGAGAACACATTGGGAATGATAGAGATGAACATCAATTTAATTTACACCACTCATTCTTGAATGTCCAACACTTGAGAATATGCCTCGTTAACTTACTAGATAAAAATCCTATGGAACAAAATTCTAGTGAAAGAAAAAGAATACAACATTCTTATAATACGCTGCTAAAACTGCCTCACTAAAAACCACATTAGCAAAATCTAGTAGGAAAAAACCGTGACCAAGGAAAAAATAGTACAATGCGTATTTATGTCTCCCTTCTATCAATATCATGGTTCTCCCAATAATAACTAATCTGATAGAAAATAATTGTCGATGCATATTATTGTAAAAAAAATTCAAGATATATTTCAATCAATAATCTAAATTTGTTACCTTAACACTTTTGTTAATATTTCAACTATTGCTCTTTAATAGCTCGTTTGTCATAAATAATTTGATAAGTGCATTGGGTATCTTTGATGAGCATATATAAATAAATCACTACTCATTTATTTCCCAATGGGTAAGATTATAGTGAGATAATCATTAGTAAACTCAACTCCATGACTGAATCGATTATTTTGTACCTCATAACGAAATACTTGTCATTGTATCTCATTAAAAATACATTTTATACTATGAGATACCAAATTAAATAATAAGATAACATAAAAACATTATATAGAACTTTAGAACAAAAATATTTTGATATCTCTTCAAAATATTTAATTATTAAATAACAATAGATAACTTACTTTAAAGTACACAAGAAATTATACATAAGTATTCTATTTGGCAAATGTCGATTTTCAGATCTTAATATAACTTTATTCTACCAAATTCGTCTCCTCAAATTTCTCTTATAATCTCTTCAAAAATTTCTATAAATAATAAAAAGTCTAGAATGTTTGACCTCATAATAAAGCAATGGAGAAATTCATTTGCTAGCACTTCCATTCTTTATATAATAAAAACACAGTGATACCATTCATATATCTAGATTGTACCCATTTGCGCAAAGATCTTTATGACCTTAGTAATTATGTGCACAATTAATTCAACTTACAGTGAAATCGGAAGGTCTTAAGTTTATTAAATTTCCTTGTATTTTAGTTTGCTTCTTGTTTATTTTTAGTTTTATTTTATCTTCTGAATATCATCTCTCTATTTACAATTATTTAAATAAAATTAAAGCTAATATAATTTCAACACTTAGTAAACAAACGATCCTCGTAGGAATGATACTCTACTCACTACTGTATTACTTGTTAAAACGATAAAGTGCACTTACATTATGCAATTTTTCAAAATAATACCTATAAACCGCTGGTTCCCATCTTCCCTTTGGGTTGCGCATCCATCAAAGAACCACATCCGAATCCCTTCAAGCATTGTGAGCATTAACGTGTCTCATGCCAGAAGAATATCTTTAGCGCTGTTGAATGACTGGCACAAATTGCTCAACAAAATATCACATTTTGGCCAAGTGCTAAAGTAAGCTCTAAATGTTTTAGATCTTTCAAACTAGATATCCTTCAACAAAACAAATTTTTTTTTTTTTTACTTGCAAAGATTCTTCATCACCAAAAGTTAAAGAAAAAACAATCTATGGATAGTGATTAGGACACAAAAGTCTACGTTTGTTGAAATAAATAATTATATATTTAAGCTTTAATTAAACATTTTCATGATTTTTATTCAAAATATTTTAATTGAAAAATGTCTAGTTTTGGCTTATTTATTTGCAGATGTAGAAAGCAACACAAAACGCCACTTAAAGGGAGCCATGGAAGCTCTACACTCAGCCCTCCTTGGGTCAAGTCATACTTCCAGCCGAGGGGTGTCGAAGAGTCGCATTATAGCCGTCAAGCCAAGCTAAGAAATCTGATCAGCATGCACAACTCAACGACGTGGACCTAAGTGTCAGTGTGCAACTCACATCCTCAATAGCTGTCAACATGTTTTCCACAGCCAGCCAATCAACGCCCAACGTCTTTAATATACATGCAACCACATGCGTTTTAGCGAACCAATGTCGGCATCTCAGCATTGGGGACCAACCTGTCGTCTGCTTAAGTCATCCTCTCGCCAGCTGTTTTCCACCTGCATCATGCCAAACACTTTCCACTAGTTAGTAGCCGCCACATTGCACTTCCACTTTACATCATCCAATCCACAAGCGACATGCAGCATTCCAGTATAGGAAATATGCTCCAGCTCTCTCTCTCTTTTGTTCCGGGCGTCAGCTCTCCATGACTTCTGCTGATTAAATTTTAAAATTCCTTCAATCAAGTATATGATGTCTCCCGATTATTTTTCATTTTATTTTGTTCCATTTTCCTTTTAATTTTTCAATTTTATTGGTTTGTTTCCTTGATTGCTTTGCACCCTAAAACACTATAAATAGAGGCGCTAGCAAGTTTTATTTTTCATCTAAGAATTGTGAGAAAATTCTTAATACATTTCATCTGTTCTTGTTTTCTTAATTTTTCCTTAAGTGTGAAGTGAGTCAGACATATTTTCGTGAGTAACACACCACCAATGGAAGGCTGAATAGAAAGTTAATTTTTATTTGCAAGCGTTGTTCAATTTTATTTTAATTCATTTTTTTTATTCAAGCCTACATATTTGATTCATTTTAATCTTTTCTATTTAATGTTAGTGGTATTTGTTTTCGTAGTGACAACAATTCTATTTATCATATTTGACGCACTCAATCACTAGTACTAGGTGGTTTGTTTTATCGTTTTTATATGAGTATCCCTACCGTATTATTGTTTTGTCGCTTTTAGATAACGTATGAGAATAATTGTGTCTGTGTAAGCGAGAAAAGATTTAAATGATTCAAATACTTTTTTGTATTATTTGTAATTTTAAATCCATATTTTCTGTTTACATTTTTGTGATGTGAAACTCATGATTGAATTATGAAGTTAATATATTAATTGATAAACAAAAGTATACAAATTCCTCTTATTTTCCTTTGTTTTATTCTTGTATTTTCATTTGTCTTACTATCGAAAATTTTCAACAACATTTATTCTTTTTATGTTTATCTCTTCTGAAGTTTATTTCTAATAGTCGTTTTCGTGTTTTTTTTTTTATCACCTCCTTGTGAGATTACTGCCCATTCTCTACCTCAACGGACCGCTTTATCAATACACAATTTGGGCATTAAAAGACAGCTGTCATCACACACGACCGTCGCTCTTTCAGCTTCATTCGGTAAAAATCTTATTTACTTTCCATTCCTGATAGAATATTTGTCTCACTGCGTTTCTGAAATCATTGGTATTGTTAAACTTTTGGTCTAAGAAGAATTTGGGATCTTCCATGTAAGTTGAAGAGTTGAAAGCACCAAACTAACGCAGATTTTTTTTTTTTTTTTCATACTTTTCCTCATCTTGAGAATCCTTTCTGAAAAAAATCACCCTCAACTTCTTCAGATTCAGAACTATCACCCAAACTACATCTTCATCTGACAAATCCAACTCATCACCATCTCTTGTCTAATCCACCTCTTAATCATATCCTCTTCATCAAACTCAACAGCCTTGTAACATTTCTTTCATATTCCAGATCATCCTACTCATTAGCAGTATCCACAATATAATCTCCATCATCCTCGACCTCATCACTATCTTCACTATTTTCAACATACTCAGCGCTCAAACCGTTAGATGCATAGTAGATCATAGCAAAATCAATCCTCGATAATCTAACTCTTTCCCATGTATCCTAAAATAGCAACGGGGAAGCACCGTGTAACCAACTTTTTTTCCCACTATATCAGCAAGACATAAACTCCAGAATTGCACCAATCCCTGTACATGGATCACTCCACAAATATTGGACTTTCTTTCGTGTGGCTGATTCCTTACTCAATATATATATATACATATATATAGATCAAAAAGATTTCACATGTACATGTAGACCAAAGTCACAAAATACGTCTTCAGGAAAAGGCTTAAAGTGACATCATGTATAGGAGTAGTTTTCAACATGGGGACCATCTTCTTCCCAAGGCCACAGCAAAGACTCCACATGTTCTTTTATTCTTAAAAAAGAAAAAGGAAAAAAAATTAAAAAAAAACTGCCAGCCATATTAAATGAAAGCATAAGCAGACAAAGACACAAAGATCTCAAATTTCAACATTGCAATTAACGGAATATTCCCAAAACGTACAGGGTATAATATGAAAAATTCAGACACAAATCGCATTCACTTACTATATAAAGATGGAACTTTTCTTGTTGTGTTGGGGTTTGGTTCCATGGCTTATAAAAAATCCATCCTCTCAAAGTGCAAAATGCAAAATTACTTGGGCTAAAAATGAGAAAATCGATTTTAGAGAAATTTGCCAAAAAAAAAAAAAAAAACTCTCTTTCAAGGACCTATCAAACCCTTAATTATTTTCCCCAACTTTCTAAATGAAGTACAAACAATGGAACAAAACTTGAGAGTTTACTTTAAAAAAAATGAGCGTAATAAAATCTTTTTTTGCTCTTATAAATGACCTATCTACGAGTTATAGAGGTTTAATATCGTCTATTTGAATGGAAAATCAGATGAAAAGGGTAAAGTGAGAATCTTTGATAGTTTAGAAGAAAAAGTGGTGATTTTTAAAGTCCATAGAATAAAGTGAAAGAGACCCCAAATTTAGAGGTTATTGGTGCTAATAATTTAACAAATTAAAAATACAAATGTCATAAACAAAAAAAAAAAAAAAGCATTATCGAAATAAGAAGCGATCCTCGAATTACTTTATTAGGATTACCAAAATTTTAACCAGTACATGTACAAATACGTCTAGTGCTCAAACTACTAGCTAATTTTCTATATTTAATTAAAATATGTGTTAAACGAGAAAGATAACGAGATTCTCACAACAGATAAGAAGAGCGTGAGAGAGAGAAGTTAACACAACGTGAAAACAAGAAATACTATACATATCTTTTTATAAATGATGATCGTTCAATAGCTAAAATAATAACCACAATTTTTATTAAACATACAGAAGAGTAGTACACTAGAACCCTACACCAAAATGACAATTTGACTAGTACTCTAAATTACGCTGGAATTATCTGTAATATTTAACAAGAGCAAAAACTCATGAACAACATTATTTATATATTCCAATAATATATTATAAGTTACATGAAGAAGAACTCTACCTTATTATATATCGTGACCAAATAATATTTGACCAACTGAGACTAATACATTTTTTCAGCTCTGCATTAATCGAACAATAGCGATTCTCATGGCCTCTTCACTTGAAAACCTATCAGGAACTCTCACCACAGCATCTTGAAGTACCAATTCCTTAACGCTTGATATGCTTACATGAATGATCTGAAACTTAAGATCCCTCATAGCGTTCATCAGCCTAGCAGAAGGGTAATTCACATCCGGGCATTGAACTCTAATCATGGCCTCGGTTCCCACAATCTTCACATCCACTTCCATCGCCCCGACCGATCCGTAGCTCGAATACTGCCTGGTCTTCTGTTCCGAAATCGCGATTTCGCACTCCACCTTGGAAGTTGTACTTGTAAAACTCATAGTACGCCCCATTTTGAGTGGTCTGTTTGATGGAGACAACTGGAGTTTGGCCTCTAATTCTTCAACCTTTTGCTTTAGCTCGTTGATGTACACGACGGCATCGGCGAGTAGCGAGGCCTTATCCATCTTCGACACGTTGGGGACGACAGATCGGAGGGCATAGAACCGGTGGTTGAGCTTTTCCCTTCGTTGCCTCTCCGCCTCGACGTGGTTTACCGGCAAATTATTGCCGATCACCGGCTTTCTCCCTCTCTTCTTGGACTGACCGCCTCCGTTTATCGCCGATGCAAAGTGTCCGTTGGAGTCCGAAGGCCCTGAGTCTGACGAAGATCCACCTATAGGGCAAAGGCAGAAATTTTAATCACAGATGAGAAGGAACGCAAAGAAATAAAAAAAAAATGAATAATATAAAATTTCTGAGACGGAAGAGAATTTTTATAAAATTTTATATAACAATATTAAAAGAAAATAAATTAGAGGCGCGGACGCTGCTCCGTCCCTATCCACCTACAATACCTGATATAGATAAGAATCTGATTAAGTACATAGAGTGATATGTATAGGTTCTTCAAACTATTAGTTAAAAACCAGCCATATGTCCTTTAACGTCCTTCTTTTCAGTTCCTATTTCTCCATTTATTTGTTAGAAAAGAAAAAACCACATATTTCCTTCTATATGATCACACCAAAACACAACCCCTTATCAAAACAACTTAAAACATCTTAATTAGATTAGCACCGACTAATACGCTGCTTATACAACATTAAATTAACCTAATTAGCATACAAGAACAAGTTATAGATTGATATCTCTAAACCAGTAAAAAAATATAAGAATATCTATAGATATGTGTATATTTGGTAACATGAAATATATATTTACCTCTTACAACTTCTTCCTTGGCAGTGTAAATTTCTGGTAGCTTAGTTTGAATATCTTCCAAAGTGCACTCGTTTCTATCTGATATTGTTCCAGAAGGCATTATTCCAAAGTCAAGAAAAGGAAAATTATTATCTCTAGTTGAGATCTGATTAAGCTGGTGATTAATCTCTTGGCTACTAGTATTAGTAATATTCTGCTTCTGGATATTCGGATTAATACTTGGAACAACCCCAAGATTACCAAGAACCGATTTGGCTAATTGCACAAGGCTCCAATCCTCTTTGATCAAATCCGAAGATCCCAATTCAACAACTCCATTGGGTGTTGAAATGCAAACCAACGTCTGAATCCCATGCATGCGAGCCTCTTTCACTCTCTCACACTCGAAGTACTGAAGCTCCTCACTCCCGGTCAGCCAGATGTAGGCGCCAGAGCTAAACGACCGCCCGATCGCCCCGCTCTCTGCCACGAAAGTCCTAGTCACCGATACCGTGTAGAACCACTCGATATCGGTGACGACGTCGCCTCCGCCCCCCGTTCTGCTGCTGCCGCTACCGTCAACGTCCATCTCCTGATTAGTGCCACCGTTATGATCGGTTCCAAATAGGGCTTGGATATTGTCGACGACCCTGCTTGTCGCCGTGCTAGGCTTGATATTCTTTTTCTCCAAATCGAACCCGAAGACCGTCTGGACAGGATCGCTTCCCTTCGAAATCGCAACGTCGTTTTTGGTGCCGCGGAAGTGCCCGCCGCGCCAGGACAGCGAAACGGCGTCGTTGCTGCTGATGGTGGCGTCCTTGTAGGCTTGCCAGAAGATGGAATAGACCCACCACTCTGGTCGGGTTTGGAGTATGAATTGGAGTCGTTGTTGGATTGTTGGTGTCGTTTGATGGTCTTGGGTTATTAATCCCAGTGATGAAGAAGAACAAGGAGAAATAAGCTCTTCCATATTTTAGAGGAAAAAAAGAGAGAGAGAGAGAGAGAGACAAGAGTGTGGAAAAGAGAAGGAAAAAAAATGGCAATTGATAAGAGTACTCAAAAGTGGAAAATATATAGAGAAAAAAAGGGATGGAAAGAAAATTTTCGAAGTGTTCCAATTGGAGAAAGAAAATTTTATAGGAGGGGTTTGAAAAGGAGGGGACTTGATCATTGATGTCTTGACTTTTATTTTGGGCATTGTTTTCTTCATACACGTGATAAACGCATAAAATCTTGACCCATTGAGGGTATTTTTGTGTCTATTTATATTTATATTGGTAACAAGAAAATTGACCGATTGTTTTCTTCATTGTCGATTTTATATACTTTTCTTTTATTATTAGTATTAATGTTAAGGGTTTGTTGGAAGTTAAATATTGGAACCTCGTAACGCCTATGGTTCTCGATATAAGTTCGATTCCTACGTTTTGATGATAGGATGTATTACTTAGCAGTTTTTCTCGTTTGCTATATGAAACAAATAGTAAAACAACAGCAAGCCATTTGGAGTATCGTCCTAAATTTGTTCTTTTCAACTTTTCATCCAAATAGGATGAATGATAAGTGCCAACTTCAAGTTCCAATTTTAAGTTTTAACTTAGTTTTTAAACACTATCGATAATCCACCATTCGTTTTTAACTTAGTTTTACCTTTTGTTTTTTCAAATAACAAGTTAGATATGCTATATATATAAATTAATAAAAAATCTTTCGTACCTTTTCAGTACACTAGAAAACTGTAGGAACTGTAACTAGAGAAATCTACCCAAAATGCCTCAACCAATTGGTATTCCTTACTATTCTCTTTCCATGAACAAGTTAGATATGCTATATATATAAATTAATAAAAATCTTTCATGCCTTTTCAGTAAACTAGAAAACTGTAGGCACTGCAACTAGAGAAATTTACCCAAAATATCTCAACCAACTGGTCTTCCTTACTATTCTCTTTCCATGATTGGAATACTGGTGATTGCATGTTGTTCAGTTTTTTCCTCAGGTGAACTCCCCTTCTAACCACAAGGGAAAACTAAGAACTAAGGTTTGGGATGTTGAACAATAGCCCTATGAAAGTTTCAGAGTTTCTCTTTCTAGAATACTTACTTTAAATTTCTATGGTAATCTAAGAAACAATAGAAATAATTCCCTTTATAAAGTGGTCAGATTGGGGTTAGTCCTTATCAGATTTGGCCTCAAAATTTGAATCATACTCAAAATCTATGCTGAAAACGCGTGAAATGTGTTTTGCTAAAAAACTAGACATGGTTTGTATTGCGGTCGACTGCAATGTCACGGCCAAGTTGCCAGATGTATTTTCCGTACTTTCAAACTTATATGATTTCCTCTATTTGAACTAATTGGAAAAATCCTATCTTATTTGACCCGAGTATCTTTTATAGAGCCTAAATTTTAATAAAAATAACCCAATAGAGAAGTTATTTAATTACGATTGATCTCTTGATGGTCCCATGGCCTTCAAATCATAATACTTTAAAATTCAAAGTAGGTACTATACATTCTTTCATTAGGCCATCTCTAATATAAATGTCAATGTTAATGTTATATTTACTATCAAAAATTATAAAAATAGCATATTTGATATGTTATGCTTCAATGCATAATACAATTTAATATGTTATATTGCTTTTTATCATAATTATTGAACTTTGAAACTTATAAAAGTAAACTTTTAATATTACAATAATTAAAAAATAAAAAATGTTGTAATTATTAAAGCAAAAAGTCAATCTACCAACCAATGAAAATCAAATATCAATTTTGTTATATGCTAAAATTTGTGGCAAATATGCTACAAAATTTAGCATATAGCAAATTTGACATTAAAAATAGCATTGTATTAAAGAGTGATTTTTTCACTTAAATGCTGAATTTACCATTAGCACATCAATTTTAACATTGCATTGGAGATGCTCTTAGTGATTTTTTTTAGTTAATTTCTAGGATTAATGTCTATATATGAGCAGGTCACAGTGCCAAATACTTTTTTTTATATATTTGGTTTTTAATTTACTAATACCATTGCAATATTATTGTTAGAATATTTTATTTTTGGCTCATTTGAATAGAAATTCATCAATATTTTTGTGAAAGAAAATACTATTATGAAAAAGTCTAAAATATGGTTTCATGATAAAAATGTGCCAAAAGTCTTTCATTTTGAATCATGCACTTCTCATCCAAAATAAAATGAACTTTAGAAGATCGTTAATGAACCACTCCTTATACGAAATAAAATGAACTTAAAAAGATATTCCATGAACGTAATTATTTACAGTTGTCTTACGATTGAAGGATGAGGGTTAGCCCTAACATTACAAAACCCCAAAGTACAGTGACAGTTTCAGAAATTTGTTTTAATAGCAGCAATTATCAAAAACAATATTTTAATTGACTGAAAATTATGAAAATAAAACAAAATTACAATAATTACATGAAAACCAAAACCCTACACAAAATATTACAATTGTTTTCATAGTTTAAATAATTTTTATAAAATAGAATATACATACATATATAAGTTCAATTCTCTATGGCAAAACTAAACCGATCATATTTGTCATGAAAATTCCTATCTAACTGTATTAGAAGAATTTTTGTTAATATTCTACATCAAGAAGGATTTTTAATATTGCATTGGTCAAAAGTATATGCTTTGTTTTTTCTTTTAAATTCTACCGTATGAGAATATATTTAAATCTTAGGAAATATCTCATAGAAAATTTAAGAAAATTAGTACATGGAAGACTACAACTAAATATAATAAAGAAATAAACTTGGAATAAAAAAAATAAGATGATGACATCAAGAAAAAAGATTTTTAACAGCGTCAATATAAAATAAATAAATAATAGTTAAATAACAAAAAAAATAAACAAACAAAGAATTTACTGGGTTCTGTGGGAACAGGTGCCCCCATTGGCCTTAAATTCGTCACTGTCAATGTATAGGTGTATAGTACGAAACGCAAACATAATTAATGTGACTTTCAATAGACGTGTTCTGTTTATTTATTTTTTTTTTTTTAAGATTTCGAAGAATATATTCAATGGATGAAGAATATTAATCGAGGTTAGTTGCCATATGCATATCATGGGGGCAATTTTAAAAAAAAAAATAAAAATTCGATGTTTGTACGTGTAATATAGCTTTAAGATCCCTTTCATGTGATTTAAACTGCAGTAGACTCTCAAAACCATGAACCTCACCTCAATAGATTTCTCGACATATCAATTGATCTAACCCCCCAAACAAAAAGTGGGCCCGACTATTTAGGTCCTATCAGCTGGGCCCGTCTCCTTTGGGGAACTGGGTGACTGTCTATTGGGGCTGATTAGTACTCGTGTAATGTACAGTGACAACAAAGATTAGTTTATAGGCAAAAGCAAAGCAATGCAATCAAAGACAGTTTTGGTTCAAGTCACAGTGGTATAGGTTATAGCATCTTTTAGATACATGTACGTGCACATGGAAAATGCAGGCTTGTAATGTTGACGTCCTCTATAAAATTGTCAGCATCCCATAGGAAGTGAGCACTTTATAAGACGCCATTTTTTAATATTTTTATGGAGATGTTGCATGTATTGAGAAAGATTAGCGCATATGTGAAATTTCTGTAACTTGTCTTGCTCGTATTTTAAAGGTGCTTAGTTAAGTAGTTAACTTAAAAATAAGGGCCACATCATTTTCCATGGGGTATAGAGGTTGATTGTGGCTTAAACTTTTAGGTTTCTTTAGTTCAGTTGCTCGGTTTAGTTTTGTCTAATTAGTTCATCTTTTCTGTTTTTCTGCCTGTGTTGTTTCTTTGCATTGATTTCTATCATATTTTTCTTTTATTTTAAAATATTTAAGTGTTGTAGGAAAAGTTGTTCAAATGCCAACCTAATTAAGAGCATCTCTAATGCATTGTTAAATTTATATACCAATATCAAATTTCGATATTTGACTAAAAAAAAAATCTCCAATATATGTTATCTTTTATTCCAAATTTATCAGATATTGAATTTGGTAGCAAATTTATCATGAAAACTAGTTTATGACAAATTTAGCATTTGATTGCTATTATTTCATGCATAGAGCTAATTTTTCTTTTAATAATTACGATATTATCATTTTTAAACTACTTTTATACAAAAAATTAGTTTTTTAAATTTTAAAGTTATGATAAAAGATTGATATAGCATTTTTGTTAGCATTGAGCATTGAAGCACAAAATAAAATAGCAAATTATTTATGTTATGTTATAGTATTAATAGTAAAAATGGTATTGATACTGACATTTCTATTATGTATGGTTTAAAATGTGTATCCCTCATGCTAGTTAGTCTTCATCTTATAGAACACGGCAATTACATCATTTAATTATATGTGGCGCCATAGGCTTGGCTTCTGGCTTTTCAATTTGACTAATTAAGGCAGTTGGCTAACCTTGTAATGATTCAGCTAATGATGTCTTTTATAGTATTAACGATGTCTGTAAAAGAGGTTATGATTGTAGGACATATAATAATAATAAATTGGGACACCAGGGTCAAGATTTGAAGTATTACTCTTTTTTCTATCTCTTCGTTTTGTAATTGTCATGTATAGTACTCTCAAGAAAAATAAAGCCTAATTAAAGACCTTTCTTTCTTACTTTTACTTCAAATTTTTCATTCTTAATGATTACCATCTACCAACTTGCCGTATAATAATTCTTACTCATCATTTATGACTTTGTACACACAATATTTTTTCGCCTTTTCTGAAAATATTCCATTGCACATTGTTTTCCCTTTCTTGAACTATTAGCTGCTTCGTAAAATACTATTAGATTGTTTGAGAAATAAGTTAAAACTAAAAGTTAAAATTGAAAACATTGTGGCATGTAAAAAAAACATGGTTAAGATAGTGGTTGAAACATTTTTCAATAATAAGTAAGAAAGCTTTGACAATTCTAGAATAGAATACCCGGAAAGGAAGGTAATGAAATTCTCCAAATCTCCACTGCCTTCAATATTTGAAACTGGTTGACCATTTCCAACACAAAGCACCACCGTAAACTACAGTTGAAACTGAGGCTACCAAACAGCGTAATATCATCACAACTTACACAGAGCAGGTACTAAATACCAGAGCACTTGACGAAAACTTTATTATATTTTTTTAGTTATTAAAATTTAAGCTAACTTATTTAATTCAATAATATGAGACCTAGAGTATCACACTTCATCTTCAAGAAAATAAAAATAAAAAAATAAAGATACAAAACCGTTTTCAAATCAAATGCCTTGTATTATTTTGGGCAGCGCTATTAATTAAATAGAATAATAAACCATTTAAAACTATTGATGAGAGCTTTTTCTCAAAGATATTTTGCTACTTAATGGTCAGAGAACTAAGACAATCGATGTCTCGTTTGTAAAAGGAGCCAAGTAATAAAGGAAGTTATAGAATATTAAATAAACAAAGTTTCCAAATTATTAATGATTTTCCCTTTAAAAATATTATTCATTTTGGGATGATTGAGAAGAGAATTCCATATTCCAGCCAAACAAATTTTCGAAAAGGGAGAAAGGAAAGAGAAATCGTATCTGTGTGCCCAAAACGATAATGCAGCCTTTAAAAACAAGATAACAAATAGGAAAGTAGAAAATAGTAATATGGAAATTTTTTAATATCCAGTCATGGCAAAGTTGTTTTAAAAGGTAAAAAAGAGGTAGTAAGAGAGTTACTTTTCAAATAATCTTAACATATGTTTATGATAAATTCATTACCAGAATACATATTAAATCATAGACCTAAGATAATAATTGCATTAAGGTAATTATCACTAACTTTTTTTAGTGCGTTCTTTTCTTTCTTTGTATATTTAAAAAAATAATCTATTAAAACAAATAATTAGGAAATATTTTTTAAAAAATCTACAAATTCATAATTATTGTTTCAAAACTATCCCACCATTTTTTTAAATATATGAAGACATAGGAATTTAGTAGAGACTCATCACCTCTCAATTAGGTTGATAACTACTAATAACTCAATCAAGCCCTCATTCTATATTAATAAAAATATAAAACTAAAAATAAAAAAATGAAAAATGAAAAAAAGAATCCAATCAAAATTACAAACCTAATGAGAATAATAATAATAATAATAATAATAATAATAATAAGCAACAACATTACAGAGAGACAAACAAAACAACCGAAAATAAACATATCGGTTTCATTTATACGTTTTGTAATCTTTATGCTTTCAAACATGAAAATTGTATCTCTCTTTCTTTCTAGAGTCAATAGTCAAAAATTTACACATGAGTTCTACCAATTTATGGTAAGAACCTAAAACCACAAAATCCATTTCTTTCTAAGCAAAGTGTGTAATTATCAAATTCCCTGTTGACTGGACTCAACATCTCTAGTCTTTGTCGTATCGTTGCTCTATTGCTTATTCTTACTGTGTTTTTTTATTTAAGGGGTGCGAATGCTTCTTTTTTAATTTGATCCGTCCAAAAAATTCTAGAATCGTATTGGCTTTTTCTATAACTTGATTAGAATAAGGGGAAATATAAGCTTTTTCTTGTACACTTACTAAACACTATGGAAATTACATTGCAATTATTAACGTTATGCATATCTAAATTCAATCAGCACATTTTTTTTTTCCTTTCATTCCCAGTCTCTTTCTTTCTCTCTTCGCCCCCTCTCTTTCCCTTCTGTTTTATTTAATTGCGCAAGACTATCAGTTAAGGCAAATTATGCTGACCAAGCATGATTAAACGGCGATCTCTGACGTGTGAGTTTATGCCAAAGACTATGGGAGAATTAATCGAAAAAAGAGATGAGAGATGTTGAGAGAGTAATGAAATATTGCTTAGACTTTAGATGGATAGAGATACAAAAAAAAAAAAAATCACATTATTATAAAAAATAAAATGCAGTCTTTGGGTAGTGTTAAGGATATATACAAAAATCATATTTTTTTTCTTTTAATTCTAACCCAAAAAAGAGGGGGAGATAACTTTTAATTAAATATTAAATTTGAGGGATTTTTTTCTTATTTAATAAGTGAACGAATCTGTAAGGAAAAAAAAAAAGAAAAAAGTTGCTATATTAACAATGTTAATAATAATAATAATAATATTATTATTATTATTAAGTCTAGATCAGCCATATCACGTGGTTTCTTGACTTATATGTACAATTGATCTTTTATATGAGAGTTGTAGTCCACTTAAACAGTTAAATATATCATTCTGCTTCATTAATTAAGTGATATTTGATAATGAAAGACAATATTTCGTGATAATTACACTACATGGCAAAGTGTGGTTGATATAGCAAAATTTTTTAAAGTATTCTAAGATTAAACATTTTTAAAATAATATTATAATAATAGTCATATTTTATGCTATAAAATTATGTAGTAATTATTTTAATGATTTAATTTTTTATTTATAGTATTTACTTATTTAGAAATAGAGATCTTATTAAGTATAATTACTAAAACATCCTTTTTAAATAACTAATAGCTATTAAATAATAATATTTAGATTTAGACATCTAAGTAAATACGATATTCAGTCCTTTTAATAGGGAATCAATACTAAAGAGTGTGAGAGGATTGATATTCTCTTTTCTCATTTCTTATATTGTATTGGGCTTACAAGACTTTTATTATTGATATTGTAAATAAATATAAAGAAAAAAATTACTCCTTATTTTTCTTTTCCTTTTACTGCAAAGTAAACATGCTGTATATTCAGGCAATGTAGTTTTGAAGTTGCAACTCAAATAGGACCCTTGGGTACATTTCATCCCCACTAGAAGAAATGCCTACGTGGCATACATATGGACACCGAAAAAAAAATTATCAATGAGGGTCATATATTGCAATATAAAGTTTCTAATATTGCAATAAGAGAAAATCCTAGAATATATAGATGCTATTTCTCTGATCAAAGTCAAATTTTCAATTTATAACCAATTATATTATCACACTTCATTTTACAAAAAGCATGTAGAAATCAATTTGTTTTATGTTTTTAATACAAATTTTATCTGTGTCATTTCCATCTAGCGTAGGAGTTCTGACCTTTATTTCGCAGGTCTCTTATCTATCTTGCCAGTGATCATAAACCCGTTTACTAATTCAGTTATAGAATTGAGCGTCTACATTGAGGACAATTGTTCGCAGTTAATTCGATAATTTCAAGTAATTGGCAACGAATCGTAATATGTTCTGTTAATTTGGTGCTTTTGTTCCTGATTAGCTAAGATTTTAGTTCTGAAATCGGTCAAATGCTGCATTTATTTTATTGTAGCCTAAGGAGTGGAAATTATTTTTTTGCCATACCAATATATATTTCGATAATTTTCTATCCCAAAATTCAAATGGCTTTCACCAAAATTTTGGAAATAAAAGGGAAAATGGAAAGTTTTGAAAACTTAACGCTAATTACTGCTATTAATCCACAACGTCTATCAAATGTTATAGTTTTTTAACTTTTTAAGGAAAAAATAATTGCATTGTAAATTAGAGAAATACAGATACTAATTTAGACGTAAAAGACTTGAGTACACTTAGTAACTCAACTTCAACCACAAACTGGACCTACCAATAGACTTGATCAAACCTGTAAGAGAAATAAATATGCACCGCCTCAATGAGATGAAATCGAAGGAGCATCCAGCTAATCAAGTACATATATAGCTCTTTCAGTGGGTGGATAACTCTGATCGAAGAAGATTGAGAGACTAAAAACACCGAGGCCAATCACAACACCGCAAAGACAAAAGACTTAGACTAGACATTAATTACACTAGAAGTTGGAGACACCACGTTTGGTATTTACAACAATCAATCAACAAAACAACATATATACAATAACATTAAATGGCAGAAACATCAACTGCTCTAGTAATCTTCTCTTATTGACACGCTTCCTCTCAGTTCCCCAAAAAGAAAATGAAGCCGAATTGTGATTTTTTTTTTTATCTTTTTATTACAACTTTGTGATTCCATTTTTTTTAAAGGACAACTTTTTCATTATTGAATATTACAAACTTTCCATAAAAGAACGAAATTCCCTCGTCAATCAGGGAAAAGGAAATTTAATCAACTCGGCATGTGTTTGAAGTTCTAAATGAATAACAAGGGTTGAAAACTTTATTTTATTTAATATTCTATAAATTCCTATATACCTTAGATCTTTTTGAAAAAGACTTTCTTATCATTGAATATATAAATAAAAAAGTATCGTTAGACTATAAAGTTTTACAATAGTTTTCTTATTTAATAAATGTTTTATAGTTTTCTCATTTAATAAAGGTTTTGTTGTTCTATTAGATAGTACTGCTGAAGAATAGTACAACTAATGTCATTTTGTTATGAAAGTGATTTTGTACTTTAAATTTTTATTTTTATATGGAAATTGTAACGGCATTGGTATTTGGCACTTGCTTTGTATAAGTTGTGATGATGCGGCCCTTCATGATAGAGGAGAGTCTAATAGTTCCAGCAGAAATAGAAAAAAAAAAAAAAGCGTAGAAGAGATTTTCAAAAAAAAAAAAAAGTAAAGAGGAATTCTTTTTTTAAATGAAAATTTTCATATCAAATTTTCATTATCAAATCATGGAAAAATAAATATTTATACTCACGTGAATGACTTCAAAACACAAAAAGACTTGACTCTAAACATCGACCAGATTTATCAGTAATTTCGATTGAAGCATTCAATAGTTTTGATTGAAGCATTGATGTGCCCATAACTAGCGGTTGAAAACGTGATGGCCATCCCTGCCACAAGTGTGGGAGTGCACCCTAACCTCAAACTCATCGACCACCAACATCATCAAGAACTTATGGATCGCAAGATCCCACTGCCAGCGATAGAAGTCCGATTGCCTGCCTGAAGCAAGGCTAGACTTTGAGGAGAATAGAAGAAGAAGCAGAAACATATAAGAAAAAACCCTAGTAGGATGCCCAAATTACCAATGAATTTCCAATGTTTTCCTTACATGGATCATATTTCAACAGGAACCTGAGGGTCGATTTGCCTACAGGTCTTATTTTTATTGTTATATCGGAGAGCAACTCTATGTATTGCTTAATGTAAAACAGATCATAGTAGATTTGTTTTTGTCTTTTGTTGAATCTTTGTTATGACTTAATAAATTATTTGATAAGCAAAGTTTTTTGGAGTTTCATGATGCGGTTAACCAACATGCTAACTACGTAATTATAATAAATTAGATCAGAGTTTACAGTATTATTTGTTGTAGTACCTCAACGTGACATAGGTGCAAAGGGGAGATATAAATAGTCAAGAAAAGAAGGGACAACCAATAATTTCTTAATACAACATAAGAGTGCTAGCAACACTCTTTTTTTATATTCTTTGTATTCACTACCTGATACATAAATTTCACTATCTTATTTTGTATTTAAATGGAGAAAGTGTAAAAAAAAGAGTAAGAAAGAAGGTGCAGCTAGCACTTCTTAATATAGTATAGAATCGTACCGTTGTATATATATATATATATTTTTTTTCATTCCTAATCTTTCACAACATATTCAAGCTCTAGTGAGAGCTATTCCAGATTTTTGTGTGCCGCTTTGTTAATGATAGAGATATATATGGGCTTCTTAATTATAAATTCTCAAAGCAATCGGCATTTGTAAGTAAATATGCACTCTTCTTTTCTTCCTTGTGTTTTCCTTTAAGATTTTGGCTAGAAGTTTTTGAACGCGACATATTGGAAGTATTTTATCTCTTTCAACGTATGAGTTTTGGCTCTATCAGAAACTTCAAAATTTTGTCTTATTTTCGGGCTTGGCTTTTATGCTTAGGTCTTATCGTTATTATGTGGTCGTTTTATTTTGTTTTTTTCTCTAAAACAATTTTCTTTTGTTGTTTGCGTTTAATAATATTTGAGTGGGTAGTTTAGTGTTCGGTAGGTGCATCGTGCCCAACGTAGCGACTTGAGATGTACCATATGGCCATTTGTTCCTTGTCATCAGTTCATTATTATTTTTTAAAACAAATAAAAAAGAAGAAATTCCTTTCACTTTTAGAATAAATCTCTTTTATCTTACTATTCACACATCTTCTCTTACATAATATAATTTCTATTAGATCGAGACACACTTGCCAAATAGAAATCTATACATCGTGATAACATTTTAAACTTTCAATTCTTGCGCTTCCATGAGATATCTCTCTCACTTTCAAGGACTCCTCCCCAATCTTATTAGTATTCACGTTACTTTTTAGCTTTTCTTCAAAGTTACCCTCTTAAATCTCGATGAAATGAAAATTTTGATCCCTAAATTGATTTGTTTTACTTAAGAGAATTTCATGATCGACGATTCTGGTATGATTTGATAATTTTATGTACTATCAGTAAAATATTTTTCATATTATCACAAGATACTTTTTTATTAACATTTAAAGGCTTCGAAATAGTACTCGAGTGCTCCAACTTTATTTTCTTTAGAGATTTTTGTAGTGGGAATTGAAAAATAATCTAATAGCAAGTATTGATGTCGCTCAACCCTAAAAGAAAAAAAAATAACAATATCCAACAGTAAATAACATCGTCCAACGAATGAGGTCTCTTTTTCTTTTTTCTTAGTATTGGCTCAAGGGCCCGTACTGTTTTTTTTTTTTTTGTTTTTGGGATAAAAATCAAGTACCCCTAGTTAAAAGTTATGGAATTTCCTGTATTTTGCGGCCCACCTAGCTTTGCATGACGGATGAACATAAACGATTCCTTCAATCACATGTCGGAAAAGGATAGCTTAATCATCAGGCACGGATTTAATAAGGGGCCAGCGTGGAAAAAAAGTATTGTATTTTTATATAATTTTTAAATCAATGTTCCATTCAAATACTTACAAGTGTCCTCGCTTTATCAATGTGATCACAACGTTTAGCTTGTCTACTGGTCAGTGTCATGTCCTCTTAAATCTCTCAATTAGTTTCTTCACGTCAAATCAACATTTAAATTACCAGATGGCAATTTGAATTTATTTAAAATATAAAAGCTTGATTGGTCCTAATTTTTTTAAAAAATATAATTAGTTTTTAATTTTTTATTATTTAATTAGGTGTAATCATTTTAAAAGATGTAATGTAATCTTCAATTATTAAGTTTCTATGGTTAAAAAATATTATGACCACTTATTGTTTTAGTAAAATATTTAATATATTTTTTAAAAAATTAAAAATAAAACATAAAAAACAATAAAAAAGATTTTAAAAATATATTATTAAAAGCATATTCTTCCCCTAAAAGATCAGATTTTTTTAAACTAAAATTAGATCAAATTCTTAAAAAAAAAAAATCAGATCTAATTCTCTAAACATATATTTCTTGAAAGAAAAAAAAATCAGCAAAACAAAAACAAAAACAAAAATTGTTGTTTTTCCCTTCCAATTTGAAGCTTCTCTTCTACAGATCCCGTTGCCAGCCCTAACCAGCAATAGCTCTGACTCCACCACTGCCTCTACCGCCGTTGTAGCTGCCGATATTCCTTTGGCCCTTCTCCCTCTCACCCCCGTCCCCATCGTCGGAGTTGCCCCCAAGACGCCTGGGTTTGCGATGAGACGCTGGCGTTTGGGGGTCTCTGTTGTAGGATGATTTTGGCCCGATGGGTGGGCCGATGAAGAATCAAATCGGAGAAGAAGCTCGCAAATACAATCTTGGAAGTTCGCGAATGCCTATGGGTAGCAATATTTCATGGTGGGTCGCACAGGGGGCTTGGGGCCGACAGGCGACTAGTTGTGAATGCCATTGGGTCACGATGGGGGCTTAGGGCCAACGAGGTTTGGGACAGGGGCCAATGGGGTTTGGGGGGGGCTACAGGAGGAGAGACGAGGCATGGGGGTGGGATCGCCAGCTGGGGTTAGAGTGGTTAGGCGCGGATGTGGGTCGCCAGAGTGGGAAGGAGACGGGGGATGGGGGGCTGATCATGGTTTGGGTTTTTTTTAATTTTTTTTGGTTTTTTTGTTGGATTTAAATTTTTTAGTAAAAATTAAACAAAAGGTTGGGATTTGGTATTTTTACACCAATAGCTTTAATCTACCTTTAATTTTTTAATCAATTATTTAAAAAATAATTTAATAATTTTAATTAAAAAATAATATTTAGTAATTTATAACCATCAAACTTAACAGCTGGATAAAATTACATATTTTTTAAATAGTTAGACTCAATTAAATAAAAAAAATTAAAAATCAAATATACCTTTTTAAAAAAAATTAAAGACTAACCACGCCATTTATCCTTATTAAAAAAAACAAAAACAATACAAAACTTCATTCCTTGTCTCGACAATCTATTCCAAATCCCATGGCCATGTCAGTGTTATTTTAATTTTTTATTTTAAAAACTTTCCTTTTTAATTTTTTTTAATCTACATCATCCACACACTCTTTCAAAAAAAAAAAAAAAAAATCTAGTTCACTCCGTATCTCTACAATCTATTTCAAATCTCATGGCCATGTTAATGTTTTAATTTTTTATTTTAGAAACTTTCCTTTTAATTTTTTAATCTACATCATCTACACACTATTTAAAAAAAATAAAAATCCTCAACCCATTAACAGTCTTTCCACCACTAAATCGCCTACTACTTTCCTTCAAAAAAAAAAAAAAAAAAATCGCCTACTGCTTCTGTCAATTCATCAGTAGCAAGTCTGAACAAAAAATCAGACTAGAATAAAGTATTGAATGCCGTACACTCATGCCTGGTTAAAGGTCATTAATGTGTAATATTGTTAAATCTTCTAGAAATTAATGACCTTTTTTGTTTTTGTTTTTTTAATAAGCCTAATATCATGTCCGAATAAATAAAATAGATGATTATAGTTATACAAACTTTTTCTTAAATTGATGATCGACTACCATATGATTAATGTTTTGTTTTTGTTTTTGTTTTTTGTTTTTGAATATTCTTAACATTATATTAAAATAAATAAAATAGATGACTATAGTGCCTCCCTAAAGTTAAATTCTGAACCTGTGCCTGCTAATCATATATTTCAAAGAATTAAATATACATTTCTTACCAATTGTGTTAACAAAACAGTTACACTTAGTAATAAGGTTCTGACTTTTTATCCATATTAATTTCCCAAATGACAATAACTTCGGTCATATATCTGTCAAGATCAATAATACACACGCAAGCAATTGAGTCAGCATATCAGAGGACAAAAGAATCACGGCAGATGAAATTTTATGCCAATGTGATTCTCGCGCATCCATGCTAAGTAATTCATCACTTGAAAAAATGGTCAAAAACAATGGCATAAATCACGACCGTCCATGAAGAATTAACCCTCTTTTTTTCAGATATTAAGTTTGTGTTTTGTAAATAGGGAATCATCTTGAAATATCAATGTTTAAGCAAGTTTCAAACTTTTGAAAATGACGGAAATTTTGAAATTCAGCATCACAATTTCAACCATATGTAGGCACACTTTTTTTTTTTCCTTTCCATTCTTTCGTATATAAAATGTGTGTGTGCGTGCACTTATGTATCTATTAATCCGCCTATGCGGTTTTTTCCTAGGAGGAGATCTTGCCGTCGCTTGTACATTTGCTGTGTAATATTAGAATTCGGCTTCCTTGTTGTTTTTATCTTTTTGTTTTTTTTTTTTTTGTTTGGTCATTGTTTTGCTCTTTGAAGTTGTTTTAGAAACTTTACTATATTGTTTTTTAATAATATAAGTTAGGGATTTTGTGTAAGACAAAGTTGTTAGTAGGTGTCAATTTAGTTGGGATATACAAGTAATTTTTAATACCAGTTATTAGTGTCAAGCAACTTTACTAGCTATCTGTAGTTAACACTTGTTTTCTACTTATGCATTTATTAACTCTCTTTTTGAATATCGATACACACTTGTATATATGCCTATTTCTAATGTAAAAGCTAATGTCAATATTATATTTGCCATCAAAAAGTATAAAAATAACATATTTAATATGTTATTTTATTTTATACTCCAATAAATAATGCTATTTGAAATGTTATAATTATCTTTTGTTATAATTATTAAATCTTGAAGCTTGTGAAAATAAATTTTTAATATTAAAATAATTAAAAAGTGATAATATTGTAATTATTAAAGTAAAAAAATTAATATATCAACCAATAGGAATCAAATGTTAAATTTATTATATGCTAAACTTTATGACAAATTTGCCACTAAAAATTTGCATATAGTAAATTTTGGCAATAAAAATAGTATCATATTGGAAAGTATAATTTTTTTCACTCAAATACTAAATTTGCTATTGGCATATTAATTTAGCATTGCATTAGAGATGCTCTGCATATTTTCTGCAACACTTCAGACCAAGCATTTTCTTAATCAATTTAATTTGATAGGTGTCTAGAAGTGAATCAAAATTATCAATAGCTATAAATATATAATGGATTATTTACTTTTTTATATCTTGTATTTTAGGTTTATTCAAATACTATATCTTCTATTTTTGATCTCATCTAATGTATATCTTCATATTAGATTTAATACACATATCTATATCTTACCTCAGTCAATAGTTGATTGACTGACCATAAGTTAAGGGTTCGAGTCACGCTTAACCCCACTCAAAGTAAGTGGCATTCCCTTTCCTCTTATATAAAAAAAAATATGGTAGAGCCACTTGTAAAAAAGTAAACAAAAAAATAACCAACGGTTAAAAAAAATCTTAAAATTGAGAGTGAATTAAATTCCTTGATATTTCACAACGTTTTTTAAGTACAAGTGCATGAACTAGGATAAAATCCTATTTTTAACAATAGCTCATCTAAAAACCATCTTTTGTAGTACCATATTAGATGGTTTTTGTAATTATTGTAGTCTTATTTGATCATTTTAACATTTACTTTTCTCTTCTTGTTGTTATCCAAATGAAATTCTGAATCCTACTGACATTCTCATGGTAGGGAGAGAAAATAATGCATCATCCACGACTGTCTCATGTTTCAAATTGTCAATGAAAATCCGACGGAAATATCCCCAAAAAATGTGTGAACCAATATTAAATTCCACTCAAGCACATAATTATCAAACAACACAACATCAAAAATCCAAATCTTACATCCATAAAGCATCAACAATACAAATCTTTATAAAAAAAAAGATCCTAAACCAAAATAAAACACATCAAAATCGCATTACCAAACAAATTCTTAAAGCTTTAAACACATTACTAATATTACCCAAAAAAAAAGATATCTAAACCCCTGAAAGATCAAGAACACCGATACTAAACCCAAATATTTCTTTTTGTAAACCAAAAAAAAAGAAAAATAAATAAAAAGATTTTTAATGTCAAAATTGAAGATTGATCGAGGTAAGATATCGATTTATGTATTAAATCTAATATGAAGGTGTAGATTCAATGAGATCAAAAACCTAAAGTATAGCTTAAAACAGAGGACATAAGAATATAAATATCCAATATATAAATGTGGTAGAGCCATAGGTTTGTCAAACCCAAGAATTTTTAATGCATTAAAAATGCAATAAGTTAAGGATTATGGTAAGACAAAAATACAGTTAAAGAAAAAAATACTGCATAATAACATAAAAAATTATACAGTATTAGAATAATGCATTGTAAAAAAGTACCCTGATAAAGTTATGTAGTATAAAAATTATACTGTAAAAGTAATGTAGTGTAAGAATTAAACTATTTAAGATTAAGCAGTACAGAAATTAGATTGTTTAACTTAAAGCAGTAAAAGAATAATACTGTTTTAAGAATATGGATGAATGAGGAACGTTGCAGCAGTATAGAGAATATACCGACAGTATAAGAAAAATATTGTCAGTATAAATTTAGACTGTAAAAAGTTAGATAATGATGAAATTATATTATGTGGTGGATGTAAATAAGTATGGGAGATTGTGGGACCTCATGAATTGTATGGAAAGGAATACCGATAATATAGGAAGAATACTGTCAGTATAAACTTGGATTGTGAAAAAAAAAAGTGACACTTTGAAGAATTTGATTGCACCAGCACATCACCTAATGTGGTCCAATCCTTAAAGGCCACCTTAGGTAAGTATGATTAAGTGGTGACTCACCACTTTAATTCAAATAGAATAAGCTTCCATAAAAGCTTAGGAAAACCATTTTTTCTTCATTTTCCGCCACCATCCACTGCTACCTTGGTCTCCTTTCTCTCCAAAATTTTCTCAAGCAAACTTTTCACAAGGTTTCACTTTTAAGCAAGTTTCAAGTTCAAGTTCAAGGTTTTCCAAACCTTAAGGTAAGAAAACTAAACTTTTCCCTAAGCTTTTCTAGGGTTTTTGTTCAAGTTCTTGATGGAACTTTTATGCCATGAAGTGGATTCTAATCAAGGGAATTTGGAAGCTCTCAAGTGCTAAAAGGTGGGGACAAACACTTGGGAACGATTAGGTAATATCCTAGCCTTACAAGTTACGTTAAAGTTTGTATTCTCTTATACATGCCAAGTGTTTGATGATATGTTTTGAGCTATGGCATGAAAATGGACCTTATGGCATGATTGTTTTATGCTTTATATTGATGGTGGTGATGAACGAAAGAAAGAAATAAGAGTTTGGTGGTAAAAAGTGAAAATTGTTAAACTTTGTAAAGTTTAACTAATTTCAAGGAAATGGGGTTTTGAGGGCCTTAGAGGCCAATTTATGTTCCAAATATGGTATAAAATTTGCTAACATAGTGAGGGAAACAACTTTCATGAATAAAGTTTTGCAAAATTCCAAAAGGACTAAATTGTAGAGTTTTATGAAAGTTCAGCAAATTTAAAAATCAGCTAAAAAGTCCATCTTAACGTTAGAATTTAAGAAAAGTCAAAACATGAAATTTGTATTACTCATTGAAACTGTAGGACAATTTAGACAGTTTTTCAAAATTTTGCTCGGTTTAAGAGTTATGAATTTTATGAAATTTTAAGCACAAAATTTCAAGAAATGGAAACGTTATGAAATGTATTGAATTTGACCACAGTGCTTTTATAAGTTTTATTCCCCATGAAAAACTGGATGTTTTGGTATAAAGTGGTCACTTTTGGCTCCGGGGACAAAAATGTAAATATCTTTATATTTTGGGCTAAAACCTTAAAATTGTGTGAAACTGAGTTTTCACCAAGAAACATTAAGCTCTTGCATTTCTATGGGTAGTAAGTAACCATAGGGATTATTTTTTTAAAGGATTCAAAGGTTAGTCAAGTAAATAATGAAAGAAAAAGAGATTAAGGGCAAAATGGTCAGTTTATGAAAAAAGGCCAAAACGGATCTAAAACGCCTGATGTCGGGAAACGTTCCTTAGTGGAAATTTTTTCATAATATGTAGATAATGAAATGGTAAAGTTAAGCATTGAGTTTTACAATGTTACGAAATGGACGAAAAAGCTGTTAGGGGTAAAATCGTTATTTTTAAGATAAACGACTAAAACAGAGTTGAACACTCTGAATTAGCATAATGCTCTTAGATGAAAAATGTTTCATAATACGTCAAGTAACGAAACAGTCATGTGAGATGGGAGATTTAATAAGAGATGTTCAAGTAAACGAAAGGTAACCCGATGGGTTACAAAGTTACGTAAAGAAAAAGGCAACCTGATGGGTTACAGAGCCACGTAAAAAGAGTGATAACCTGATGGTTTATAGAGTTAAGTAAAAGGTACGGTAACCTAATGGGTTACAAAGTTAAAAGCAATAGGGTACAAAGTAAAAAGAAGGGTAAACCGACAGTATACCAAGTTTGAAAAAAAAAAGAATGAATGTTTAATGCTTAAGCTATATTATCAATCAAGTATATTGATAATAAGAAAAGTTAACTAATTAATTAGTTGAGTGTCGTTTGATCAAGACACAGAAGCTGACTAATGAAAGGAAAAAGAACAGAATAGGGAACACTAAAGCGTTATCCAGGTAAATTTCAAACCTCACCTACAACATAAAGTAAATGATTTTTAAATGCTTATATATATGCTTACAATTGTTATGCATGTTATTTTTAAAGTGTGATTGCATTTTTTATGCAAAAGGTTTTAAAGTTTAAAATCAAGATTTGCAATGTATTTGCAATTATTATGTTCAAAGCATGATTGCATTTAATATGCATAAAAATTTTAAAGATCAAGTAAAATTTTGCAATGTATTGCAATAATTATGTTAAAAGTATGTTTTGCATTTTGTTAATGCATAATATGTTACAGTTTAAGTTATAAGTTTTATGTTGTATTTGTTATGCAATAAGTTTTATAGTATAAGTTATGATTTACAAATGTATTTGTTGCATTTTGTTAATGCATAATATTTTACAGTTTAAGATATAAGTTTTATGTTGTATTTGTTATGCAATAAGTTTTATAGTATAAGTTATGATTTACAAATGTATTTGCATATGATGTGTTAGTATTTGATATGCTCACTAAAGTTAAAAATAAAGTATCATACTAGCCTCCTTGTTGTGAAGCACTGAAAGTAAAGTTAAAGTTGTGACCTCTTTGATGTGAGGTATACAAGTAAAGTTAAAATTTGACCTCTTTGATGTGAGGTATATGATCTTGGTGTTCGATGGTCCCAAGTCTTCCACAAGGGAAGCATCATGTTTATGATCTCATGATTAATGATGTTAGTACGAACACTAAAATAAGATAGGGAAAGTTAAGGAACAAAGATAGAAAGTTAAAGTAAGAAAAGAATGTTCATAAAACGCTCATAACTGAAAGTTCATAATTGAGCATAAATGGAAACATACATTTTGATGTTGCTTGTTTTCCTTGTTATGGAATATTTACATTTTATGGAAAACATTCTAAGAAATGTTTTACGTAAAATGTTTTTGAAAAATATTTTCATGTTTTCAAGAAAAGGTTTATGAAGGACGCTTAAGAAAAACATTCAAGAAATGTTTCATGAAAACATTTATGTAAGACTTTTCAGAAATGTTTAATGAAAAAATTTTATGAAAAATGTTTTCAGAAATGTTTATGAAAAACATTTAAGAAACAGTTTTAAAAGAAAGGTTTTTATGAGAAAAGTTTTTAAAGCATGTTTACATGATTTGTGAGATAACCTTTGAACTTACTTAGTGTAAGCTCATAAAAAGTTCCTTCATGCCATGGGTTGTCTTAAGGGTGACCAGTAGGACGTGTATGAAAAGCTCGGTGCTGCGGAAGACAGTTGTGAATATTTAGGTATGGATACCGCCATAGTAAGTTTCTACTGTACAGAGAAAATGTTTTCCCACTATTTGATACAATATTTTCAAAGTTCAAAAAGTCAAAGTATTAAGAAATGTTTTCAAAGTTTTAAGATACATTTTACGATCTGTTTTATATAATTATAAAGTGAAGTTTTAAGCTATGATTTAATAAATATTTCTTATTAAGTTTTAAGAAACCATTTGAAATGGTTTAAAGGAAAGTGTTAAGCGAGGTCTCAACTTAAATGGTGACAGTGGTCGTAACAGTTTTTAAGTATGTTTTTCAAGGATTTTAAAACGAAAAGAAAAAAAAATTAATTCAATATTTTTCTTACTAAGTAAGATTAATTCTTAAGAAATGATGTTTAAAGAAAGTTTAATGACTACCCGAAAAGGTATGTCGTCACAGGTGGTATCAGAGCGGTATCATGCCATCCCATCTCGCGCTATCATATGTCCGCTATACCATAGCTCAAGTAAGTAAGTTAAGTTAAGTAGGAAGAAAAGTTAGTATTTAATAGTTACGTGTTTATGCCGGATATAGCCTTTAGTGTTAGCACTTTCGGATGAGCAATGAGAAGGCAAAGGTCTAAGGATGAATGTAATGTTAGATGATATAATGTCCCCGCAAGTCGACGGTGGTTATCGTCCATCAGCGGTATCAAGTCAATGATGATCAAACGTGGTCAATGATGGTCAACAGATGGCCAAAGGCTCAAAAATCAAGAAGATGAGCTCATGATACGTTATGCTGTTTATGCGCACAATGGTGTCTCCGTATGGGCAAATCTCGCTCTGTTAGAAGTCGTTGGGTATTGACTATATGCAGAACGAGGATAGCAGATCAAGAGAATGGAATAATTGACGTCCGAAAGTGATTTTTGGTGTCATATGGAACAAAAAAATGTAATTTTAAAATAGATATAGGACCATAAAATTATGGATTTTGTGGTCGAATGACCCTAATCTTTTGATAGTCATGATGCGCATAGGATAAAAATGAATTTTCAAGAATAGCATTCACTAGTAGAATGCTAAACTTTAATATGAATTGAAACTGCGCTCAAATGATGAAAGATCAGAGTTGCGCAGTAGAAGTATGGTGTCACAATTTAAAGAAATATATCAATGAAATGATGAAAGTTTGTGAGGTTCTAAGTTGGAGACTTAGATTTTATTAAGAAAGTAATGATAAAGGAAAGTATGTTAAGAACGGAAAGGGTGATAAGGAAATGAACTACCCATGAAGGTTCTAATTTTTTAGGATGAAAATTTTGAAGGAAAGAAGATTATAACACCCAAGAATTTTTAATGCATTAAAAATGCAATAAATTAAGAATTATGTTAAGACAAAAATATAGTTAAAGGAAAACATACTGCATCATAACATGAAAAATTATACAATATTAGAATAATGCAGTGTAAGAAAGTACATTGATAAAATTATGTAGTATAAAAATTACACTGCAAAAGTAATACAGTGTAAGAATTAGAATGTTTAAGATTAAGTAGTATAGAAATTAGACTGTTTAAGTTAAAACAGTATAGGAATAATATTGTTTGGAGAACATGGATGAATGAGGAATGCTGCAGCAATATAGAGAATATACCGACAATATAAGAGAAATACTATCAATATAAATTTGGACTGTACAAAGTTAAATAATATTGAAATTACATTATGTAGTAAATGTAAATAAGTATGGAAGGTTGTGGAACCTCATGAATTGTATAAAAAGGAATACCGGCAGTATAGGAAGAATATTGTCATTATAAACTTAGATTGTGAAAAAAAAAGGGGGACACTTTGAAGAATTTGATTGGACTAGCACATCACCTAATGTGGCCCAATCCTTAAAGGCCACCTTAGGTAAGTATGATTAAGTGGTGACTCACCACTTTAATTCAAATGGGATAAGCTTCCATGAAAGCTTAGGAAAACCATTTTTTCTGCATTTTCCCCCACCATCCACGGCTACCTTGGTCTCCTTTCTCTCCAAAATTTTCTCAAGCAAATTTTTCACAAGGTTTCACTTTTAAGCAAGTTTCAAGTTCAAGTTCAAGGTTTTTCAAACCTTAAGGTAAGAAAACTAAACTTTTCCCTAAGCTTTTCTAGGGTTTTTGTTCAAGTTCTTGATGGAACTTTTATGCCATGAAGTGGATTCTAATCAAGGGAATTTGGAAGCTCTCAAGTGCTAAAAGGTGGGGACAAACACTTGGGAACGATTAGGTAATATCCTAGCCTTACAAGTTATGTTAAAGTTTGTATTCTCTTATGCATGCCAAGTGTTTAATGATATGTTTTGAGCTATGGCATGTAAATGGACCTTATGGCATGATTGTTTTATGCTTTATATTGATGGTGGTGATGAAAGAAAGAAAGAAATAAGAGTTTTGTGGTAAAAAGTGAAAATTGTTAAACTTTGTAAAGTTTAACTAATTTCAAGGTAATGGGATTTTGAGGGCCTTAGAGGCCAATTTATGTTCCAAATATGGTATAGAATTTGCCAACACAGTGAGGGAAACAACTTTCATAAACAAAGTTTTGCAAAATTTCAAAAGGACTAAGTTATAGAGTTTTATGAAAGTTCAGCAGATTTAAAAATTAGCCAAAAAGTCCATCTTAACATTAGAATTTAAGAAAAGTCAAAACATAAAAGTTGTAGAACTCATTGAAAATGTTAGGACAATGTGGATATCTTGTCAAAATTCTACTCGGTTTAGAAGTTATGAATTTTATGAAATTTTGAGCACAAAATTTCAAGAAATGGAAAATTTATTAAATGTATTGAATTTGACCATGGTACTTTTGTAAGATTTATTCCCTGTAAAAAAATGGATGTTTTGGTATAAAGTGGTCGCTTTTGGCTCCGGGGACAAAAATGTAAATATTTTTATATTTTGGGCCAAAACAATAAAATTGTGTAAAACTAGGTTTTCACCCAGGAACATTAAGTTTCTGCATTTCTGTGGGTAGTAAGTAACCACAGGGATTATGTTTTTAAAGGATTCAAAGCTTAGTCAAGTAAAGAGTGAAAGAAAAAGAGATTAAGGGCAAAATGGTCATTTTATGATAAAGGCCAAAACGCCAAATGCCAGGAAATGTTCCTTAGTGGGAATTTTTTCATAATATGTAGGTAATGAAATGGTAAATTTAAGCAGTGAGTTTTATAAAGTTATAAAATAGACTAAAAACTTGTTAGGGGTAAAATCGTCATTTTTAAGATAAACGGCTAAAAAAGAGTTGAACACTCTGAATTAGCATAACACCCTTAGATGGAAAATGTTCCATAATATGTTAAGTAATGAAACCGTCATGTGAGATGGGAGATTTAAGAAAGGATGTTCAAGTAAACGAAATAAAACCTAGTAGGTTACAAAGTTAAGTAAAGAAAAAAGTAACCTGATGGGTTACAGAGCCACGTAAAAAGAGTGTTAACCTAATAATTTATAAAGTTTAGTAAAAGGTACGGTAACCTGGTGGGTTACAAAGTTAAAAGCAATGGGGTACAAAGTAAAGAGAGGGGTAAACCGATAGTATACTAAGTTATGAAAAAAAAAAAAATGAATGAATGTCTAATGTTTAAGTTATATTGTCAATCAAGTAGATTGATAATAAGAAAAGTGAACTAATTAGTTGGGTGTCGTTTGATTAAGACACAAAAGCCGACTAATGAAAGGAAAAGAAATGGAATAAGGAATGCTAGAGCGTTATCTAGGTAAGTTTCAAACCTCACCTACAGCATAGAGTAAATGATTTTTAAATGCTTATAGATATGTTTGCAATTGTTATGCAAGTTATTTTTAAAGTGTGATTGCATTTTTTATGCAAGAGGTTTTAAAGTTTAAAGTCAAGATTTGCAATGTATTTGTAATTATTATGTTTAAAGCATGATTGTATTTAATATGCATAAAATTTTTAAAGATCAAGTAAAAGTTTGCAATGTATTTGCAATAATTATGATAAAAGTATGTTTTGCATTTTGTTAATGCATAATATTTTACAGTTTAAATTATATTTTTTATGTTGCATTTGTTATGCAATAAGTTTTACAGTACAAGTTATGATTTACAAATGTGTTTACATATGATGTGTTAGCATTTGATATGCTCACTAAAGTTAAAAAGAATGTAAAATAAAGATAAAAATAAATTGTCGTACCAGCCTTCTTGTTGTGAGGTACTGAAAGTAAAGTTAAAACTGTGACCTCCTTGATGTGAGGTATACAAGTAAAGTTAAAGTTTGATCTCCTTGATGTAAGGTATATGACCTTGGTGTTCGATGGTCCTAAGTCTTCCATAAGGAAAGCATCATGTTCATGATCTCATGATTAATGATGTTGTACGAACACTAAAGTAAGATAAGAAAAGTTAAGGAACAAAGATCGAAAGTTAAAGTAAGAAAAGAATGTTCATAAAATGTTCATAACTGAAAGTTCATAATTGAGCATAAATGAGTACATGCATTTTGATTTTGCTTGTTTTCCTTGTTATGGAATATTTACATTTTATGGAAAACATTCTGAGAAATGTTTTACGTAAAATGTTCATGAAAAACATTTTCATGTTTTCAAGAAAAGGTTTATGAAGGACGCTTTAAGAAAAACGTTCAAGAAATGTTTTATGAAAACGTTTATGGCAAACATTTCAAAAATGTTTAATGAAAAATGTTTTCAGAAATGTTTATGAAAAACGTTTTAAAAGAAAGGTTTTTATGAGAAAAGTTTTTAAAGCATGTTTACATGATTTGTGAGATTACCTTTAAACTTACTGAGCGTAAGTATTGGAAAAATAGTACGGAGCGAAATTTTTAAAATTTTACATTAGAGTATTTTTAAAACACAAGTTTAACATGCTATATGCATATATTAACCAGATCTTACTAACCTTTGATTGCCAAAGAACCCTCGCAAAACGTGAAGAGAAGTAACGTTCCAGAAGAGCCTCAACCAACTAGTCTTCTTTGATATTCTCTATCCACGACCAGAGTGAGTGTGGGTTCACACGTACAGCTCTTCCATCAGGTGACTCTCCTTCCAACCAATCGAGAGAACCAAAGCTAGTGTTCATGATTTGTGAACAAAAGCTCTCAGGGAGTTTTCAGATTCTCACCAGCAGAGTATCGCTCTTAATCTCTCAATTGATCTAAGTAACTGTTAAGACTTACTCCCTATTTATAGAGGTTGGTCTAATTGTCAGTTCTTATCAGATTAGGTCTCAAAATTCAAACCAAAATCAAAATTGGATCAATATCTAATAAGATCCGCGTAAAACGCGTAATCTTATCCTTCGCTCATAGGCAGGCCAATTAGGATGTTCGGCAGGCCAAACAGGCTCATCGGTAGGCCGAACACATAGATCGATAGGCCGAACTGTTGAATAAATATCTTCGCGAATCTTTTATTATCCACCCGAGATTCTATAGGATAAAGCCTCAGTTTTAATTCAAATAACCCAATAGAGAAGTTATCTGATCAAAACAACTTTATCTAGATAATCTCTAGGAAAATAAATGAATTCCCAATAATTCTACAAGTTTATCTTGATCTAATTTATCCAAAATTAAATCAACCGATAAACAGACAAGAATTATCCGATCTCAATAATTCAACAAGTTTATCTTGAATTAATTTTTGTCACAAAATTAATTCAACCGATAAACAGACATGAATTATCTAATTCTTTCAAATTTTAACCAATCTGATAAATCTGACATAAGTTACCAATTATTGAAAAAGCATGCCGTATCGTTATAGGATGTTATGAGCTAGCAAAGGGGACCAAATGGACCTATATAGTTCAAGCTCCTGATAATTATGAAACCCAAAATCCCAGATATATATTTCATAATTATCAACTCTAACGCTACTCTACTAAAAGCTTGGAGCTGCACTCTCAAACTACATAGAATTACGAAGCTCGTATAGCTAAGTCTCCATGACATACCATAGTGTATTGTATCCCCATATGATTATCCATAATCGGCTTAAGGTCAAGTTCTGTCTTACCTTCCTGATTATTTTTATCTTACATTCTATTATCTCACCATCGAAAAACTTACCATCCAAAGATAGTATACCATTCGGTTACACCTATGTATCTAAATGGTTGAGCGCTCCCATTTTCTAATTACAGGATAACGCATATAAGAGGATATCATTACTCCTAAAGAGGAGCTATGGATTACATATCTATAAATAACAGGTCTACGTTGTCAAGAGCCATGCCTCCAAAGTACTAGCATGCATACCACTATTAAGATGTGGGTGTCACCCTTTGCTACATCAAAAGACATAAGTCAAGACAACGGGCTTACTATTCATCTCAGGATTAAGATACAATACAAATGATTGTCTAAAGTGAATCGATTTGCCGAGACAGAATTATTAATCCAAATCAATTCACTTTATGTGTTGATTCAACACATCGTCACCTATGACAACATGCTAATATTTTTATTCATAGAGTCCACTTTCGATGGTCAAGACAAACTATCTCCCAAAAGGGATATCGACAACATAACAATCTTTACATGAATAAAGCGCTCAACTTTATTCCCTCGATTACGGATCTTATGATTTAAACCATCACCTTAAGAATCATGTCTTCCGCATAATCTGTCCATCATATGCACAATTCTTAAGGTTTAGACTGACAGTCTTAGAGTATTGTTTACTTAACATACACTCAATAAATATGAACGTAAAGAGGAGAAGATTTGGTATATATAAACAATAAATAAATTCTTTATTGATAAAAATGTCTCCAAAAACTTATTACATTTTTACTCCGTAGGACATACATGTCTAACAATCTCCCACTTGCACTAAGTGAGTAAATATGACAAATCTCACATCCTATAGCTTCCACATGCCTCTCGAAGACTCTCCTAGTAAGTGTCTTCGTAAATGGATTAGCTAAATTGTCCTCTGATGCGATCTTGCACACCGTGACATGCCCGCCCTCAACGAAGTCTTTTATCACATGATACTTCCGATCAATATGCTTACTCTTCTTCTGAAATCTTGGTTCTTTAGCATTAGCTACTGCCGCACTGTTTTTACAGTACAGTGATACCGTCTTATCCATACTAAGAACTACCTCAAGATCCCTAAGGAACTTGCGTAGCCACACTGCTTCTTTCGAAGCATCACTAGCTGCCACATACTCGGCCTCCATCATTGAATCTGAAGTGCATTCTTGCTTGGCACTTCTCCAACTGATGGCACCGTTGCCCAAAGTAAACACAAAACCTGAAGTTGATTTCCTAGAATCCAGGCAAGATTGAAAATCTGACTCAATAAATCCTAGAAGAGTCAAGTCCTCACCTGTATACACAAGCATATACCCTCGAGTCCTTCTCAGGTACTTGAAAATATGCTTTATTACAACCTAATGGTTCGGTCCTAGATCTGCCTAAAATCGACTTACAATCCTAACCACGTAACTAATATCCGGTTGTGTGCAAAGCATGGCATACATGAGACTACCCACTGTCGAAGCATAAGGCACCTTTTTCATGTATTATCTTTCTTCATAAGACTTTGGAGAGTCTTTCTAAGAAAGAGTAATTCCAGACCTAGATGGTTGCCCACTTTTCCTGGAATCCTACATTGTAAACCTCCTGAGAATTTTATCTATATAGCCGGCCTGGGACAAAGCTATCATTTTGTTCTTTCTATTCTGAAAGATCTGGATACCGAGAACAAAATTAGCCTGACCCAAGTCCTTCATGTCAAACTTCTTGGTCAACCATAATTTAACCGATGACAACGCCCCAATGTCATTGCCAATTAGCAGAATGTCATCTACATAGAGCAATGGAAAAACCACATTCACATCCTTTATGTGTTTGTAAACACATGGTTCATCTACATTTTGTGAGAACCCATAAGTCTTGATCACTTGATCAAATCTTATATTCCAAGAACAAGAAGCCTGCTTAAGTCCATAAATTGACTTTAGCAGCTTATAAACCTTACCCTCTTGACCTATGACTTTGAACCCGTCTGGTTGTTCCATATAAATGGACTCATCAAGATAGCCATTTAGAAAAGCCGTCTTGACATCCATCTACCAAATCTTATAGTTGAAAGCGGCTGCTATGGACAAAAGAATCCAGATGAACTAAAGCATGGCTACAGGTGAAAAGGTTTCCTCATAATCGATTCCTTCCTTTTCCGTATAACCCTTAGCTACCAGTCTAGCCTTAAAGGTTTCGACCTTTCCATCCACTCATCTTTTTTTCTTGTAGATCCACTTACACCCTATGGGTTTTACCCCTTTGGGAAGATCCATAAGCTCCCAGACCTGATTAGTCTCCATAGACTTCATCTTTATGTAAATGGCCTTTGTCCAGAGTTTTGAATCAACATCCTCTATAGCCTCTACGTAAGTATAAGGATCCCTATCATGTTCATCCGGTTCAGCCAAGAAGACTTCCCATTGAACATATACCTCTCAGGTTGACGCCCGATCCTCCCACTACGCCAAAGCCCCTTAGGTTGTTGTTTAGATTCGTTTGATTTTTCTACACTGATCGGAATGGTTTCATTTGGAACCTCCGGAGTGATCGGATCACTCCTTAACTCCTCAAGCACCGCTTTGCTTCGAGGTTTAAAGTCGTCCATGTAACTCTCCTCAAGGAAGTTGCATTAGTTAAAACCACAACTTTATTTTCCTTAGGGTTATAAAAATGAACTCCTTTAGTCCCTTTTGAATATCCTACAAATACACAAACTTCTGAACGTGCTTCCAACTTATTCGATCCTTAAACAGGACATAAGCCGGACATCCCCATATACGAATATAGTTTAAGGATGTCTTCCTTCCCATCTACAACTCGTGAGGAGTTTTAGGGACCAATTTTGAAGGCACATTGTTCAAAAGATAACATATGGTTTATAGTGCATATCCCCAAAAGGATAAAGACAATGATGAATAGCTCATCATGGACCTAATCATGTCCAATAAAGTCTTATTTCTTCTCCACGCTATGTCATTTTGTTACGGAGTGCCCGACGTAGTCAAATGGGATAAAATCCTATTCTCTAATAAATGTCCCAAGCACTCATTAGAAAGGTATTCCCCTCCTCGATCAGATCAAAGTGCCTTTATGGGTCTACCCAATTGCTTTTCCACTTCAGCCTGAAACTCCTTGAACTTGTCAAAAGTTTCGCTTTTGTGGTGCATTAGGTATACATACCCATATCTTGAGTAATCGTCAATAAAAGTGACGAAGTACTCATACCCTTGTGCCCGGATGTTCATCGGTCTGCAAACATCACAATGCACAAATTCTAGAACCCTTTCGGCCCTATTGCCCTTAGACTTGAATGGTCTTTTGGTCATTTTACCCTCCAAACAAGATTTACATTGAGCTATAGATTCCACCTTTAAGTGACTTAAAGGTCCATCCCTTACCAACCTTTGAATACTATTCAGGTTAATATGACCAAGGCGCAAATGCCAAAGATACGTCTTATTAGAGTGAGAAGTTTTAAGTCTTTTAGAGTTATTATCATTTATCTCAGCATTAAGCAATAAGTCTATCTTAGGTTTGATAAAATATAGATTATTTTGTATCCATCCAGAATAGATAAAAGATTTGTTTTTACGAATCATCATTTTATCATTAAAAGAAACCAAATAGGAGTCTTTAAATAAACAAGCTATAGAAATTAAATTCCTTTTTAAATTTAGGAACATAAAAACAGTCTTGCAAAAATAAATTCTTATAATTATCAAAATAAAGATGGATGTCTCCCACTGCTTCTGCTAAGACCAAGGATCCATCGCCCATCCAAAGCGTGAAGTCTTCATGCAGCAGACTTCTCATTTCTTTGAACCCCTGCAGAGAAACACAAACATGATTTGTTGCACCAAAATCTATGACCCAAATGTCACTAGATTCCTCAACCAAACAAGTTTCTAAATGTAGAAGATCACACCTACCTCCTTTGGAAAGGAAGTCCTTGCAATGCTTCTTGATATGCCCGACCTTTCCACAGAAGAAGCACTTAAGCTTCTTCGGGTTCTTCTTCTTCTTCTTCTTCTTCTTCTTGCACTTAGTGGTAGTAGGAATAGAAGACTTTTCGTTCTTGACCCGTTGCTTCTTTCCATTCCCAGAGTTAGGATTGGAACCAGAAGCAGCTACCATGTTGGCCTCTCCACCTGTAGGAGACTCCATGATCAGCAATTCAAACTCCTGTAACTATTTTATCAATTCTATCAAGGTCATATCCCATCTATTGCTTAAATTAAAAGTAGCTCTAAACAGAATAAATTCCTTTGATAGAGTCTCAAAGACCGTAGTCATCTGAGTTTCAGCATCGATGTCGGCTCCATTGGTTTGAGCCTCAGCGAGGTAACCCATGACCAACATCATGTGCTCCTTTATAGATGTCTCCGGTCTCTGCTTACAGTTTAAGAGTTTTCAAAGTGCCCCTTGCCTCTTTGTTATAGCTTGGCCTCCAAACATATCCTTAAGATTACCTAAGATCTACTTTGCAGTCTCATAATCCTAATGTTGAGCCTGCAGCACGTTATTCATGCTAGCCATAACATAGCAGCGGCCTGATCATTAGCATCTTTCCAACGATCATGCGCTTGGAATTGCTCATTAGATGAGTCTCTCATAGGCACGGGAGGACAAGGGGTTGTCAGTACATATTTTAGTTTCTCAAAGGACAAGATGATATCCAGGTTCTATTTCCAATCATTATAATTCTCTCCGGTTAATAGTTTTTTGTCAAGTATCGATGATAAAGCGTTTTTAGACCTTTTTAATCTACAATAAAGAATCATATGCCAAACATAAGCAAACATATAATAATAATTTAGTAAGATAACACAATCATGTAAAAACATACAAATGTGTTTATGTGTCAAAACCTTGAAAATATCACAACCTTACAACGATAATTCCCAACTCAGAATTCAACAAGCTCTTAGAGGAGTCATGCCAAATTCAATCAGGAACATGGATCCCTTCCTGATTAATATATGTCATCCAAGACCCATATAATCCAGCATCTATTAATAATCGTTTCTTTGGCCATTAATTTCATTAACAGAGCTCCTAGGGGAGGTTAATAATAAAATTAACATGAGTATATAACTATTATTTCAATATTTTATCCATGACTTATATTCACCACCTAGGGGTGTACAACCATAAATCATGCTAAAATACCTTATTCTTTCAAAGATCCAATCTAGTACATGATAGAAATCCCTTCCCAGGGGTCGGGACCACCATGTTTTGCCTATGGACCAATGATGGAGGCCTTAGGTCCTCTCTTTGAAAACCTTCGCCCACTCAATTTTTTGAAATCAAGGTTTTATTTTAAGATCATGCATGAACAATTTAAATATGAGCGGCACTCCCTATTCTATATGACATGTTATCAATATACATGGCAAATCATATTATAATGCAGACAAGCAAGGCAATCAAACAAAGCTACAAGCAAAATAATAATAACCGTAATATTATGGTTCCACCCTAGAGAATAGAAAACTAAGATTACAAGAGAATAATCGAGACATATTATCGATTCTTCATCCTTGAATCCTCAAGCTGTATCCTTCTTCGTGTAATACCCATCTTTAAGTCTTCAATCTCATATGAATCGAATACTTCATATTTCCGGTCATATCCAAATTTAATGTTTATCAGAATTGTCCCAAAAATAAAATTAAAACAGCATCGAAAAAATTGCATCTTTTTTGAAAATTTTCCAGCTCTCAATCGACAAGCCGATCTAGGTGATCGGCCTGCCGGCCATGCTCCATTGGCCTGCCGATCAGGAAGATCGGCCTGTCGACTCATGAAAGTCGGCTTGCCAAACTAGAAGTTCGGCCTGTCTCCAGAGCCACCTGATTTCTGCCCCACTGACGGCCTTTCGATCTGTGACCATCGGCCTGCCGAACTGTGAGGTTCGGCATGCCGACCGAGCAGAAATCTCTCATTCTAGAAAATACAATTTTTAATGCAATTCATCATTTTTATTTTCAACAATTCAAAAACATAAAATTAGAGACTCAGGAAATACCTAGGAGCGCCATCATTATTCTTCTAAATCCGTATTCTTCTAAATCCGTACTCTTTGTATAATTATTTAATTATAAAATTCTTACAAATTTAAATAAATAAGAATTCCTGGACGAAGATGATAGTCCACTATCTAATCATATGAAAACCTAGATATACATTCTAACCTCTAAGGAACCATAACCGGCATAAATTAATTAATAATTAATTAATTAAATAATGATTTAATCAACCATAATTAATTAATGAACATTCACCACATAATCCATGACAACACATATAATATATAGAAACCTAGATTTCCAACTCTCTATAAAATTAAATTCAAGTATAGGAGAGATTAAGATCACTAAATTTATACATATAACATGATCACAAACTTGTAAATTTATGTAAAAACCATGGCTCTGATACCAATTATTAGAAAAATAATACGCAACAAAATTTTAAAAATTTTAAATTAGAGTATTTTCAAAACACAAGTTTGACATGCTATATGCATATATTAACCAGATCTTACTAACCTTTGATTGTCGAAGAACCCTCGTAAAACGTGAAGAGAAGTAACGTTCCAAAAGAGCCTCAATCAACTGGTCTTTTTTGCTATTCTCTATCCACTGCAGGAGTGAGTGTGGGCTCATACGTACAGCTCTTCCACCAGGTGACTCTCCTTCCAACCAATCGAGAGAACCCAAAGCTAGTATTTGTGATTTGTGAACAAAAGTTCTCAAGGAGTTTTCAGATTCTCACCAACAGAGTATCACTCTTAATCTTTCAATTTATCTAAGTAACTCTTAAGATTTACTCCCTATTTATAGAGATTGGTCCAAGGGTCAGTCCTTATTAGATTAGGTCTCAAAATTCAAACCAAAATCAAAATCAGATCAATATCTGATAAGATCCACATAAAAATGTGTAATCTTATCCTTCGCTCATCGGTAGGCCGATCAGGATGTGCGGTAGGCCGAACACGTAGATCGGCAGGCTAAACTGTCGAATAAATATCTCTGCAAATCTTTTATTTTCTACCCGAGATTTTATAGGATAAAGTCTCAGTTTTAATTCAAATAACCCAATAAAGAAGTTATCTAATCAAAACAACTTTATCTAGATAATCTATAAGAAAATAAATGAATTTCCAATAATTCTATAAGTTTATCTTGATCTAATTTATCCAAAATTAAATCAACCGATAAACAGACAAAAATTATCCGATCCCAATCATTCAACAAGTTTATCTTGAATTAATTTTATCACAAAATTAATTCAACCGGTAAACAGACATGAATTATCTAATTCTTTCAAATTTTAACCAATCTAATAAATCTGACATAAGTTACTAATTATTGGAAAAGCATGCCGTATCGTTACAGGATGTTATGAGCTAGCAAAAGGGACCAAATGGACCTATATAGTTCAAGCTCTCGATAATTATGAAACCTAATATCCCAGATATACATTTCATAATTATCAACTCTAACGCTATTCTACTAAAAGCTTGGAGCTACACTCTCGAACTACATAGAATTACGAAGTCCGTATAGCTAAGTCTCCATGACATATCATAGTGTATTGTATCCCCTTATGATTATCCATAATCGGCTTAAGGTCAAGTTCTGTCTTACTTTTCCGATTATTTTTATCTTACGTTCCATTATCTCACCATCAAAAAACTTACCATCCAAAGATAGTATGCCATTCGGTTACACCTATGTATCCAAATGGTTAAGCGCTTCAATTTTTCAATTACAAGATAACGTATATAAGAGGATATCATTACTCCTAAAGATGAGCTATGGATTCCATATCTATGAATAACAGGTCTACGCTATCAAGAGTCATGCCTCCAACGTACCGGCATGCATACCACTATTAAGATGTGGGTGTCACCCTTTGGTACATCAAAAGACACAAGTCAAGACAACGGGCCCACTATTCATCTCAGGATTAAGATACAATACAAATGATTGTCTAAAGTGAATCGATTTGTTGAGACAAAATTATTAATCCAAATCAATTCACTTTATGTCCCGATCTAGCACATCGTCACCTATGACAACGTGCCAATGTTTCTATTCATGGAGTCCACCTCCGATGGTCAAGACAAACCATCTCCCAAAAGGGATATAGACAACATAATAATATTTACATAAACAACGTGCCCAACTTTATTCCCTTGATTGCGGATCTTATGATTTAAGCCATCACCTTAAAAATCGTGTCTGCCGCATAATCTGTCCATCATATGCTTAATTCTTAAGGTTTAGAAGGACAGTCTCAGACTATTGTTTGCTTAACATACATTCAACAAATATGAATGTAAAGAGGATAAGATTTGGTATATATAAATAATAAATAAATTCTTTATTGATAAAAATGTCTCCAAAAACTTATTACATTTTTACTCCTTAGGGCATACATGTCTAAAAGTAAGCTCATAAAAAGTTCCTTCTTGCTGTGGGTAGTCCTAAAGATGACTAATAGGAAGTGTGTGAAGAACTTGGTGCTGCGGAAGACAATTGCAAAGATTTGAGTATGGATACCACTACAGTAAGTTTTCGCTGTACAGAGAAAATGTTTTCCTACTATTTGATACAATGTTTTCAAAGTTCAAAAAAGTCAAAGTTTTATAAAGTCAAAGTATTAAGAAATGTTTTCAAAGTTTTAAGATACATTTTATGAACTATTTTATATAATTATAAAGTGAAGTTTTAAGCTATGATTTAATAAATGTTTCTTATTAAGTTTTAAGAAACGATTTGAAATGGTTTTAAAGGCAAGTGTTGAGCGAGGTCTCAACTTGAATGACGACAGAAGTCGCAACAGTTTTTAAGTATGTTTTTCAATGATGTTAAAAGGAAAAGGAAAAAAAATTAATTCAGTATTTTTCTTACTAAGTAAGTAAGATTAATTCTTAAGAAATGATGTTTAAAGAAAGGTAAGTGACTACCCGAAAAGGCGGGTGGTCGCAAGGTTGAGGGTTCGAGTCATGCTTAGCCTCACTCAAAAGTAGATAGCATTCTCCCTCCCCTTATATCAAAAAAAATATGGTAGAGCCACTAGTAAAAAAAAATAAAAAAATTTAACCAACGGTTAAAAAACAAAATCCTAAAATCGAGAGTGAATTAAATTCCTTGTTAACAATAACTCATCTAAAAACCATCTTTTATATTACCATATTAGATGGTTTTTGTAATAATTGTCGTTTTATTTGATCATTTTAATATTTAGTTTTCTCTTTTTGTTGTTATCCAAATGAAATTCTGAATCCTACTGACGTTCTCATGTTAGGGAGAGAAAATAATGCATCATCCACGAGTGTCTCATGTTTCGAATTGTCAACAAAAATCCGATGGAAATATACCCAAAATATGTGTGAACCAACATTAAATTCCACTCAAGCACATAATTATCAAACAACACAACATCAAAAATCCAAATCTTAAATCCATAAAGCATCAACAATACAAATCTTTATTAAAAAAATCCTAAACCAAAAAAAAAAAAAACACATCAAAATCGCATTACCCAACAAATTCTTAAAGCTTTAAACACATTACTAATATTACCAAAAAAAAAAAAAAAAAAAGAGATATCTAGACCCCTAAAAGATCAAGAACACCGATAGTAAACCCAAATATTTCTTTTTGTAAACCAAAAAGAAAAAGAACTAACTAGTAATGATATACCTTAAGCCTAAAGTTAACCATAAAATTGTTTCCTTTTTCATCTTATTAAACATAACATAAACAATTAAAGAAACCAAAAGAAAATTCTAGATTAAAAGAGACACACACAAATCATATAAATTAACTCTTATTACACCAAAATGGTAATGACTAAAAGTATATAAAAAGTAAAAAAAATATATAAACAAATTAATATTAAAGTAAGAAAATATAATACAATACTTTTAATAATTTGTATAAATTATAAGTTTAAACTAAAATCATAAAATCAAATTATACTCATATCAATCTGACAACGTGAAGAGACATCAAACGGCAAGCAAGGGACGGCGAAGTCATTCCACAGTGACAAAAGGTGGGGAAAGGATATTAAGGAAAAGAAGAAAATAGAAGGGACTTTCAAAGGATGTTTCTCAGAAAGCCGTCCACAACAGTTTTTTGGATTGCTTCATCGAAAGCTAATTTTGATACGAACAGGTCGCATAAAATTTAAGAAACAAGACCCATCTGCGTCATAAATTTAACAGAAACTTTAAATAAGAATTTAATTTTTATGAGAGAAAATACTGTAGTAAAAAAAATAATAATCATAGTTTAAATTATGAAGCAAATAAAGTTACTATTTGTTGGAAACTGTTGTTTAAAGGTCACAAAAAACTTCTAATAAATTTCAATTGTTATGATGTAAAGTTCTCCTATGCTACAGTAGGAAACAAAAGTTTGTTGTAGTGTAAAACTCTCATATACTACAGTATTTAAGTTACAACTTCGAGTTCTAACTTAGTTTTTAAATACTCTATAAAACAAAAAATTGTCCACACTGATGCCTTTTTTTTTTTTTTCAGTTGATGGTTTTTATAAAACCCACGTTATATGTGAGTCATTTGAAATAAAATTTGTAGTAGCTAGAGAAAGGTGGTATTGGCACATAAATTACATCTAACCTAATTAACATGATCAATATGTGACTTAATTTTACCAGATTTTGACTTATGAAAATATGTAAACTTGACGCCACTACCATCGTAGTGAGGATAATAAGACTTCAATTTTGTAGTAGTTTTTCTGAGTCAACGGTTTGTCGATAGCATGCGAATATGAGGTGTTCAATTCTACATTGATCATTTCTCGCCGGAAAGCAATAACTGTAAGTATACGTAGTTTGTAAGTATATTATAGAACACCTTCCTTGACTTTGATTAAAATGATTTTTCTTTTTCCTTTCTTTGAAAGTGTTGCGTTGACTTTTTTATTTGATATTCTCACTTTTTCCACTGAGATTGATTGCAAGGTTCAGGTCGAATAATTTGTCTCCAACGCCGTTGCTTCAAAAGATTCCCGATGAGTAACACGTTGTTTGATGTATATATGTTAACGATATTTTTTGGTTAGCGACTAAAACCTTGCTATCTTATTAGCAAGTGTGGAATTAGTAAGTATGCAATAATAAATGTCATTATAGTAACAATGATTAAACTAGAAAACAAAAAATATATAACGCCTCGAAATTAATTAAATGATATTAGTGTATAAAATGATAGATTAGTGTGCCATAATATATTTTTAAACTTAATTTAACTATTTTGTGATATTTCTAAATTAATATTATTTTTAATTATTTTAATCATTTTAATTGCTTTTAATTATTTTTTTTTGTTATTTTGAATTTTTAGAACAAAACAATTTGTCACATACCAACCACGTCCTTTTTGCAAAACCGTAGATGGTACATAGTTTTTCCTTCACCGGTTTTGCTCCCCCTCTCTTTAATTAATATCTCCCTTTCCCTCTCTTTCCCTCACTCTCTCACGCTCACACACAGTCTCTCTCTCTCTCGTTTCCCTCACTGCCTCCCTTTCTTTCTCTCCTTCTCTCAAATTTAGATTCAAAAACTCTAAGCCTAAGCCTTCCTCTTGCTTGATTGAAGCCAAGGAACTAGGATTCAAGCTCCAATCTTCTTCAAAACGTCCAATTCAAGGTTACTTTTCAAAATTTTCAAAACTTTTTCAATTTTTCTATTTACTTTACATTTTGAAATCCAACCCCTTCTGAGCTTAGAGAATCCTAAATCTAAGTTAGTATAACCCAAAACATCTAGAATCTAGGCTTGGTTTGATAAAAAAAAAGGGATTAAATCAAGATTTTCTATTTTTCTCTATTTTTCTTCATTTTTGGATTTATTCAAAGATCTTTGTGTAAATCTTGTTTAAATATGTTAAAAAGTAATCTACTATGTTTTTTTTATCAATTACGATCATTATGTATGCCTGGGGATGAAAAAATAGGTTGAAACTAAAGATTCGAGCTCAGGGAAGCCGAGACTCAAATTTTAGAAAATTCTAAAATTTTTCAGTTCGGCAGGCCGGATTCATGAGTCCAGCAAACTAGACTTAAACCTTCGATAGGTCGAACCTGATCTGCCGATAGGCCAAACTGCACAGTTTGGCAGGCCGGACCAGGGAGACCGATAGGCTGACCAAGCATAGTAAAAATTTGTCATTTTTCACCTGTTTTCACTGTTTTGAACCCCGATAGAGATTTTAATCTTGTAGTATGATTTTATGGACTTAAATGGTACACTAGGACATCATGAGTTAGCTTAGCAACATAGAGTATCTTAAGCTAGATATTGATAAACTTAGTTTACATCTAAGGTTGTTCGTGATTCCATGGAGCTAACGTATAGCAGATCGAAACTACGGTGTGGGATATCAGTACTAATATTGAGATAGGACTTCTACCCCTTTCCTTGATATCCAAGTTTTAAAAAAAATAAAATGATTTTTGGGCCTCAAAAGGATTTTTACCAAAATGTTTTCAATGATGGATTGAAAAGGATTTTTATTGGTTGTTTTTTTAAACAGTAGAATGAGGTGATTTTCATAGTGAACCACATAATGAATGCAAATGACTATACTTGGTAAAATAAGATTTTAATAATTATAGAAAGGTATAGATGGGCATGATACCATACTTAGAGATCGGATCGTGTAGCGTGCGACCTTGGGGGCAGGTCTCGAAACCTGGCTGGGCCACTTCAATGGTCCTAATTATGGTTTTCCCAGGAAAGATAAAAAGGTACTTTATGGACAAACTGATTTTTGACAAGATTAATTTAAATGAATTTATCTATTTGATTCTGTTTTCTAATTATTTTTCTTATATTTAAATTATTTATCTATATTGAAAGCATAGTCCTCTTGAGCCTTTTGTTCACTTTTTACGTGTTTTCAGACCCTTTTTCTCCCCCTAGGTGGAATTTAGCTTAAGATTGATGGAGAGTTTGCCGACTGAACTTGCGAGTTGTAGAAGATCCTGAGGAGGTTATTTGTATTGATTAATTAAGGCATGTATTGCTTTCCTTTCTCTTTGGACTGTGCTGTGATTTTATTTATTGTTGATACTCTGTATGTGTGCACAAGTTGTGGGCCTGGTGGGACCCAACACATATTTCCTTTTCTTTATCTTATTTTATTGTATTTTATTTTTCACCTGTTTGTTTATCATTATAATAATCGTTTTAAAAAGTTTTAATTGTCACATTTTTCATAATTAATTAAATTCTTTAACTTGTGTTTTAATTAAAATTTTATTTAATTAACTTAGCTAATCTGTCATGTCACCTCCCATACTTCGAGGCGTGACAAAAGATTTATTGTGATTTCAGACCATATGCCCACATCAATGGAATCCATATAAGTCAGCATATTTATTATTATTATTATTATTATTATTATTTTCATTCTTGAGAAGGAGGCTTGGTCATTTAAACTACACACATATAATGTTCATAATTTACATGTTTATTTATCAAAATATATTTAAATGTCAACTTCACCTATGCTATCAAAAGGAAGACCAGTTTATGAATAATACGAGAAAGATGTTTTTTTAATAGCCTTGATATAGTAGTTATTATATAACATTCTTAAAACATGAAAGCTTGTTGGGAACAATTTTAATATATATATATACATAGTCTTTGATTTGAATCAAATTTTGTCACAACTATTAGCTCTTTGACAAAAATTCTTGTCTTAGTCATTAGATTGGCAAAGCCACATATATGTGACACATGCACATTTATGTAAAGAAGTTTGAGAGTCCTGTGGTTCTGGATTAAAATGTTAATGACAATAGTGACTCAACCCCAAAAAATTTCGTGGCATATTGGATAAATCACAAGAAATTTGCAGAATACTAAAACTCAAAACCAGGACATGAATATTGCATGACAAATGTCAATTCTTAGAGACAAAGTACAAATTTCCCTAAAAAAAGACTTTGTAAATATTGTACTGTTGTACTGTTCAAATTTTGATGACAATATATAAAAATAAAATGCTGTGGAATATTTTGGATTCAAAAGGGTTTACTTCTTTACGTAGAAAAAAATTTCAAATATTGGAATTTCGAGGTTTTCCCACCTGAAAAGCATTTCTCTTTCTCGATATCCTGCCAATTCTTCTCGCAAAGGCCCAAAAATGGAATTTTTATTATTTATTAATCACTTTGTTTTTGGAATTGCACACATAGAATCAAATATTGGCCAAAAAAATCCCCAAAGACTAAAATGTAGAGATAGTTACTTGCTCATTTCACTCAACATTAATGTATATGTAAGTATGCTACTTGGCGGGAGACTTGAATTGGGAAAGGGAGATGAATCGGGCAAAAATGTAAATATATATAGAAGGGCTTTCTTTCATGCATCTGTCTCACAGCCGCAAATATTTGTGAACGAGACACGCGTGATTTTTATGGGCGGCTTTAAACTTGGATGCCTTCATGCCTGATGCCCCCAAACCCACGTCAAGAATCTCCGTACATCATTGTCAATTGTTAATCATGTCTTTCTTCTCTTTTTCTTCCTTGGAATCCTCTAGCTTCTGGGTCACGCAATCAGGACTAAGATAGAAAGCCTTGAGGATTCTACTTGATTAAATGCTTAAGTGGTAATCAAATCATGGTTAGCGTGATTTGGATGCAAATTCATAGCCAAAAGAGGAAACCTAATTAGGAATCGTTATACGTTTATTAACAATTAAGTGTCACATATAATATATATATATATATGTAATCATATATAGCATGTAATCTGAATAAAATGAATAATATGAACAGGTTACAATTGAAAAGAAAAAAAAAATTAGAAAATAAAGAAAACAGATACAACAAAACCTTCAATTGAAGCAACGTAACGTGAAAATTAGATAGAAAAATGGTCGAGGCACGTGTAGGTCACGCTTTCCTTAAAACAGATTCGTCCCCTCCGGTTGTGCACGAGGATTTGATGGACGTCTGTCTCCCAGGATACAACGACTAACAACGGAATCTTCAGCACTATCGGATACCGTTTCCGGCGAACTTGAAACTGTTTTTTCCTTCTATCACCAAAAATGACTACAACAAAAATAGATGGAATTTGAAAAACAAAGGAAAGACTCTATGACTTGGTGAGTGTAAATTTTATGCAATTGTGTGTCTCTCAAACATGTGGAGGAGAGTTCATTATATAGGCTTAGAAAATAGATGTTACAATCCACATTATAATGAGCATTATTCAGAATTTATGTGCATAATGACATTGGTTGCAACCTTCCATTTTTCATGATAATGGTGCTCATTATCTCCCATTAAACCATTGGTTGTAACCCTCCATTTTCCATGATAATGGTGCTCATTATCTCCCATTAAACCATTGGTTGTAACCCTCTATTTTCCATGATTATGAAGCTCATAATCACCTATTAATCCATACCTTTGGGTGTTACAACATGGGGTTTATGACCTCCATTAATCTCCACCAATGAGCATCAATTTCTCATTCATCCAATTGCCATTTTTCTAACAATCCCCCACATGAATGAAATTGACAAACTACAGAGGAAAAACAATGACACTACACGATGATAGAGTTCTACGGTTAATATCTGCATAGGATAGGTAGGCGTTAACCCTTGAACCTTCCCTTGTGAAAGTATGTTTACTTTACTGGCTGACTAGTAGATGCGATGTCCTTGAACTGTTCTGCCATTTGTGTAAACGATAACATACCTCACACAGATATTTTCCTAACACAGTTTCAGTTCTCATAGTTATGTTCATTTTGGCCATGAACATCTCCCTGGTTCTGCAAGAGCTTCTAAAGAATTGAGCCCTAGCAATTCTCCTTTGAAGCGGCCCCACTTCTCTCTCACATAGGTGATTTCTTACTTATGAGTAACCCGTATTACTCCGCTCGAATTCTCAACGTATTCGACACGTAAGAATCATTAAAAGCAAACTGCTTAACCTTTCCCTACGGGTATCACTGTTTTATTATGGGAATGGGTTGGGGTAACCCCTACAGTGATCTTACTCAGTCTATTCAGCTTAGTTATCCCATTGAACCTAGATCTTGGGATCTCCAGTCAACAAGGTTGGGTTTCCACTGTTTCGACCTATTCTTTATGGGCTTAAGTCCCATTCCTCTTGATGTTTTCTCAACTTGATCTCTATTCAGTCCTTTGGTTAACGGATCCGCAATATTTTCTTTAGACCTTACATAGTTTATTGTCATGACTCCAGTTGAGATTAGTTGTCTAACAGTATTATGTCGACGACGTATATGCCTCGACTTACCATTGTACATCACATTCTGTGCCCTGCCAATAGCAGACTGATTATCACAATGTATGCATATTGCAGGCATAGGTTTAGGCCATTCAGGGATATCATCCAAGAAATTCCTTAGCCATTCAGCTTCTTCACCGCTTTTATCCAAAGCAACAAATTCAGATTCCATAGTAGATTTGGTTATTACCGTCTGCTTTGAAGACTTCCATGAAACTGCTGCACCTCCCAAAGTGAATACGTATCCACTTGTAGCTTTAGAATCCTGTATATCAGATATCCAACTTGCGTCAGAATACCCTTCAAGAACTGCAGGATCTCTTGTATAATGTAGCCCATAACTACGTGTATACCGTAAGTATCTGAGTACTCTAACAATCGCTTTCCAGTGATCATCTCCTGGATTACTCGTGAATCTACTCATACTACTTACAGCATAGGCAATATCTGGTCTTGTACAATTCATTAAGTACATTAAACTGCCTATCACTCTGGCATATTCCACCTGGGATATACTTTCTCCTCTATTTTTGGACATATGTTGACTAGTATCAATTGGTGTTCTGGTCACACCAGTGTCATTTTTACTAAATTTGTCAAGTATCTTGTCCACATAGTGTGACTGGCTTAAGATGAGTCCATCAGGCGACCTTTTGATTTTGATTCCTAAAATCACATCGGCAAGTCCCATGTCTTTCATGTCAAACCTAGAGTTCAACATATCTTTAGTTGATTTGATCATCCGATCATTGCTACCCACGATTAGCATGTCATCTATATACAGACAAAGAATAACATATCCATCGTCTGTTCCTTTGACATAAACACACTTGTCATACTCATTAATTTTGAACCCATTTGACATCATAACATTGTCAAATTTCTCATGCCATTGCTTTGGTGCTTGTTTAAGCCCATACAAAGACTTCACCAATTTGCAGACTTTCTTTTCTTGTCCTGGAGCAATACAACCTTCTGGTTGTTCCATATAAATTTCCTCTTCAAGGTCTCCATTAAGAAAAGCAGTCTTTACATCCATCTGATGTACTTCAAGATTTCGCAAAGCGGCAATCGCTATGATCATTCTTATGGAGGTTATTCTCGTTACAGGAGAATAAGTATCAAAGTAATCAAGGCCTTCTTTTTGTCTATAACCTTTTATAACAAGTCTAGCCTTATACTTGTCAATTGTTCCATCAGCTTTCATTTTACGTTTGAAAATCCATTTAGAACCTAGCAGTTTACTTCCTGGAGGAAGGTCCACTAATTCCCAAGTATGATTCTGCATGATGGAATCAATTTCACTCTTTATGGCTTCTTTCCATAAAGGACCCTCCGATGAGCTTACAGCTTCTTTAAAAGTTTGAGGTTCAGCCTCTAGCATGTAGGTCAGAAAGTCAGGTCCAAATGATTTTTCTGTTCATGCCCTTTAGCTTCGTCTAGGCTCTTCCTCTTCATATTCGGTTTCAACTTCTTGATGATCTTGACTATTCTCTTCAATAGTCTTAAACGTTCGTTTAGATAAACTTGGACCATCCTCTTTGGATTTGCAAGGAAATACATGTTCAAAAAATGATGCATTCCTAGATTCCATTATCGTGTTCTTGTGAATCTCAGGGTTTTTAGATTCATACACAAGAAACCGATAAGCACTACTGTTGTGGGCATAACCAATGAAGATGCAATCAACTGTTTTTGGACCTATTCTCATCTTCTTTGGTGTAGGTATCATTACCTTTGCAAGACACCCCCACACTCTCAAGTATTTGTAATAAGGCTTTCTAGCTTTCCACAATTCATAAGGGGTCTTGTCTTCTTTCTTTCGGGGTACCTTATTTAAAAGGTAATTAGCCGATAAAATGGCTTCCCCCCACATGTTTTGTGGCAATCCAAAACTTATCAGCATCGCATTCATCATATCCTTTAAGGTACGATTTTTGCGTTCAGCCACACCATTTGACTGAGGTGAATAGGGTGGCGTAACTTCGTGGATAATACCATGTTGTGCACAAAATTCACTAAATGGTTCTACATATTCACCACCACGGTCACTTCTTACCATCTTAATTTTCTTATTAAGTTGGTTTTCAACTTCTTGCTTATAGAGAGCAAACTTCTCTATAACTTCATCTTTACTTTTAAGCAAATATACATAGCAATATTTTGTGCTATCATCTATGAATGTAACAAAATATTTATTCCCACCTCTAGTTTGAATAAATTTTAAATCACAAACATCGCTATGTATCAAATCAAGTGGCTCAGTATTTCTATCAATCATTTGGTATGAAGATCTCGTTAGTTTTACCTCTACACATATTTCACATTTGTGTTTGGGATCAATATTAAATGTGGGTATGTGATTCAAGTTAATTAATCTACGTAAAGTATTATAATTAACATGACCTAGTCTACCATGCCATAAATTAGAAGACTCAAGCATATAAGTGGAAGACTTTTTAATTATATTGATGGAATTGGGCTTAACAGCCATTACATTCATTTTCCACATCCCATCTTTCACATAACCCTTTCCCACATACATTCCATGTTTAGACAAAACCATTTTATCAGCTTCAAAAACCATCTTGAAGCCATGTGAACTCAGCAGAGTTCCAGAAATGAGATTCTTTCGAATATCAGGCACATACAACACATTTTGCAGCTTGACTTCCTTGCCTGATGTCATTTTTAGAACCACCATCCCTTGGTCATTGATCTCAGATGTGGCAGAGTTGCCCATATATAGCTTCTCCCCAACTTCTGACAGTACGAGTTCAACAAAAGCAGCTCTATCACAGTAGACATGGCGTGTGGCCCCAGTGTCTAGCCACCACTCCTTTGGGTTGGAGTCCACCATGTTGACTTCAGAGACCACGGCAGAGAGACTGATGTCTGACACTTCTTGTGTGATGGTGTCCACCACATTAGCCTCTTTCTTCTTGTTTCTCTTTGGCAGCCTACAATCTGCCGACTTGTGACCCACCTTGTCATAGTTGAAACATTTTCCTTGGAATTTCTGCTTCTTTGAAATTCCACCCTTAGGCCCCAGCTTGAACCCCGACTTGGTTTTCTTGTTCTTGGAGCTTTTATCATGCTCCACCACATTTGCTTTGGCAACAGACTTGTTAAAAAGCTTTTTCTCAGATCTTCTATTGTCTTCCTCAATGCGAAGTCGAACAATAAGATCTTCAACGCTCATCTCTTTACGCTTGTGCTTCAGATAGTTCTTGAAGTCATTCCACGTCGGGGGTAGCATCTCTATGATTGCAGCTACCTGGAAAGACTCACTAATTACCATTCCTTCAGTATGAATTTCATGAATGAGTAATTGCAGTTCTTGTACTTGACTAATTATAGTCTTAGAATCCACCATTCTGTAGTTCATGAACCGTCCAACTATGAACTTCTTAGCACCAGCATCTTCTATTTTGTATTTATGGTCCAAAGACTCCCATACTTCTTTGGCCATTTTTTTCGGACTGTACACATTATAAAGTGCATCAGTCAAGCCATTCAGAATATAATTCTTGCACAAGAAGTCAGAATGCTTCCATGCTTCAACAGCAAGCAAGGTCTGAGCATCTGTTTCATCCTCTCTAACAGTAGGAGGATCCTCTTTCAAGAATCTCGCAAGATTCAGTGTTGTCAAATAGAACAACATCTTTTGTTGCCAAGTTTTAAAATTTAGTCCATTAAATTTTTCAGGTTTTTCATTGTGGTTCACAGGAACTGTAACCGACAAAAGTTGTGTCGAGGTTGAAGCATGGACCCTAGGAGATGGCATCGGTGTCTCAGAAGTGCTCCCAGTTGGAACATTCTCAGTTGGAACAACATTCATGTTATCACCCATTTCTAAAAATAGAACCAAATATTAGTTTCCTTTAAAGACAAAACTGTTATAAACAGTAAACTATATATATATATATATATACATTAAATGTCTTGATTGAAAACACAACATAGCAAATTGATATAATGTAAACGTTTTTACAACGCTCATATATATACATAAACAATTAAGAAATAAAACCAGTTACATAACAAACAAAACATAAACTACCAATGAAGTAATGAATTAATAACAATGACCAAACTCTAACATCCATTTGTAATATTCTATCGTAATAATACGTAATGTGTAAAAATACAATAAATGAACATTATAATGTACCAAAACATATAACCTGAAGCATTCGACAAAATGTTAATGCATATAGCAAAACCAAAACGTATATAGAAAATAATGAGGCTTTTAACGAAAATGAATATGAACATAGTTATAGCAACAAAATACAACAAAATGCAATAAAACATATGACAACTTTATAATAACAATATAAAGTAAAATACGTAAAGATTTAGAGCTAGAGAAATTGTAGAGAATCAAAACACACAATCAAGCGATTAGAAAAACAAATATGATTAATACTTGTAAAACGTCCAATTTTAGGTAACCATGCACAAGGACGAAAATTTAACTTAAAAAAAAAACGTAATTGAACACGAACAACTTTATATTAAAGTAACAAACAACCAGAATCAAACAAAACATTAATGCACATGCAATCACGACATATATTATATGAACAATTCCAAAACTATGAAGAGAACTAAAAGCCACGAGAGAAAACAATATTTCTTTATCCAAATGCAATAACCTGTCCGTTCTCAAGAGAAAAACTGTTTTAAGATTGTAATCATATATAGCATGTAATCTGAATAAAATGAATAATATGAACAGGTTACAATTGAAAAGAAAAAAAAATTAGAAAATAAAGAAAACAGATACAACAAAACCTTCAATTGAAGCAACGTAACGTGAAAATTAGATAGAAAAATGGTCGAGGCACGTGTAGGTCACGCTTTCCTTAAAACAGATTCGTCCCCTCCGGTTGTGCACGAGGATTTGATGGACGTCTGTCTCCCAGGATACAACGACTAACAACAGAATCTTCAGCACTATCGGATACCGTTTCCGGCGAACTTGAAACTGTTTTTTCCTTCTATCACCAAAAATGACTACAACAAAAATAGATGGAATTTGAAAAACAAAGGAAAGACTCTATGACTTGGTGAGTGCAAATTTTATGCAATTGTGTGTCTCTCAAACATGTGGAGGAGAGTTCATTATATAGGCTTAGAAAATAGATGTTACAATCCACATTATAATGAGCATTATTCAGAATTTATGTGCATAATGACATTGGTTGCAACCTTCCATTTTCCATGATAATGGTGCTCATTATCTCCCATTAAACCATTGGTTGTAACCCTCTATTTTCCATGATTATGAAGCTCATAATCACCTATTAATCCATACCTTTGGGTGTTACAACATGGGGTTTATGATCTCCATTAATCTCCACCAATGAGCATCAATTTCTCATTCATCCAATTGCCATTTTTCTAACAATATATACATAGAACTAGGTACACCAAACACCATCACGCGCAGATAGTTATGCTCTTTTAACTCTTTTTTGGGGATATGGAAGTTCCATTATTGTGTGACGGTGCGAAGGCTTTTCATTTGGTTGGAGAAATAAAGAGTAGAAATGATAGAGAATTGAGGAATAGGAAGTGCAAATAATGATATGGGTTATAATCTTTCATGTTGTTTAGTCAAAAAATCAATAAATGAAAGTTGAAAAGATAAATAACAGTTATTTATCTAATTACTACATTGTCGATTTAATTATTTAGTAATAATTTTTTGGAGTATAAAATAGTTTTTACCATTTACGAACTTGAATACGATAAAGTTATAGAATTAATTTGATTGGCCAAATCTCTCGAGTTTGATCTTGTGTCTCCCCTTGTTCTTTTTTTTCCCCTTCATGTCCTTCCTTTGTTTTTCTGACTAAAGTCTCAGTTGATCTCTTATATGATTGGGGATGTGAGTACATCATTGATCCACTTTTTTATTAACAAAATAGAGCCACATTCTAATTTTATAGCATATATGATGTTAAAATTTGTATCCTATATTCTAATCCAATCATGATATATTCAGAATTCACAATAGAAGTCATAGGTCTACTTCGAGCATAACGTGGGCTTGAATTATGTGTTTTGTTATTTTGACAAAGAATAAGTTAAAGGTCTAGCACAAGAAATTGTACAATTACGGCTGAAACATTCTTTGGTCCCAACAAATGAGACAATTTTTTATCATTATTGAGTGAAACAACATACCTATCTTTGTTTTCCTCCCAAATAAGTTGTTAAGGGACAATTTGGCCTTGCCAATTCCAAGGAATGGTCCCAAAGTCCTAAATCAGTTCCAAAAAATGGTCCCAAATTCTTAAGTCTGTTTCAAGCAATGGTCCCAAATTCCTTGAAGTACTCTTCCTTCCTTTTCTGGAAGTAATAGAGAGATGCTATATATTTTAATGTGGATTGATTTATGCCATAAGGAGAAAAACTCTTGTAATTTATACCATTATTTATTAAAAACAATATTTGCATGGACTACAATACCCCAAAATTACTTTAGGTTTTTTACTTCCCCCTACCTCTCTCTCTCTCTCTTTCTCTCTCTGTGTGCACTTCTTGTCTGCACAGCCTCCATCAGAGATCTCCCATCTCCTCGACTCTTTGTTGGAATCTGCACTACACCACGTCTTTGAAGTCAATCACCTTGGGCTTTAAAGGTCTAGCTTTGAGTCTAAGCTGATCGTTCAAGCATTGTCGCAGGGATTCCCGTCAAAGAATAGGGACGCCTTTACGATGGCGTTAGGACTGTGATGTCAAGGTGGTGTCTTAGAGTGTTGAGTTTGGATGACAACAATGCATATCGGCATTAGGGCTATGACGTCGCAGTGGTCTCAAGGCAGGGCTTTGATGTCGGGATGGTCTCGTGGTGATTCATTTAGATGATGATATTAGATGATCACTCCTGCTTAGTGGTGGTATGGAGATTGAAGTAAAATGTCTTCCTTGCACGTGGAGATCTTTAGATCTCCCCTCCGCGTTGTTCCTAAGATCTTTGCCCAATTTGCAACTAGAAAGCTCCTCATTGCCATTTCCTCACGATGCCATGTCTCTATAGTAGATCTCCAACCTAGCCATGTAGTGGAGGTTGCCTCCGTCGCTTGATTTTTGACAATAATGGTCTTTTTTCAAATCAATGCTTTGGTAATTTATGGTGCATTTTTTTAGTTATTTGATAGATTCTATGATTTTTTTAGTATTTTCTGAGTATTCTGGTATTGGTGCCATCGATAATGGCAAATTACAGCTGGTCATCACATTAGACACTGATATAACGGTTGAATATTGGCTAATGTCTTGGTTAGATATAGGTATCATGGTAGTTACTGTCTGGTATCTCTATTAGATATTAGTATCATATTCGAATACCAACTTTATCTTAAGGATATTTACTATTTTGAAATATAGTATAACGATATAGCGTGACATTTGCTGTAATTACTTATTTTAATGATATAAGTGAATCCAAGCTTTACATTTGTTGCATATATATATAAAGAGCCTTATTTTCTGTAAAAGTTGCATGTTGGGATGGAACAGCTTAGCCTGTCAAAAACTTGGATTGGGCTTATTTAAGCCATCTTTCAAGGGACCAAAGGCCTGATCTTCCTTAGTCAAACCTCCAAGGCCCCAGCCCGTGGTATATTTACAAAAACTTTAGTCTTGAGAAAGGGCATTTAACTACGTATCCCAAATTCTCTATTGATGTTAAGATTTGATATTCATCTAATTATTCTAAGAAGGGAAAAAAACACAAAAAAGCCTATTAAATAATAGCCCTCTGAGAGTTCAGAGTTTCTCTCTCTAGAATACTCTCTTTAAATTTCTTTGGTGATCTGTGACACCCGTTATTCTCCTAACGGGTATTGAGGTAATTAAATTAATTTTTAATATATAAAAAAATATTGCTTCATTTAAATTTATTTTATAATATTTATTTTTATCTATTTTTAAATTTTCTAAAATTCTCCTATATTTATTTAGTATGATTACTAAAAAGCCTTAGAACTTCTAATAAATCTCAAAAATGTCATATTGGCATTATATGTGTTAAAGTCTTTAGATGAGACATAAGGATATCTTTTCCAACTACTCTTGACCCTCATTTTCTTTATTTCCTCCGTGACATGCTTCAACATGTCTCCTCTATAATTGTTTCCATCACTTCTCTTCAAAGACTTCATCTTTTCTTCCTTTCTCTTCCACGGTTCCCACACTCTTCTTCTCATTTCTTTGCTGAAGCAAAATACTTAGAGAACTTCTTCAAGGCAGCCATAAAAATCAGCCACCATCACCTCCATTTGAGCAAGAATTTCAGTCATACCGAAGTAAAGGAACCTGTTTTGAAGCCATTTCAAGCTTCCAACTAACCATAATCCGAGGTTAGAATCTTATGAACAAATTTAGTCTTTCATTTATAAATTTTCTTTTATACTAAAGGATTATTCAAATTTGCGTTCTTAAACCTAAGTATATGTTTGTTGCTATTTTGGAGCATATGTATGAAGTCTAAGTGTATATGCCCTAGACAGAAAATTTATATTGTTAAACTTTATAATACCTCTATGGGCAGTGGTTATTTCTTGAAATTCTAAGATTAAATTAAAATAAATTTTATGAATGTAGTTGTATGTTGTGCTTTAGTTTTAATTGTCCTTATGCACGCCTTAGGATCAAGGGAGTATGGAGCTAACGTTAATTGATTCCAGGATTAAGAGACTGTTGATAAGCTTAAAAGGTAGGGATTCTATTACTCATCTTTTGTGAGGTTTTTATAGAATTAAAATTGATTGTTTTGCCGCAATATATATATATCTATGTTGAACTGATATTATATGATTATCACATATGAAACTATGACATGGACTCGTCTTGTATTGTACGGCGAGGAACATAATGAATTGACACATGTTATAAATTGAGAAGCATGGTTAGGAAAACTAACTCTATTGATAATGATTCAATATAGAGAAATTGTGAGACATGAAGAGGGCGACGGTTACGTCCTTGGGCATGAATACCCTAAAAGGTAAAATAGGGGGAAGGCGATGACGCTTCCTTGGGTTGAAAGTCCCAAAACACACTGTACAGGAATCGACTTGGTGAGGACTCGGGGCTTGATGTCCCCTCACCGGAACACCCTTGGAATGTTTATAGGGTGATCAAGTGCGCCCACTTGGGTTTCGATGAGTTGAGTGATACTCAATTTAACATGGATACCTAGGAACAATGATGATTGGTAATATTTGTATAAATGTGTAATTATGACACTTGGTAATGATTAACTACGGTATCCATAAGATGTGATCATAATAAACCTCATAATCTGGAATATGATGTAACTTATTAACCATGCAGGTTTTAATGTGGTAATGATAAAAACCTAAAGGTGAGTAATGGCTTTCTCTACTGAGCATAGTGTTGCTCATTCCCTTATGTTTATATCTTTTCAGGACTCACTAAGTGTGAGGTGGCTACGAGAAATATAGTTGAGGAAGTGGTGTAGCTATATTACATTGGGACTGCTTCAATCGTTGAGAATGTTCTTCATGATAATGTAAGCATCAATTGTTACTTTCTGTGACTGTATTACAATGTGTTGAGGGTTAAAATGATGATGACAACAGTTTATATTATTAAATTTAAGGTGCTACATTAAAACTGTGGTTTATTTGTCGTTTATATTTTTATTTTTGAGTTGGGAGTTTTTATTTAAGTCCCGGGCAAATTTTATTTTTAAGGTTTTACTTTTACTATTTATTTTTATTTTATCTCATTAAAAACTGTTAACCCCCATATAGGGGCGTTACAGAATTTTTGGTATCAGAGCCTAGGTTCGGTTAACCTAGGGAGTGTAGCACCACTTTAAAAAAATATATTTTTGAGATGGTTTTGAAGTTGAATTTTCAGTGTCATCATCAAAATGAACCTTCACATTGATTTATACAGTTTAGAAGGATGTAACATGGAAAGGCCATAGAATGAAAATATTAATAGTTATATGAGTACAATAATTATATAGAAGGAAAGTATTAATAGTTATAAGGGAATGATAATTATATGGAATGAGTTTATAAGTAGAATGCTTATGAGAGATTCGTATAATATTTGGATCTATAAGCATATTTAATTCGTATAAACGATGAGAAATTCGTATAGATACGAGGATTTAAGAGCCTTTTGTCTCGTGAAAAACAATAAGAAATATAAGGCTTGATTTATTGATTTTAAAGTTTGACATAGATATGCCAAATTTTTCGTAATTGATTCAAACCTAAGTAATGATTATGTGTGGATTCGATGGAGCACATAAGTGTCAATAACTTTTCTTAAAAGTTCTATATATTCGAGGAATATGATATAAGTTGGGAATCATGGTATTGAATCTTGAGAGAGATAAATGTTAGACTTTTGGTCTGTTGAGACTATGTAAAGTCTAGAATGCATGAATCTCAAAATTGGAATATTTCGTTACGTACATTGTATTTAAGTGTATCAGTGAATCTTTTGGTTACCTAAGGTTTTGTTATATGAGGAAATTATATATTGTATGAGTAGAATTGTGGGGATTGTAGATGTTCTTAAGTAGTAACATCTAGTGTCTTTGTTCATTGATATGGTCTATGTTGAAAGACGTAAATCGTATTGATTTCAAGGTTAGTCACATTCTAAACCCTTGGTAGCAATGATGATGAATCCATTGATAGATGTTGAGTATTAGGAATAACATATGGGTGTATGCATTGTTCAATAAGGTTTTGATTAAAACAAAATTATTTGAGTTGCTGGAAGATTATGTTGTTATGAAATGATTTTAAATATCATTCAGGAAGATCCTTGTTGTCGTTAAATTAGATTTGTTGTTCATAGTTAACTTTATCTATAGTGGGCTTTAAATTGGGTTTAAGATTTATACAAATTGGTTTTCAATTTTATGTTTGTTATTTAACTCGTTCTAAATGTGTTAAGGCCCGAAACAACCTGACCATTTTCAACTAAGAACATTTGGGCCTAGTTTAAATCCTAAATCAGTTTGATTCACACTGTCTCTCCCACGTGGTCTCTATACGTGTCATATACAGTGGTTTAATTAATGTTTACAAATACGTTTACTGTGCATAGGAGCTTATTTCTCCGAGTTCACTTTTTCTCTCTTAATTTGTTATTTTCTCTCTAAATCGCAAATCCTCATCTTTTTCATTAAAAATTCTTCTTTTTCTCTAAAAGAAGAAGGAATTCTAGGATTCTGCAATTTACTATCTTAATTTTTCCTTTCTATTTACTCTTCTTTCATCTCATCATGGACCCAAAGTACCAACACCTAAGAAAGTATTTCCCATCACTCTCCCAAAAGATTCTCAGAAAGAAATATAAGGCTAGAATTACTCGGTTGTGGATTCTTATGCGTTTTGGTATCCCTTGTGATGTGAGAATGTTAATAGAGGGGAAAATCCGTCCGAGTGACTTTAGTCAAGATGTCGGTTTACCAGGAACAGGTACCAGTCGTAGTGCAATGAAAAGAAGAGCTCGTGCCATCGTGGTCGCTTGTAACAAATGTGGAAGACAAAATTGTAACGGTAAATGTACTTCACCTGGTTATATGTCTACGAATAGAGAGGATAAAATAAGGTTTTGTAGGGATGGACTTTCAAAGGAGAACTTGGATAGCATCCATCCTCCTCTCCACGGTCACCCTAGTGGATATGTTCAAGGAGCTATTTTTAAACTCTGGCCTAAATTTTATACAGAAAGACAACGCCTCAGGAATATGGTATTTCTAGATCCTGTTTGCCAAGCCATAAGAAAACTGGATGGGGAATAAGTCATCGCTCTATAAAGGTTATTTAGTCTTTACTTATTTGAAGCAGTTTTAGCTGATGTTCAACAGTTTGTGTTTTTCTTTTACTCAGAATATTTGCTTTTGTGTTTGAAATAATTGTGATTATTAGATTGATACAGTAAGTGTTAATATCTTATTTAATTTATGATTTTCTTAAATATATATATAATAAAATATATTATCTTATCAGACACGTTACATACGGTACAGTAATATGTTTGAATTTTGAAAAGCTTATCCAGATATTTCAAGATTTGTGTCTCAAATTTCAAAAGTTCTACAGTATTTGTCGTTTATATTAAATTTCTAGACTTGGTGTATATTTGTCAAAAAGTCTACAGTTGTGTCATGAGGGTCTTCTGTCGAATTGTTCTCAATTGTCAAAAGTTATACAATTAGAGTCTAATCTTTTTCAAAAAGTGAATCAGATTTTCTATAAACTATCAATCACCTTATCTTACTTTCTTATCCGCACAAGATTTTGTTTAAATCTTTGGATTACTTTTTCATTACCTACTCGTCTATCTCTTTAGCCCTTTTTGTATATTTCTCATCTTTAAAATCTCATGTAGAACCCGAAGTCTAAGTGGAGCAGACATTAAGCAACCACTTCTATAAACCAAATATGTCTACCTCCCAGTCCACGAAGAAAATAAAGAATGTCTGTGTCTTTTGTGGTTCCAGCTTTGGAAAAGATAAAGCTTATTTAGAAGCTGCAAATCACTTAGGGCAAGTCCTAGCACACAAGAAGATTAACATAATCTATGGGGGTGGTAGTATAAAAATGATGGTAAATATGGCACTAGCAGCTAGGTCTAGCGACGCTACTGATGTAAGAATTTGGCCTCATATTCCAGTTGAAGGAAACCTTTGTAAGGAAGCCATAGGTAAGGGAGAAGGAGTCAGGAGTATCCCTAAAAATTTTAAAGACATAATCTATAATTCTGATGCTTTTATAGCATTACCTGGTGGTCTAGGTACTCTTGAGGAAATATTTATAGTTGCTTGTGGGCAATTGTTGGGCTTTTATTCCAAACCTTTGGGTCTGCTGAACGTAAAGGGTTTTTATGACGGTCTTTTGAAATTTCTAGATTACGCTGTGGAAGAAAACATCACTACAGAATCGGAGAGACAAATCTTTGTCACTGCTTCAACAGCTGAGGAATTGATAGATAAAATGCAAATCATACATCCAGAATCCGACACTGCAACATCCAAGCTTGAATGGGAAAGGGAAAGCCGGGAGCGGCCAATTGATTTGAATCTCCATCTGTAATCTTTTTGTTTTATCTTTGGCATGTAGGCATGTGTGTCCGTATTTCGTGTGTTACGAATAACCGTTTGCCTTGTATTCTGCGTTTCTTGTGGTACGTCGTTGTTCAATCTTTTAGATTCATTGAGCCTAATGCCGGGATGGCTGGATACGGAGTACTTGATGCTCTCGAAACGCATCCTTCTTAAGGTCCGATCTTTTGTTTATCGATGTTTTTGTATCCTCTAAGCATGCATGATATGGATAGCTGGTATACGGAGTGCCTTGTACTCTCGAAACGTATCCGTATTATGTTTGTAATGTGTAATATTCTGTTAATATTATGTGGAAGTACCAGAGTCAGTTATGGGGATATTCCATATGAAATATGAGTATATTATTTGGATTGAATGTTTGTGTCATGAGGATAGCTGTTTAATGAAAAATATGTCGGGTATGTTTGCAACCAGAGATTCCGTTTAATATCTCTATGAATAAGTTTAATGTATGGTTTTGAATATAAGTGTTTGTGATATATGTTTTATGATTATGTTTTAGTTTATTAGTTGAGGTATGAAATCAAATATATTTGACTTTTCCTTACTCAAAAAGGAAAAGGAACCTAAAGATGAAGTATATAAAATTTCTCTGGCAATCTCCTTAAATGTGATTGTAAATCACAGTCCATGGACAATGAAGGACTGGAATCATGATATGGTCAATATGTATGCCTGATCAGATTCTTAGACTATTATACGGTGTTATAAGTTGAAACTTGTCAAAAATACTCTTATTGAGGGATTTAGGAGTAAGATTTATTATGCAAGTAAATAAGTGGAAATACGATAACTTAAATTTGGAGGACAAACAACATTAACGGTTTAGACTCAGAATTGGAATCATAGTGGAATCATAATTTTTACTAGTATTGCTAGAATTGAAATTTCGAGGACGAAATTTCTTTAAGGGGGGTAGAGCTGTGACACCCGTTATTCTCCTAACGGGTATTGAGGTAATTAAATTAATTTTTAATATATAAAAAAAAATTGCTTCATTTAAATTTATTTTATAATATTTATTTTTATCTATTTTTAAATTTTCTAAAATTCTCCTATATTTATTTAGTATGATTACTAAAAAGCCTTAGAACTTCTAATAAATCTCAAAAATGTCATATTGGCATTATATGTGTTAAAGTCTTTAGATGAGACATAAGGATATCTTTTCCAACTACTCTTGACCCTCATTTTCTTTATTTCCTCCGTGACATGCTTCAACATGTCTCCTCTATAATTGTTTCCATCACTTCTCTTCAAAGACTTCATCTTTTCTTCCTTTCTCTTCCACGGTTCCCACACTCTTCTTCTCATTTCTTTGCTGAAGCAAAATACTTAGAGAACTTCTTCAAGGCAGCCATAAAAATCAGCCACCATCACCTCCATTTGAGCAAGAATTTCAGTCATACCGAAGTAAAGGAACCTGTTTTGAAGCCATTTCAAGCTTCCAACTAACCATAATCCGAGGTTAGAATCTTATGAACAAATTTAGTCTTTCATTTATAAATTTTCTTTTATACTAAAGGATTATTCAAATTTGCGTTCTTAAACCTAAGTATATGTTTGTTGCTATTTTGGAGCATATGTATGAAGTCTAAGTGTATATGCCCTAGACAGAAAATTTATATTGTTAAACTTTATAATACCTCTATGGGCAGTGGTTATTTCTTGAAATTCTAAGATTAAATTAAAATAAATTTTATGAATGTAGTTGTATGTTGTGCTTTAGTTTTAATTGTCCTTATGCACGCCTTAGGATCAAGGGAGTATGGAGCTAACGTTAATTGATTCCAGGATTAAGAGACTGTTGATAAGCTTAAAAGGTAGGGATTCTATTACTCATCTTTTGTGAGGTTTTTATAGAATTAAAATTGATTGTTTTGCCGCAATATATATATATCTATGTTGAACTGATATTATATGATTATCACATATGAAACTATGACATGGACTCGTCTTGTATTGTACGGCGAGGAACATAATGAATTGACACATGTTATAAATTGAGAAGCATGGTTAGGAAAACTAACTCTATTGATAATGATTCAATATAGAGAAATTGTGAGACATGAAGAGGGCGACGGTTACGTCCTTGGGCATGAATACCCTAAAAGGTAAAATAGGGGGAAGGCGATGACGCTTCCTTGGGTTGAAAGTCCCAAAACACACTGTACAGGAATCGACTTGGTGAGGACTCGGGGCTTGATGTCCCCTCACCGGAACACCCTTGGAATGTTTATAGGGTGATCAAGTGCGCCCACTTGGGTTTCGATGAGTTGAGTGATACTCAATTTAACATGGATACCTAGGAACAATGATGATTGGTAATATTTGTATAAATGTGTAATTATGACACTTGGTAATGATTAACTACGGTATCCATAAGATGTGATCATAATAAACCTCATAATCTGGAATATGATGTAACTTATTAACCATGCAGGTTTTAATGTGGTAATGATAAAACCTAAAGGTGAGTAATGGCTTTCTCTACTGAGCATAGTGTTGCTCATTCCCTTATGTTTATATCTTTTCAGGACTCACTAAGTGTGAGGTGGCTACGAGAAATATAGTTGAGGAAGTGGTGTAGCTATATTACATTGGGACTGCTTCAATCGTTGAGAATGTTCTTCATGATAATGTAAGCATCAATTGTTACTTTCTGTGACTGTATTACAATGTGTTGAGGGTTAAAATGATGATGACAACAGTTTATATTATTAAATTTAAGGTGCTACATTAAAACTGTGGTTTATTTGTCGTTTATATTTTTATTTTTGAGTTGGGAGTTTTCATTTAAGTCCCGGGCAAATTTTATTTTTAAGGTTTTACTTTTACTATTTATTTTTATTTTATCTCATTAAAAACTGTTAACCCCCATATAGGGGCGTTACATGATCTAAGAAATAATATAAATAGTTCCCTTTATATAGTGGTCGAATTAGGGCTAGACCTTATCAAATTTGGCCACAAAATTTGAATCAGACTTAAAATCCATGTTGAAAACACGTGAAACATGTTTTGCTGAAAAACTAGGTGTGGTTTGTAATGCGGTCGATCGCGGTATCGTGGCTAAGTTGCCAGATGCATTTTTCATACTTTTCAGATTTATCTAATTCACCCTTTGTTTGGCAAAAGTAGTTCCCACCACTTTTTTAGTTATAAACAGTGTAAAGCTCTCACATGCTACAGTAATAATAAAAAAAATCGCTACAATGTAAAGGTCTCATATACTAGAGTAAAAGTGGTTCTAATCAACGGTCCCCACCACCCTTCCAAACACCCTATCACTCTATTTGAACCAATTGGATTTGACCCAAGTATCTTTTATAGAGCTTGAATTTTAATAAATATAACCCAATAAAGAAGTTATTTAATTAAAACAATCATATACAAATAATCTCACACAAATAAAATCACTTTTAAATAATTCAATGTGCTTATCTTAAATTAATTCATAAAATGAATTCAACCAATGAACCAACATGAATTATTAAATCCAATCTATCAAATTTTAGCCAATCAATAAATAACATAAGTTATCAATTTGTAGGAAAAAAATATATCGAGTCATTACAGAAAATATGATGAGCTAGTAAAAGGGACCTGATGGATATGTATAGATCAAGCTTCTATACTTATAAAATAACATATCCTCTATACATATATTTTATAATTATCAACTCTAAAGCTATTCCATTAAAAGCTTTGAGCTGCATTCTTGAATTATATAAAATTACAAAACTCTAATAAGTTTATAGTCCATGACATATCATAATATGTAACATCCCTATAGGATATTCATAATAGGCTTGAAGATAAATTTTGTTTTACCTTTCCAATTATTTTTATCTTAAGTTCTATTATCTCACCATTGAAATACTTACTATTCATAAATAGTATACCTTTCGCTTACACCTATGTATCCCAATGGTTGAGCACTCTAGTTTTCAGTTATAGGATAATGCTTATAAGAGAATATTAGTAACTCTACAAAAGAGCTATGGATTATCTATGAACAAACTAGTTTACATCAATCAAGAGTCATGTCTCTAACGTACCAATATGCATACCTTCATATAATTCAGGATGTCATCTTTTGGTACATCAAAAGTCACAAGTAAAGAATACGGGCTCATAGATTCATTTCAGGATTAATTAAGATCGAACACATATGATTCTCTAAAATAAATTGATTTAAACAAATAGAATTATTAATAAAATCAATTCATCTTTAGTCCTGAACTAATATATCGTCATCAATGATGATACACCAATGTTTCTACCTGTGGAGTCCAACTCTGATGACTAAGACAAGTCATCTCCCATAAAAATGTAGACAACATAATGATGGTAACATAAATAAAGCATACAACTTTATTCCCTCGATTGCAAACCTAATCATTTAAACTATCACCTTTAAGATTCATGTCTTCTGCATAATTTATCTATTATATGTACGATTTTAAAGGTTTACACTAACAATCTCAGACTTTTGTTTGCTTATCAATATTCAACATAAATGAACATAAAGAGGACAACATTTGATATATAAAAATAAATAATAAACTCTTTATTAATCAAATGTCTCTAAAAAACTATTACATCCTTTAATCCTTAGGGCACCTAGTCTAACACTGGTATCCATCAAAAACCACCATTTCTGATGGCGCCTAATAATGCAATACATGAAAAAAAAACTCAAAAATTACTCAAATTTTTGGAAAAATCACAAAACATCAAAATTTATATAGTATAATAAAAAGAAAATCACAAAATAAGAACAAAAAATCTTTCAAAGAAATTAGAGGAAAAAAAACCACGTTCATCGTCGTGGAGAGCTTTGTGCAGTGGAGATCAACCAAGTTGATTGCATTTGCATTAGTGGCAAAAAAATGAACCAAAAACATAACCATAATCAATTAATAGCAGTGACAGTAATCTGTAGTTGAAAGCTATATAGGAAGAAATGGCATCTCTTCAAAAGAACAAAACTTGGGAATTGGAAAAAAGACCTTAACATTCAAGAATAGTTAGATGAAAATGGATTTTCAAAAAAAAAGAAAGGGATCCTTGGAGTTGAAGAAAGGAGATTTAAGGCCAGGGGGTAGATTACTTAGAAATCTTCTCACCTATGGTAAAGCACAGCTCAATCAGAGTGTTGCTGGCTATGATGGCTTATTTTGATATGTTCTTAAAACAAATGGATGTTAAAACAACCTTCCCACATGGAGAGCTAGAAGAAACAATATACATGAGATAACCTGATTGTTTTGTTGCTAGAGGCGCTGAGAATCAGGTATGTCTTCTTAAGAGGCCACTTTATGGCTTAAAGTAATCCCCTGGGGTGTAGTATAAAAGGTTTGATGAGTATATGTTGAGAATTGGTTTTAGGAGAAGTAGATATGATTCTTGTGTTTACTTTAAGAATCATGAAGAATCCAAACCTGTGTACTTGCTATTATATAAGGATGACATGTTAATTGTAAGTGAGAGCTTAAGTGTTGTCAATAAGCTTAAGAATCTGTTGAAACAAGAATTTGAGATGAAAGATCTTGGTCCAGCTAAGAAAACTCTTGGAATGGAGACTTTTAAGAAGAAAGAGACTGGTGAACTGTATTTGTCTCAAAAGGCATATATATAAAAGGTGTTGACTAAGTTTAAAATGGAAAAGTCTAAAGTAGTTTCCACTCCTTTAGCACAACATTTTCAAGCTAAGCATGGATCAAGCTCCTGCAGATGAGGAAGAAAGGAGTCATATGAAGAAAGTACCATACTCAAGTGCTGTAGGAAGCATAACGTATACAACAGTGTGTAGCAGACTAGACTTGGCTTATTCACTGAGTGTGATTAGCAGATTCATGGCAGATCTTGGTAAGCAACACTGGGAAGCAATCAAGTAGGTATTGAGGTATCTTTCAGGTACTATTAATCTTAGACTCAAATATGGTAAGATGTCAGCTAATAAAGAAAAAAGTGACGGGGTATGTAAACTCAAATTTTGTAGCAACATTGATACTTGAAAATCATTGATTGGTTATGTGTTTAAGGTTTTTGGAAATACATTGAATTGGAAAGCAAACTTGCAGCCTCTTGTAGCTTTATCGATTACAAAAGCCGATTACATTGCAACAATTGAAGCAGTCAAAGAAGCTCTATGACTTAAAAGGCTTGTTTCTGAATTACTTATTTAGAAAGTGTCAAAGGCTGTGACAATATACTGTGAAAATCAAAGTGCAATTAGTTTGACCAAGAACCCAATACACCATGAAAGGACTAAACATGTGGATGTGAAGTATCATTTTATCAAAGACATTGTAGCAGCAGGAATGGTAAATGTGCAGAAGATATCAACTGAGCATAATCCTACGGACTTCCTAACTAAACCATTGTCTGGAAGCAAGTTTCAGCATTGCTTGAAGATACTGAAGCTTGAGGGTATTAAACTGTGATGTGTAATGTGCTATTGTGACTTAATATTAAACCAAGGTGGAGATTGTTGAGAGTATTGGTTCAATATTAAGCCCAATAGAGGCCCAACAGTTAGGAAGTTCAACTAACGTGTCATTTAAGAAAAGAGTTAAACAGATAGTAATCTGATTGGTTGAGAAAGTGTATAAAAGGATTCTTTGTAACAGAATTAACAGAGTGAGGAAAAGAGGAAAGTAGAACAGCAAGTTAGAGAAAAAGAGAGATTGTGGTAGAGAATGATCTCTTGTAATGTTCTCTGAGAATTCTATGTAAAAGGCTTTCTAGGCTTTCTTGTATTGTTGATGAATTGAATAACAAAGGAATTCATAGTTCGGTATTGAAAGAGTATGTTTCTAGTTCTGTTCGTGTGTGTTGGTTTCTCTTCTTTATTCTTACTCTGGTTCAACATGAAGAGATTCCCGTCCAGAGAAAGGTGGAGAAAAGGATACAAATTGTTCGGCACAATTGCCGAGCATCTAGTCTCTTCAAGAAACGGAAATTTATAAAGCTTTCGATTCTGTTCCGAAACAGAGGATTTCGAAATAAACTCGCACGAAAACTCCAATCTTCCTCCGACGATAATGATTCGCCCGTCGGGCCAAGCCTGGTTGGAAGCGTGGCAACGAGAGGCAATAAGCCCCTTTGGATTCTCAACCTAGTCGCAGCCCAAACATGGCCGAAAGTAACGAACGCCTCGCTCGCCGGCCTCGAAGCCGCTGGTCTGGACCAAGTCACCATCGGAGGACAAGGCGCACCAGGTGTCGGTGAGGATGGTGAGGGCACGGATGGCGCAGTTCGAGGGGTCGAACCCGACGGAGTGGGCGAAGTAATCGTCAGACATCAACGTGGAATCGACACGGCATTTCGTTTGGGGCAGAGTCATGTTGGAAGGGCCGAAGCTTGTCCAATCGAACATGATGATCCTGTCGTTGGGTAACAACGCCATGTGCATTGCCGAGACTCCGATGCTTCTTGCCAGATGCCGCCATTTTCCCCCATACGTTGATGTTCGAGTAGTGCTAGTAGGATTACGGCCACGGGACATGGTGACAAGCATGTTGCGGTTATGCTGTTAGTAGAAAGAATGAGGCTTTGGCAGCCATGTTTGAGAAATTATGGGCTACACAAATGGTTTTGATGAATGAAATAATGTATATGGGCTATTACTTTAATATGGCTATCTCTGAGTTAACGTAAGTTTGTAACTTGCATTAATATTGAATTACTACTTTCACTCGTTCAACACTATTCAACTTTGTTGGTCAAGCGTTAAGGGTGGGGTTATTTATGGTTAAAAATTAATGTTGAGTGGTCTATTTTGAGTTTAAATATAAATGGTTACTACTTAGATTTAAAGTGCTTGGGACCATGATTGTATATAGGACTTCTTTTTATCATAATAAAACATAAATAGAATAAGAATTTGGTCGTTTATTTACTCCAATCAAAAAGAGCTCTAATGAGTTGATTATTCAATAGTTTCCTATGGAGCTGAATTATTGTTTGCTGTAATTGTGTAGCCAGTGAACTGTCACGCCCCGAGGTACGGGAGGTGACGTGGCGGATTATTTAAGTTAATTAAAAGAGAATTTAATTAAAACCAATGGTTTAAGGATCAAATTAAGTGAAAAATAAAGAGATTTCCACCACATTTTACAAAAAGTTTATAAATATTAAGCAAATAATAAAAATTAATAAAGAACTACGAGTATGGGTTCCACAACCCACAACTTGTGCACACACATGGTTCTGACAATATCATAAATACAATTACAGTCTAAGTACAAATAAAGTTAACTCTTACATGTCTTGATTAAATAGTACAAAATATAAATCAATTCCTCCTATTGCTCCTGAGTTCGGTCCGAAGAATCATCTCCAAACCTAAATGGGAAACCACCTAGAAGGGGGGAAATTTAAAACAATAAAACGTGAGCGAAAGGCTCAGTAGGACTATGTTTTATAAATAATTGAATTTAAAGAAACAGTTCATTGTTATGAGTACTCAAAAGAAACCTTAAATAAATAAATAAATAGATAATTTGAGTAGAACCGTCTTGACTCAGAACAGTCTACTCGCACAAATCAGAAATACAATTTCTCTTTTACCTAGGCAAACCATGATATCACCACCGTAGTGGCCCAGCTGGGTTTCGGGACCTGCCCCCAAGGTCGATCGCTACACGACCCGATCTCTGATATGGCATCATGCCTTTGTGTTTATTATCATTATCATTCAAAACCCAATTACCGAGTGTTGTCAATTACGTTCATTATGAAATTCATTTCATAATCACGGTATATTAAAATATAACCGATAAAACCATTTCCAAACAACCGTTGAAAACATTTTGATAGAAATCCTTTTCAAAGTCAAATCATTTCAAAACCAGGCTACCAAGAAAATATGATAGAAGTCCTACCTCAATACTCGTGCCGGTGCCCCACACCGTAATCCCGGTCCGCTATACGTTAGCTCCACGGAACCACGAACGATCCTAGATACAAACTAAGTCGATCAATATCTAGTTTGAAACATTCTATGTTACTAAATCATTTCATGATGTCCTAGTGTGCCATTTGTATCATTAAAATCATTCTATAAGGTTGGGATTTAAATCAGGGTTCAAAACAGTGAAAACGGGGAAAAATCACAAAATTTTCCATGCCTCGGTCGGCCTGCCGGACTCCCTGCTTCGGCCGACCGAACTGCACAGTTCGGCCTGCCGGAAGCAAAGTTCGGTCGGCCGAACACTTCCCCAGGTTCGGCCTGCCGGTCGGAAGAACACCGGCCTACCGATCATCACTCCGGCCTGCCGAACACACAGTTCGGCCTGCCGAACACACAGTTCGGCCTGCCGAACTGGGAAAATCCAGAAATCCCAGCCACGGGTTTCTCGATCCCCAAAATTCAAATCTTGATTCTAACCTGTTTTTCTCAAATCCCAGGCATGAAAAACAATCATAGTTGATAGAAAAACATACTAGAACATGTTTGAACTCATTTAAACAAGATTTAAACTCGAAATCCTCAAAAATTCAAAAATGAGAAAATGAGGAGAAAAATGAAAAATCTTGAATTCAATCCGTTTTTCTTCAATCTAAGCTTAGATTCAAGTTGTTCTAAGTTCATTTAACTCAAATCCACGGTTTTCTAAGCTTAAACAACCCTAAATTTCAAAAATGTACAAAATTGAAAATTTTGTAAAAAGTTTAGAAATTTCGAATCTAACCTCGAATCGAAGCTTCAATCCGCATTCTCGGTTGCTGAATCACGTCCCCGAGCCTCCTCCTTGCTAACCCGAAGCTTGGACTCGAATTTGGTTTCAAAAATTTTGAGAGAGATAGAGAGAGAGAGAGATTGCCGAGAGATATCAAGAGGAAGAGAGAGAGAGAGGCTGCGTGAGAGTGAGGAGAGAGAGAGAAGAAGGAAATAAATAGAGAAAATCGGTGGGCGGTTTTACTGTGCGAAAACCATGTGCCGCCCACGGTTTTGCAAAACGGAGTATTTTTAATATTTTACAAATTGTTGTGTTTTAAAACTCAAAACATCATTTTAAAACAATAAGGAATCATTTGGATTCATCAAATTAATAAAATAACCAAAAATTTAAAATCCAACCAAATAATCTAATTAATGTTAAAACGTTAATTATGGCACACTAATTCATCATTTATATTACATTAACGTTAAATAAATTTCGAGGCGTTACATAAACACTTATCATAATACATGTACATTATAAACAGACTTAAAGGAGAGTAAATGCATGAGAGCCCAGTAATCTGCCTTTTCGGCCACAGCTTTCATGGCCGTTATGGTGCAAAGATTTGTGCTAATTGGCCAGCTATATATTGCAGTCTTTCTGATACGAAGTAAGCCTTAACAAGTAGATATGTAGATTACCCAAATGGGTACAATTTCACTTGGCGTATATTATTATTATTATTACTATTATTATTTTTTGCCTTCTATATATTGTATATTTAGTGTGCATGGGTAAACACACCTGCAGAGGTGTCGGTGTTGGTGGTCAAAACTGACACCGACAGCCCATATGAACAGTGCATATATAGTCCGTGAACATTGTGGAGAATTGAATTGGTTTGTGGCAGAGACAAATAGCTGGTTATATTTTAAGAATTGCCCCTGAACACCTTCAAAATCAAATTTTGTGAGATAAAATAGTATATAAAGTGTTTGGTCATAGATTTTTCCCATTTGAGCCTATGCGTTTAACTTAAACGGGCATTTGGTAAACAAAATAAAGCAATAGTTTATAACAATAGAGATACTTTAAATGGAGCTAAACTATTAGTTTTGAAAACTTGACTCCTCTTTTAAGTTCTGACTATTTTAAAGCATTCTTTATAGTAAAAACATTTCTTATTTTTGTTTTTCTTACTAAACTATAGTTTAAATTGATATTCTCAAACACTAGTTTTTTGATGTACTGTTTTATTTTTTATTTAAGCTTTTACGTTCTAAATGTCAGTTTAAAATCAACAACTTAAACCACAAACTTTGAAACTGCTCTAATTCAAATCCCTGTTATATTGAATCAGTATTAAAACCTGTTGGAACTAGAATTTTTCAGATTCAAACTAAAAGATTGCAATATATTAATGTTGACTTCCTTTTTAAAGAAAAATTGTTTTCATCTCATCTCTACGGGATTATAACTCCGTTATTCGCAAAACTATGAGCCCGAATCTAGTATGTAATATATTTTTTAAACTGAGTCCTACTATTTTGTTGGTAGTGAGTTTATAACTTATAAGATTAAATAGGATTGCTCGTTTCTAAATAATGACACGTATAGTCCTTTTTAGCATTTTTTTTTGGTACATGATAGCATTACAGTGAAGGCCAGCTCTTTTGGCATCTAAAATTAACACTGTGCATGCAGTTACTTAGAGCAAGCAAATTAAGTCTCTGGTTGAAGTAGAAGCAAAAGGCGTGCATGATTGAAACGTCGGCGCAACATTGGAGTAAAGAGTTTGAACACTATCAGAAGTACAGTGGTTATGACTCATTCCTATTATTATTATTATTTTCATTCCAAATATTCACAAATTAGTACATTGTGATAAAGCCAGATATATATTGAAAATCTGTTCTGATCAAAATAGACCAACAGTCTCAGATTTTGATCTTATGTTATTACTTAATAGAAATGATCTCATGTAAGGACTAATATATATATATATATATATATATATATATATATATATATAGCATGCATATTGAAACAACTACTCGACATTTAATTAATATGTGGTGGTTGCGTGCATGTGAATAGATTATGACACATTGATAGGCCATCTTCAATAAATGTACGAAGTAAATATATATAGATCCGCTTTTTCTTTTGATCATTGTTTATTTCGTTTATGTTAGGGGTGGTGGGTGTAATTTAGGTAGGAACATTTAATCTGTACTTGGTTGCCATATATTATGGTGAAGTTACTTTTTGGGGATGGAACAAAAATATTAATATTCCCATATATGCCTCGAATTTATATGACAATCTATTTTGTGAAAAATATCATAGTTTGTGTTAATGTCTTAAAAAGAGCCCATGAATACAGAAGTTTACAAGCTTTTTTAATGGAACAGCGTGATTGCATGCTTAACCACAACAAAACAATCAGCTGCAGAGCTAGAAAAATAAGTTAGGAGAGATGGTAACATACGTTAAATATTTTCTCACAATTCACATATCATAAACTGAGTGAAACATACAATTTCATATTTAGGAAGGGAGAATTTCACATATTATGAGATTGGTTGGAAAAAAACTTCAAGAAAGAAGACCATCTTTCCTCAGCTGTATATAGCTTCATCTCTGAAAACAATGGTATAGTGGCAATGCCCTTTTATGGCACTCCTAACATCCAAGGTCATCTATGCAATTAAAAAAAAAAACACTATTTTTCTTTAACCTGCGTGGTTTGTAGTAGTGATAAAGACAACCATTATTACAAACTACAATACAAAGAAAAATTAAAAAAAAATTCCCAAACTCTGCCGACAAAAGCTCCGATCAACTCACCCGTTTTAGAAATCTCTCTTACAACCTTTCAACTATGACCCTTTTTTTACTTTTAAAAGCTTCAAAGCTACATAATTATAAGGGATATTTATCTGTATATACTGTCTGTTTTAGATAAATTTTTGTTTTTGATCTTATCAAATGTATACCTTCATACTAAATTTAATATATAAATCTATACCTTACTTCAATCAATAGTTAATTTTGACTTTTAAAACGGCCAAATTATCCTTAACTAAAAGAGAAAAAAAATTAAAACTAAAAAAAAAAGAAAACAAAGATAAAGACATACAAAACACCCAATTTTGAGCGTATTCTATACATTTTTTAAGTTAAAACCTTAGCATTTATTTTTTTTTTTAATTTTTAAAGTTTCTTTTATTTTCAATTTGAGGGCATTTTGGACAATTTTATCGGTCAAAGCTAAAGATTAATTAAAAAAAGATATGAATTTATACACTAAATTTAATCTAAAGGTATATATTTAATGAGATCAAAAAATAAACATATAGTATTTGAATAAACTAAAATATAAGACATAAAAAGATAAATAACCTTAATTATAATAATAAGTAGATATAAAATTTAAAGTAGCATTATATCATAAAACACACAATAAAATATCATATGGTATATGTTATTTTTATCTTTTTCATGTCAAATTAAACATTGATATTGACATTGTATATTGACAATAGTCCTAGCACGCAAGGGCGCACATCACTGTCGCTGCTTGTTATTACAAGTATAAACCAATGCAGATGATTAGACACTTTTGGACCTACAAGTTATAATACTGTGGCTGGAGTCTAGACGTATAATTTGTACTTGGAAAATGTTCACGGTAGACGTCCACAGCTTCAGGTCCATAACCAAACTTTGTGTAGCCCATGATACAAGACACATGAGAGACCTGGTGTTAATCAGGAGATGTTTATGTCCACTGCCATCTTATTAAACAATAGATTGGCTTTTGTCCTCGTAAAAAAACTTTTACATTATATGCTACTCACAAGAATCACTGCAAGAACAAAATTATAAAAAAAAAAAATTGACTTATGGTATTTTTTCAAAGAGTTTTTTTCATGTAGCATATTTCAATCTACAATATAAAAAGATGGCTTATTTGTAAAGCTGCTGTTAACTAGGGTACAAACCATTTATAAAGAGTTGAATTTTAAACATATGATGGAAAAGCTGAGCTTAAATTAAGCATAACATTTTAAAGAGCTGACGGCCAGTATCATACCACAAAACTTGGTGGTATAACATTGTAGAAAAATGAAAATTCCAAACATAAGAGAAACTCGTCACTTTGCTTCTTAATATTTTATAATTGCTTTTGACCATCAAGTACGGGAGTCTAATAGCAATAGAGTATCATGGTAGGCTTGTGTAACAAGCTTGAGCATTGATTTATCCTTTCGTGGGTATTAGATATGAAGACTTGTTTTACGTCAATATGATACTCGATTTAGTGTTTTTAAGACCACGTCTGTTGTACTTTTACATTTAGCGTATTTGAGGGGGTTACGCACTCCTAAGTGGAAGTTCAAGCAATGAATTATCCTTTGCGGATGTTAAACGTGAAGACTTGTTTTATATCAGCATAATACTCCATTTAGAGTTTTTGAGACCATGCCCCCAATACCTTTATCTTTACCATATTTGGTGAGTTTAAGGTGATGCACTCCTCAATAGGGCTTACCTATAGGAGGCCTTCAGCGAAAATTGTTGTTAACGTCTAGAGAAACCTTTGATAATGTCAGGGAATATATGTTAATGTGGGCCATTCCTCCCAGGACCTTATTTCCTACAATATATATACACACACATACATAATCGCTTTTAGCCTTAGATTCTCTTTACGGTCATAAAGATTAGAGCGATCCCATTCGATCCCCCATCACATTTATATTTTTTTGGAAGCAAATTCTTTATCCAATTTGTTTACCATATTCTTTGTCTACCTAATCAGTTTTTTGTGCATCATATCAGAAAGTAATAGCCACCAAAGAAGTTAGTTACTTCAGGGTTTGGCAAAATTCCCAAGTACTTAAAGGTGACAAATTAATGAGTGGAAAAAAGAGTAAGATGTATGTACAAATTAAATAGGAGATTTTCTTTCCTGTTCAATAAGAACTTGTTTTCCAGATGATTTACTATTTTGTAATTTTACTCTTTTGACACAGCAACAAGGTTCCACGCGAACATTCATTTGATTATGGTGATTAATTAACACGCGCGATTGATCTATTTGATCCCTAGTCAGGTTATATATGGTGCCTTGTAATAGTTCAACAACAAAAATTCTGCTCTCACAGGCACTGGTTCAACTAGGTACCGTAAAAGAAATTGTTTTACATGGTTCAGTAGGCCACAACAATCCAATCTCAGAGAGATGCAAAAATCTTGATATGCACGTGGATGGCCAAGAAGGAAGAGAGCTCATCCCTAAAAACTTTAAAAAAACTTAAAAAGACCTATTAGATAAGGACTTCTTGAAAGATTTGGATCATAAGTTTTGGTAAAATGGTTTAAACCATTGGTTTGAACTATAAACAGTGTAAAGCTTTTATATATTATTATAAAAACTATAGTGTAAAGTTCTTATATGCTACAATTCTTAAACCCAAACTGATATGATGGTTTAAACTACTCTTCCAAACACCTATGATGGTTTAAACTACTTTCCCAAACACCCTATATATAGAGCAAGTTCAATCAAGTCAGCATTTCAATAATGCCGCCTTTTGTTAATAACGATCAAACAATGAATCAAACCAGAGAGAAAGCCAACCAGTCGCTAGGCTTTTTTCGGCCGATCAAATTTAGAAAGAAGAAGGAGCATTCACTCCCATTATTGGTTACAGTCATTGTTGAAGTCCATTTAGGAGAGAATGTGGATAACTATACACTTGCTCAGAAAAATAAATAAATATATAAAATTAGTGGCTTCAGAATCTTGGGATAAATTGGTGTAACTTATAGGGTGCTTCAAGAGTATTGATTCAAATTAACCTTTGATTTCAACTAATTTTAGTTTAAACCATTGAAATATGTGAGAGCTTTATACTGTAAAATTATTTTTTTCTTGATATTATAGTAAATGAGAGTCATATTGTAGCAATCTAAAGTTTTAGTTCGAAAGGCAAAATATCAAACGCTCTATCAATAAGCTACATAAAGACATGATCACTGATTTTAAAGGGAAAAAAAAAAAGAATGCATATAGTCTTCATGTTCGAAAGCATGAAGGGTTTTAAAATATATCACTAAAACAGATCTTTTTCTGTTATTTAATTTGCCTTGTCTTTAGGGTGTTAATTGCTAAAAAAAAAAAAAATCCATTTCCAAAAGAGCAAAAAATAAAAAAGAAGAAAAAAGAAAAAAGAGAGAGACAGAGAAAGAGAGAGGAATCCGTATCAAATGTTCATTATGGTATTAAGTTTACACGTGCAAGTCTGCAGGAGGGTCTTTTTTTTTTTTTATCCTTCATGAAACTGCTCCTGAATAAAATACAAAAATAATCTGGAATATTCCCCAAACGTATAATGGCAGTTTTATCCTTGCAACGGTTATAATGCCAGTAGGTCAGAATAAAATATTGAGAGAACTTTTGTGGTCTGACCTCTTTGGAGTTTTTTTTTTTTTATGAGTTGATTTTGAACTAGTACATGCGAATCCGTAAGCAATCTCGATGAAGAGCTTTATGCAGATTACCTTGCAATTAGGACAAAAACTAGAAGTTAAAAGTAATAAATTAATATAATACGCCATAACCGGAAGAAAGAACAAAACAAAAGTTCTCTCGCGCGTGCCCACTAAGACTTATTAAATTCAAAATTTATGGTAGTGGGATAAACCTGGATCTCTATAAATTATCTTCTCACACACACATATATACATATATACATATATATAAAGAAAGAAAGAAACATGACCACTGTAGCCCAGCTTGCATCTTGTATGTATTCTGAAATAATCAAAAGGTGTTTAGGTTGAGTGGTTTCATAAAGCTCTCATATAACAGCGTAAAGTAAACATATATTATATGATTCAAATTTGAGAGTTGGAACGTTTGTCCTAAATGCTCTACTAACTGAAATAGCTTCTTAAAACAAACAGTAGATTTTGAAAAGCAATGTCGACGACGACTCCTCTCAATCTTGGTATGATCACATCAACAATTCAAATCTCTCTCTCTCTCTCTCTCTCTCTCTCTCTCTCTCTATATATATATATATATATATATCTATCTCTGCGCACACACCAAGAACTAAGAAATCAAACAAAAAGTTCACGCCCTCTGAGGAGTTCTACATTTTATTTACCACAGAGTCAACAAATATTACAGATTAATCCTGAAAACCAAAGAGGTCAGCACGTATATACAAGAGGGGAGAGAGATATAGACCATGCACATGTTAGCACAAGTTCCAATGATTCGGTAGTATGAATCATTTAAATTTAATATTTATGAACCTGCAAATGCATGCAAACACAAACTGACCAACTCGAAGAGGCTTGCATTAACGTTGAGTAATAATGGATCAGAATCCTTTTGGACTTGGGTTTTGCACCCATAAAGTAGATAACAAAGCAGGAAAAAGAAACTTGGATGACTTTTATAATAACTTGACAGTCTTTTTAATTTTTAGAGTGTACAGGAATAGAGACTAAATTCTTAAAAGTTTTTGAAATACCCACCAAAAAAATGAGTACATATATGTATATATAACATATAGATATATAAAGTATGACAAGATATTTATTTCACGTAACACTATTATTGCAAAGAGATGATTAAATTTTTTAGTATGACATGTTTTTAACATAGTGTCACGCATACGATGGTTGAAAGAAAAGTTTAAACCATAATAATTTAGACTATATACTGTAATATTTTAAAATTTTATGCTGTTTAGGTGAATGAAATTTCAGAATTCAAACCACAACTTTATGCTGTTTAGGTGATTGAAATTCCAAAATTCAAACCACCCTTCCAAACATGCTAGTTAAATATGTATCATGTTGCAGTTCTTTAGGAAAAGCAAATATACATATATATATATAGACAAAATTATATACGTGTGTGCATACAAAATAACAGTTGTAGGGGAAATAGATACATCACATTCCGTATTAAATATGACAGTCAGGAAAAGAGGAATCCATGGCGTAACTGCTGATGTTGACCCAACCGTGTAATGGTAAATGATTCAGATATGATCAGAAAGAGAAGAAAGAAAGCGCAACGAAAACCAAAAAAAAAAAAACACATTAATGGCGTTCAGTGGTTGCATATGCACCAGCACCACCACATTAACAGCTTCAGAAATTAATGACAGAATGAGACACCTATCATGGCTACTGTACTGCCCACTGACTTGTTGTTGTTCATGATCATGATGATCATCATCATCATCAGTTCATTGAGCATTCATCATCGTCAATTTTTACTTTTCCAATCAACTTTTGCTGCTTTTCTTTCAAATCTGATTTCTTTCTTTCTTTCTAAAAACAATCTTATAACTGTACCTTTCCCCTCTTATCTCATGACTTGCTTATGAAAATACACGAAACTTCTTTTCTTTTCTCCATGAATCTATCTATCTAGCTAGCTCTTTCACTGCCACATGCATTTTTAAACGTCACTACTCTTCTGTTGCTTTCTATGTTGTGTGTAGAGAAAGAAAGAAAGTAAAATTCTATGCAGAAATATCTATATATATTCCAAGCAAACTAACTATGAAACTTCAAGATATATGATAAACATGAACATATATGATATGATCATATAAATATGTAACTAATTTTGGACTAAATTTATAACTTCAATCATAATGTTGGAAGACTAGTTTGGTATTAATTTCATGTGAGAAACAAAAACATGGATATATATAGAATTAGGTTCAGGAGACAGGACATGTTAACAAAGTTTTATTCTTTCTTTACCACATTGGATGCTTTCTTTATCACATTGTGTAAAACTCATGAGTTTCTGATAAACCCAAATAAAGATATATCAGACAGAGAAGAAAGTTGGGTTTCAAAACTTCAGGTTGCTTGTAGAAAAGGCAAAGGATTTTCGGTATAGAGCGAAGGCCGAAAATCAGAGATTTACTATAAACAAAAACCATGTTAGGGGGTATAAGAAAAGGAAGGAAACACAATAATAACGAGATGTTTCATAATAACGGGATCTGAATATTCCTCAAATTCATCACCGTCAAATACATATATTCATCATCAAGTCTCTCTTGGGAAGACTATTGTTCTTTTCACCCTCCGTAATCATTTGTCATTCAACTGCGGCTAACAGTACATATATGTATATATATATATTGAAACTTGCGCAGTAAAATGATATTTCAAAGACAAACGTAACTGGAGAAAGTCTTTTGCAAACATTGTTTAAAAAATATGGCCAAATGAAGAAAGAAAACTCCGACCCAGATGAGATAAAGAACCAAACATGATAAACAGATCTTATATTGTGAAAATCTGATAACCCAACACATGATAAGATCAGATCTGTACACATGCGCAACGTTATAATTAAAAAAAAAACAAAAGAAAACAGATCAGGAGAAGTTATGAGAGAAAATTTGAGGCGGAGATAACACAGTTAATTCCAACAAGTAATTCACTATCAGTACACACATAGTGACAAAAGAACAAAAACCAAAAATAAATACATGTTTAAGCCTTTTTTTAAACCAACAAAAATGAATGTCTGGTTACCACTAGATTAGTAAATCTGGGAAACAAATCTCATTTATGACCCAAAAACAAAGGGAAGCAAAAGTAAACAAAGGGGCTTTTTGAAACCCTAATTGCAAAAGTGAGAAACAGGGTTTGAAATTGAAAGATAAAAGAAGCGAATTAAGGTTTGTAGATTAGGGTGTAGATAGTTAGATAGATAGAAAGAGAAGAAACGGACAGAAAAGATTCGAGAAGCCATGATGGAAGAACTCAGCCCAATGATGATGACCTCTTAAAAGGACTGACAAAGAAGAGCAAATGATGAAAAAAAAAAACTGTCCAAACTGAATCATCATCCATGAAATTTAGAGTTAGAAATAAGAGAGTAATGATGATGGTCTTTCTTTTCTCTTTTCCCCTTGAGTCAGAACACCAAAAGTTCCAAAATAAAAAATTTAAAAGAACAGTCAAAAACCATCATCATTACACCAATCTGCTCTAGCCCAACAACCCCCAGATTTTTTTTTATCTTTACTCTAAAACCCATCAAGAAAATCTTCAACGTAAGACAATAAGTACATGCATATTTAATTTGCTATACATATACAAATATATAGAGAGAGAGAGAGAGAAGATATTACCCACAAGATCTAGGTGGTGAGATTGGAAGGAAGCGAAATAATTGGGGGGAATGAAGCCTGGTCCGACGTCGCTAAAATCTAATAATCAATGATAAAATAATCTCAAAATTTTGGGTTCTAACAAATATCCACATATATATATATATAGGAAAAATGAATAACAAAAAGAGATCATGAATTAAATCATAGATCTAGAGTTTATAGTGGCCTCGAGCCAGACAACATTCCCCTCAAAAAAACAAAAGCTTCCTCATCATCATCTTCTTCTTCTTTCTTTGCCTTCTCTTTAGAGAGAGAAAGGGAGAGAATTGGAGAGAGAGAGAAAGAGGGTGTTTGAGAATTGATGAAATGAAATGAGTGTGCGAAAATGAGAAAAGAGATTAGAGAGATAAAAAGAGGGGTGATGGAGGAAGAGAGGGGGTGAAAAGGACAAAGAAATAAAAGTTGCAGACCCCCTGGCCCTACCAACTGTCTTGGTTCCAGAAGGGACCACGAACCCCCACCCCCCTCCCTCTCTTCTTTCCCTCCCTATTTCTTCCTCTCCCTATTTCTTCCTCTATGTTCTATCTCATCGCCTTCGTCTCTGCCATGCAATATATATAGAGAAAAAAAAATGTTTCTTAGCATATGTAAATAGTGGTTGTGTCACGGTTGGGTTTTTTTTTAACCACTAAAGACATATTTGCAACGTTAATAATAATAAAGTTGTTCTTTATTTAAAAAATAGTAAAAATGGGAAATCATTTATTTTTTTAAGAATAATGGGAAATTATTTATAGGCATATATTTTACATAAAACGTGTGGGTAATCGTGTAATGATACATAATTGCAGAATTGATATATAAATAAATGAAAATAACAATTTTTTCTCTTAAAAAATAATTTTTTTTATTCTTATGGTAGATCTCCCTTTTTAAGGACAAATTTTACTAAGTTTCATTAAATATTCATACTTTATTTTAATCCAATGTAATTTTAATTTGATCTTATAATTAATAATGTATCTCAAATTGATAAAATCGGATCTTACCTGTATGAATGTTTTTACACCCTACAACAAAATTCTCTAGTTTTATTGTTATCGTAACCAATAAAACATATTATCTCTCCTAAAATTTATATATTTTTTTTAAAAAATTAATAACAATCTGTAATATGTAGTATTTGTTCTGTATGAAGATATTATACTATGAATATATCCACAACTTCCTCAACTTTCTCCCTATATTCTCTCTCACACTTTACAGGCTATACTCTTAAAATTCCATATCTACCGGAAGAATGGAGAACATCATGACCTAATCAAACCATCACTTACATAATTATTGGCAAAATAAATTATCTCAACATATATATATATATATATATATATCAACCAAACAAACCCATCAGCACAGTTAGGGTTTTGTTTGTTTGTATGTACGACTACTGCTAGGATGTATAAACCTACAGACGAAGAAAAGGGGAACATTTTGAGCCGTGGGATTTTGGACGGTGATGATGATCATGACCCATGACGAGACACCAAACAAGAAACCAAAGGAAGAGTCAGAGTGGTTCCAGTGGTTTAGTTGAGCTAATTCACCGACCCTCTAATAAGGCAAAAACTTTTGAGCTCTTCTTAAGAATATAAAATATATATATTATATCATATATATATATATATATACACGTAAATATGTGTATATATATATTATATTTATAATGTTAGCAGTTTAGCACCAGGCTATTTTACACTATTTTGGTGCTGTAAAAAACAATGTTAAGAAAAAGGAGAAGCCTTGAATAATTTTCATGGAAAAGGGAATCCCTCGTTCAGTGCGTCTCCACTTCTTTTTCTACGGTCGCGGGGGACTCAAGATAACGACAGGCGAGTCAGACAAATGAAAAGTTGTGTGACGAGTCAGCGTTAATTCGGCTTTGATTTATTCAGGTAAGCTAAGGTCCACTCTTGTTAAAATGGCCCCTCCCTCTTGATTCACGCATGACCCTATTATTATTATTATTATTATTATTATTATTATTAGGGTGTTTGACGGAACTGTTTCAACTGACCATTTGGAACCATTCATAAAATAGAGCTCTAAACAATTATATATATAAATCAAAAAAACATTTATAAAATGAGAACTAGTGTTTATCAAACTATGATTTATGAAAGAAAAACGAGAATTAATAGAAATAGTTTAGCTTGTGTGAATTTGAGATGGAGTAAAGTTTGAAGTATTTTAGTCAATTTAAAACTGCTTTTATATTTTAAAATGGTCTAAATTATTACTTCTATAAACAATAATTTAAACCACCTTTATAATTGAAACTAGTTTAAACCATTTTGAACTAACGTAAGCGCCAAAAGAGCTATAAAGCTCTCAAAAGGTATACCGTTTTGAAAAAATTACATGTTATATCATACTTTTAAAAGTTTGTGTTTATTCATACCATATTTAGAAAAAATTATGTCATATTTTCATTTATATTTCATGTTAAGTTATACCACAAATAAATATATATGATATTTATAAAAAATAAATACTAAAAAATGGCATTTTTTAAAATTCACTTTGTGTTTTTAACAAATTACTGTAACTCTTCTCCCAAACGTCATGATATTATGATAAATCTCATGGCCAGCTAGGCAAATCCACATTTTATGTCTTGATTAGACAAATAATTATAAAGAAATATAATGAAACAGAGAGATATGTATTTCTCTATGATTAGTTGCATGATTGAAAAATTATGGGTGGGAAGCAGTTTGAAAAAAAAAAAGGTAAGAAAAGATGCCAATTGTCAAATCCTGGCCAGCCAACTACAAATTGACCTCTCATATAATTGTTTGAAATTGAGATATAGACCCTATAATTAATACGAATGTCAGCAGAGATGATAACTTTATAGTGAAGCCTTCCAAAACACAACAGTAACATGAAACTGGAAAACTAGCTGTTTGATTGATTTCAAATTCTGATCAGTAAATCCAATAGGATCCAATGTTAGATCTTGGAGTTCTGATTGTGTTTGAGTTCTAATTCATAATTGACATAATAATTCAAATATGTCGAGAGTATTTGAAAGCACACTTGAAACCAAATAATTTGCACTGAAAACACTGTATTTTAGAATCAAGAGATTTGTATTGAAAATACTGTAGCTGTATCAATTTTTATGAGAAAATTATTGTAACAAAAATAGTTAAACTAAAACTTTTTTGTTCGATCTGGTGTCTCTAAACACACTCAAACAATTTGATACATTTTGAGATTCTACTGTACTTTTTAGCTTGGTTGTTATTTTTTTTTTTTTCACCATCTGTTTTTTTCTCCTTCAGGAAAGAGAGGGGGCTATATTATACCACAAAGAAATGATAGACTCTGAAAATACCTAAAAACTAGGTCAGAATACAAAAGTAAGCATGTAATGATCAGAATATATAAGTAACTATAGTTGTTTTTTTTTTCCTTTTTTTTTTTGGGTATTCAATAACTATCAGCGGAATTTGAATTTACAGGACCACTCTCAACTCTTTAGTGGTCACCAGTCACCAGCTATGGAAAGTCCAACTCTCACACACGTACGTATAATCGTTGTAGGTTGGTTGCCTCATATTTTGAACACTTTACTGCCTTAAAATTTTTCTATTTTACTAAATTGCCCCAAAAATTTTTATTGTTGATAATTAATCCCATTCTTTCCGTCGATCTAAACTTGAAAGCATCAAGTTTCCATTACATTAATTGGTAAGCCCTATATTATAAATACATACATATATATATATATATATATATATATATTTACAAAAAAAAAAGTATTAGTAATAGTAGTAGGCAAACATTTCATGGGATTCGGATCCACATTTATGCCTTCCATTGACCTAAAGTCACCTCTTTGACCCCAAGCTCTTGAAAGGAAGATGGAAATTATTACAATTTCTCTGTTCCCAAGCGCCCTAATTTCATGCTGATTGACCTAAAAGCATCTTTGGAGAGGGACACCAACCTTTGCCTAGATTTTAGTTCTTTCTCAATTCCCCACCACAAAGTATTAACGGCATTGTCTCCTCCTATTCCCTATTATATACTAATACACATATACATACATATATATAAAAACAAATACACATCCATTTATATATATATATATATATTATTCTTGATTTAATTAGTGATCAAGTCGTCCACATCTTCCAACATACTGTGACCGTTTTACTGTCGTACAGTCCATATATATTCATCATCTTCCATGCATTTAAGGAAACCAATGTACACTTAAAATCCCACATGTAGTCATGGCCCCACTTGCACCCGTTGTACTCTTTTCAAATCTGACCGTGATCCGTGCGTCGAATTTTATCCAAACAGATAGATGTATAAATAAAAAGGGAATTTTGTGATAGAATAGACAATTTTATTTTATTGGTAAATAGTGTTTCAACCGTAAGATTAAAATTTTAACCGTCGGATTTGTTATTGTTCATGTTAAAATTTTCAACGCACAAAGCAAAACTACTTCTAATCACATGTCAGACCATTAAAAAATTAATCACATGGTTAAAACACTTATGCTCTATCGATAAGGTAAAATTATCCTGTATTACAATAATTGCTAAATAAAAAATGCATGCACTTCTTTTTTTTTCTTTTCTCTTTATCTTTTTTTTTTCAGAGAAAAAAATATTCAAAATCTCTGTCCTTCTTGCCCTCTTTCTGCTGAAATATAAATAACTTTGAGAAAAAATGAATGTGGGAGAGTAGTTGAAAAGTAGGAAAAGGTGATGGCCCTTTTTCGATGGTAGCTTTTATTATTATTGGCGCCCAAACCCAAGTAGGCCTTTGATTGAACGAAGAAGATTCCTTGCAAACTAGGCAACGTAGAAAATAAACCAAAACCCAAAGCTTTGGTGGGTGTCCTGTGCGTGTGTATATATATGCAAGTTCTACGTTTTCACGTTTGAATGTCATGTGCATTTCAAAATGAAAGTGATACAAACATACCACGACACTTTGGTTTTCGCTTTTTTCGGTTTATGTACTAATTAAACGTATGTAAGCTGATAGTTTGTTGTGTTGGGGACTATTTTATTCACAAATTTGAGGCAAAATATTAAACAATAATAATAATAAGGCGTTTGGATCATCGGTTTGAATAACTAGTTTAAACTAAAAATACTGCAATAACTTAAATTCAAAACATTCTAACAAAACCGGTACAAACCGATGATGTCACAGTCTTTAAGTATTGAGTACTTTGTAGTTGATTCCAATATATTGGTTTATTATTAGTGGTTCCTATAATGATTTACTTTGTTTGGTAATTCGGTGTTTTAGCTACGAGTGTTTTAGCTACGAGGTTCTTAAGTCTAATTAGATCATCAATACTCTGGTTGAAGAGCCGTAAACGTATACTTGTGTTCTGAAAAACGTTTTTTGTTTAAAAATAAGCATTTTTTAAGAAGTGTAACATGGATTCCTCGTTAATAAATCTCTGTAGTTCAAGGATAAAACTGCTAAATGCAGTCTAGTGAAATCTATTGCTTCTCTAATTTTGACACTTCTGTTTTTATTTGTAATTAACTAGGGACATCAATATATTTTATTCCTCGCATATAATGTTGAGAAGTATTAGGTTTAGTTAATGCTATCATGTTAATTAATCTAGTAATATCTTTCTTTTTTTTCTTTTAGAATAATTTAGTAATAATTAGTGAAATCAATATGTGAAGTGAAAAAAAAAAGTGACTTGTGTGTTTGCAGTACTACTAATTTTCAAAATCCAAGACTTTTTTTTTAAAAATAATGCTATAGACGTTAACTCTAATTTTAATTTTTATAATAATTTTTAAATTGTCATTTTTTCATTAATAATAGATACTTATTTATTGATCCGACAACTTTCAAACACTGCCGATGAAAGAATAGCAACTCATAAGTGGGAGCTAAAGTAACTTTAATAAAACGAAGGCCAAGCAAGTCAACAAAAGCGAAACTAGGAGAAGCTAAGCAGATGCACTCCACTACAGAACATCATTCATCACAGTGATAGGCACAATGTCAACGGAAAAAGTACCAAAAGAAGGAGAAGTAGGAGCCCATTTGGCCAAATTGGGAGCTAAAAAGTTAAAATCTATAGAAATCTTGGACATTTCCCAATCCAGGATTTATCTATCTTTTAAGAAATTTTAAGACTGGTTTCTAAAAGCTACACACCAATTTATATGTATACGCTCTATCACATGTGTGAGGTGAAAATGTCAAACACAAATCATATGATCAACTTTAGAGAGCTGGCTATAATAATAATAATAATAAGAAATACACTTTAGAGATCTGACTGTTGCAGCGGTTGGGCTAGATTTGGGTCACCACTGAACGCAGGATTTGAATTTAGTTGCAGGCTTTAAACACAGCAGGGCTTCAATTTTGGGCTTCAACTACTATGCAGGACTGATGATTAAAAGCTATGTGTTCCTATTACATGTGCATAACCCACCCAAGATATGACAGATGACGCTCAAAATCTTTCTGGCTCAAGAAAGCCCAAGTCCATAAACGGAAATCAGATGCTGGTATTGCTTCTATTTTTGTTATGGGCTGAAGAGGGACATAGGCTAAAGTAAAAACAAGAATGAAGGAAAAAAAAATTACATGTTATGCTACATTTTTAATCATAATTTTCATTCGTACCATACTTAAAAAAAATTATACCACACTAACACTTATATTATTTGTTTAAGTTATGCCACCCTAAAACATTTGTGTCATTGATAAAAAGTAATAGCACGTTTGGCAAAGTTGGTTCTAACCAACTTTTCAGTTATGAACAATGTAAAGCTCTTACATACTACAGTAAGAAGATAAAAGTTGCTATAGTATAAAGCTCTAATATACTATAGTGTTTATAGTTTTAACCAATGGTTTTAACTACCATGCCAATCACCCTATAATTTTCCAAACACATTCTTATAATTTTCATTTTTTTCCATTATTACTTCATCAGTTATACTTCCCATGGAAAAGACGGATCTCTGAAAATTGATATAAAGAAGGGTAAAATGGAGAAATCATGTAGCAAAATAATAACCGTATTTTTAGAATGCTATTTAACATGTGTTAAAGAAAAATGCTAGTAAGATTTTAAAATGATTTATTTAGTTTTCTTTTTGTATTTTCTGAAAACAAAAAATTGTTACAATATTGTTCTTGAGGCTATGTTTTTTTGGAACGTTGATTGGAAATTTTAATTTTATTATAGAAAACATTGTAATAAAATTAGTTTGAATAATAATTTGTAATTTGTACTATCTTTCAAAATGGATTCTCATAGGTTGTTTAAGAGCTTTGGTTGAATCTACAATTTGTTGTCCTAACCATTATTTTAAAGTATTTTTTTACATGCTTCAGTATTTTTAGTTCCAACTCACTTCTCAAATGGTCTATTATTTTTAATATCATTTTTATCATATTAGTGTTGTCATTTTTATCATCTTATTATTGTCACTAAGATTATTATCACGTTACCGAAGCATCACAGCCATACTAAAGTGATATGGCTCAACTTTTTCCCAAACGAACTGCTAATAAACTTAGAGTATCTGCAATACAACGTTAAATTGATATATCAATGACAAATTTAGCATTCAAGTGTACTCTCTAATGCAATGTCATTTTTAATGCTAAATTTATTATATAGTAACCTTAGTGGCAAATTTGCCACAAAGTTTAGCATATAATAAATTTGGCATGTAATTAATATTAGTTAGTAAATGAACCTTTTTTTTTTTTTTGCTTTAAGTCTTTTGTTTTAATTATCTTAACAGTCAAAAATTTACTATTACAAGTTTCAAGCTTTAATAATTATGATAAAAACTAAATATGATATTTTAAATAACATAATACATTAGAGTATAAAATAAAGTAACATATCAAATATACCATTTTTATACTTTTTTAGTGTAGCTTAGTAACAGTCGCATCATCAGCTTTACCATGAGGGAATATAATTTTGATTATTGACATGATTTCAGTGTTAATAATGTGTTCCAAACTTTTTACAATTGGTTAGTAACCAACAAGGAAAAAGACAACCTTATAATTATTATTGTTATATATAATTTTCGATAATATTTATTCAAAATTTCATTGGTTGAACCTTTATGCTAACTTCAAATTAAACTTTCTCCTTTGTTGTTTCTCCCTTTTTATCTCTTGCAAAAGTTAGGAAAAAGAGGGTAAAAGTATCTTCTTTTTTTTCTTTTCCTGTGTTGTTTCACGGGCTTTTGGAATTGATTTTAGAGAAGAAAATGGTCATTTACATAAGTGACTATATATAAGGCATTAAGTTTAAGATTGTCCACAAACTAATTTAATTGCAAACTTGTATGCTAGGCTAAATGTAAAGACCATTATAGCCTTTGAATTGAAACAGGATAGAATTAACCTCTATAATTATCTTATTAAAACATAATAAATTCATATGTTTTCATAATTAATAGGTAATTATACTGATTAGGTAATTTGGATTCTTTTATATAGGTCATTAAAGTTTTATTATTGTAACACCCGAGCATTTTACTACATTAAAAATGTAATAATTTAAGGATTATGTTAAGACAAAAATACAGTTTAAGGAAAAATATCATATAATAATACAATAAATTATACGGTATTAGAATGATGTAGTGTAAGGAAATACGTCGATAAAGTTATGCAATATGAAAATTACACTGCAAAAGTAATGCAGTGTAGGAATTGGATTGTTTAAGGATAAGCAGTACAAAAATTGGATTATTTAAGTTAAGGCATTATAGGAATAATACTATTTGGAGAATATGGATGAATAAGAAATGCTGTAACAGTATAAAAAAATATACCGATAGTATAAAAAAAATACTGTTAGTAAAAATTTAGACTGTATAAAGTAAGATAATATTGGAATTACATTATGTGATGGATGTGGATAAGTATTGGAGGTTATGGGACCTCATTAATTATATAAAAAATAATACTATGGTATAAGAAAAATATTGTCAGTATAAAATTATATTGTGTAAAAGAAAAGAAGGATACCTTGCTAAATTTGATTGGGCCACCACCCATCTTGATGTGGCCCAATCCCACCATGCTAAATTGCCTAATTTATTTTTTATCACAAATGTTGAAAAGCGATGACTCATGGTGATGAGTCATCAAATTTAGTTTAAAAAATCAAGTTATATATATATATATATATATATATATATATATATATCATTTGTTTTATGAGGAAAGAGACCAAAGTTGGCCTTCACGGTGGGGAAAAAAAAGAAGAGAAAAACGTGAAAAGAAGGAAAGAAAGAAAGAAAGAAAGGAAGGAAGGAAGGAAGAAGGAAAAAAAAAATGTTCCATTTTTCCCCCTCCAAAACCGTCCCCTCCATGATCACTTTCTCCCTCAAGTTTTGGTGAAATTCAAACCTCTAAATCAAGCTTAAGGCAAACCCTAATGTCTTAGTGCAAAGTTTTGCCACTTTAGAGGTAAATTTCTAAACTTTTTTTAAGGATTTTAGAGATTTTTATTCAAGTTTATGGATGGGCCTTGATTGGGTTTTTTCATGGTTTTGAGGAAAAGACATGACAAAGTTTAAAGCTTGGCAAAGGAGGGACAAAAAGGTTGGAAAATTTTAGGTAAATTTCTAAACTTTTTATTTGAAATTTACATGCATACCATGTGTTTGATAACATGATTTTAGTCTATGGCATGTAAATGGACAATATGGCATGATTATTTTATGTTATATGTTGATGGTGATGATGATGGAAAGAACAAAGTAAGGGTTTTGATGAAATTCCAAAATGCACTAATTTGCAAAGAAAAAAGAATTCTCGACAAATTTGAAAATTAGCCAAAACGTTTCTCTAAACGATGGAATTTTAAAAAAGTTACAACAAAAAAGTTGTAGAACTCATCAAAAATATTAGGACAATATAGACAGTTTTCTAAAATTCTGCCCAGTTTAAAATTTATGAATTTTACAAAATTTTGAGCACAAAATTTCAAGAAATGAAAACGTTATGAAATGTTTGGAATTTGACTGTAGTGCTTTTGTAAGTTTTATTCGTTGTGAAAAACTGAACATTTTGGTATAAAGTGGTCGTTTTTTGTTCCAGAGGCAAAAAATGTAAATATTTTTGTGTTTTAGGTCAAAACCGTAAAATTATGTGAAAACTAGGTTTTCACTAGGGAACATTAGTTTCCTACACTTCTGTACGCAGTAAATATCATAGATGCTAAGTTTTTAAGAAATTAAAGTTTAGTTAAGGATATAATGGAAGAAAAAGAGATTAAGGGCAAAATGGTCATTTTATGAAAATGGCCAAAACGGACCCGAAACGCCCGATGTTGGAAAACACTCCTTCACGAAATTTTTTTTGTAACATGTAAGAAATGAAACGGTAATGGGTTTTATAAGGTTATGAAGTTGACGAAAAATCCGTTAATGGTAAAAACATCATTTCTATAAAAAGGGCTCAAACGGAGTTAAACACTCCAAACTAGCAAAACGTTCTTAGATAGAAAATGTTCCATAATACGTTAAGTAATGAAACTGTCATGTGAGACGGGAGATCTAATAAGGGATGTTCAAATAAACGAAAAGTAACCCGATGGGTTACAAAGTTAAGTAAAGAAAAAAGTAACCCAATGGGTTACAGAGATAAGTAAAAAGAATGATAACCTAATAGGTTATGAAGTTAAGTAAAAAGTATTGTAACCTGGTGGGTTATGAAGTTAAAAGTAACAGGGTATAAAGTAAAAGAACGGTAGACCGATAGTATACCAAGTTATGAAAAAAAAAGGAATGAATGTTTAAGGTTTAAGTTAAGTTATCAATCAAGTGGATTGATAATAAAGAAATTTAACTAATAAGTCGGCTGTCAGTTGATCAAGACACAAAAGCCGACTAATGGAAGGAAAAGGAATGAGACAGGAATGGAATAGAGAACGTCAGAGTTAAGTTCAGGTAAATTTCAAACCTCACCTACAGTATGAAGTAAAATGATTTTTAATATATTTATGTATACGTTTGTAAATGAGTTTGCAATTATTATACAAGTTTCTTTTAAAGTATGTTTGCATTTATCATGCAAAAAGTTTTAAAGTATAGAAAAAGATTTGCAATGAATTTGCAACTGTTATGTTTAAAGTCTATTTACATATTCATATGCATAATGTTTTTAAAAGTTCAAGTTATGATTTTCAATGTATTTAAAGTATGTTTGCAATTTTTTTAAAATGCATAATGTTTACAGTATAAGTTATAAGTTTTATGTCGCATTTGTTATGCAATAGATTTTACAGTACAAGCTATGATTTGCAAATATGCTTGCATATGATGTGATTGCATTTGATATGCTCACTAAATTTAATAAGAAGATAACGTAAAGATAAAAAAAAAAGTGTCGTATCAGCCTCCTTGTTATGAGGTAATAAAAGTAAAGTTAAAGTTTGACCTCCTAAATGTGAGGTACATGACCTCAATGTTCGATGGTCTCAAGTCTTACGTAAGGGAAGCATCATGTTTATGATCTCATGATTAATGATGTTGGTACGAACACTAAAGTAAGATCAGGAAAGATAAAGAACAAAGATAAAAAAGTTAAAGTAAGTTAAGGAAAGTTAAGGAATAAAGGTAGAAAGTTAAAATAAGAAAAGAATGTTCATAAAATGCTCATAATTGAAGTTCATAATTGAGCATAATTGAAATATGCATTATGAATTTGCTTGTATTCCTTATTATAAAGTATTTACGTTAAATGCTTATGAAAAACATTTTGAGAAATGTTTTATGTTAAGTGTTTATGAAAAACATTTTTATGTTTTCAAGAAAAAGTTTATGAAGAACGTTTATGAAAATGTTTCAGAAATGTTTAATGAAAAACGTTTTAAGAGAAAAGTTTTTATGAGAAAAGTTTTTAAAGCATGTTTAAATGATTTGTGAGTTTATGTTTGAAATTACTAAGCGAAAGCTCATAAAAAGTTTTTTCATGCTGTAAGTAGTTTTATGGGTGACCAGTAAGACCCGTTAGAAGAGCTGGGTGCTGCAGATGACAGATGCAAGGATTTGCATATGGATACCACCATAATTTGCTTCTGCTACACAAAAAAAGGTTTTCCACTATTTAGTGTCTTCAAAGTTTTAAAAAAATCACAGTTTTAAGAAATGTTTTCAAAGTTTTACGATATAATTACAAAATGTTTATTTACTTAAAAAGTTAAGTTTTAATTAGTGGATTAATAAGTGTTCCTTAATAAGTTTTAAGAACGATTTGAAATGGTTTTAAAGGTAAGTGTTAAGCGAGGTCTCAACTTAAATTGCGACAGAAGTCGCAACAGTTCGAAAGAAAGTTTTAAAGGATGCTTAAAAGAAAAAACAATTAATTTAGTATTTTTCTTACTAAGTAAGTAAGATTACTGTTTAAGAACGATGTTTAAGAAAGTAAAATGACTGCCCAAACAATTATCTTATAAAAAAGAAACCATTCTGAGAACATTATGAGCAATACAAAAATATGCAATTAGCAATTAATTTTGACAAAAAGGAAAGAAATAATCAATTCGAGAATCAAACAAACTGATACAATTAAGGAAAAAACTAGTAGAGTAGAATGAAAGAGCAATTGTAACCATACGTGACTAAAAAAGGAAAAAAAATAAGTATTTGCTTCATTATTTGATAATAAACAAAAAGGAAAAAAAAACTTAATTAATAGAACAATTATTCTGAAAATGGGAAACTACCAAATACAAACACAAAAATAGTGAAAAAATAAAGGGAAACTACGGTCTTGAGCAATATTAAACTGAGAAAAAAATAATTAAATTTCAAAACCCTAAATTCGTCCCCAATCCATCTCCATAAAAAATAATTTTATATTTATTATTACCGTAATTTATATATCATTATGGTTATGAACATAACACTACAAAAAAAAAACTATATTTAACGATATATTATTTACGATAAGTAGCTTTTGAATGTCGTTTAAAAGTACATGCAACGACATATCCAACAAACATGTCTTTAATGACATTTAAAACAATAATTAACGACATCTATATAGTTGCCATATTAAATGTCTCGTTTTAATGATAATAGTTTAGTGTCGTTAAATTATTTAACGACAAGTAGGAGATGTCGTCAAAGTCTTGGGATTCTACGACATCCCTTATAAACGATATCTTGACCAATATCGTCTATAAAGGGTGTCGTAGAATCTCCAAGGCTTTGACAACATCTCCTATTTGTCGTTAAATATTTTAACGATACTAAACTATTGTCATTAAAAGGAGAGCTTTAATGCAATATCTATATAGATGTCATTAATTATTGTTTCAAATATCATTAACCACATCTTTGTTGGAGATATCGTTGTATGTAGTTTTCAACGACATTCAAGAACTACATGTCGTAAATAATATATCGTTAAATGTAGTTTTTTTTGTAGTGCAACTTTCTACACATGGTAACTATAACTTACTTAGGCATAATTATTTTTGAAGTTCTTTTCCTTTTGAGAGTTACAAAACTAAATAGTATGCATAATTTATGATACGAGAAACTCAAGTAATAAACTACATCTATTAGGTAGAAATTGTGAATATTTATCATTACTGTAATTTATATATCATTATGGTAATGACCATAACAGCTTTCTACACATAACAATTATAACTTATTTGGGCATAATTAGTTTCTAATATTTTTTTCTTTTTGGGAGTTTGAAAACTGAATACTATGTACAATTTGCGCATACAAGAAACTCAAATAATAAACTATTTATTTGGCAAAAATTGTGAAGACTATGAAAAATAATCTTTATATTTATCATTATCGTAATTTGTATATTATTATGGTAATAACTACAACACCTTTTTAAACATGACACTTATTTTCCAAGTATTTTCTTTTTTGGAGTTGGAAAAATGAAAAGCATGTGCAATTTATGCCTAGGAGAAACTCAAATAAGAAATGCACATCTATTAGGAGAAATTATAATGTCTATAAATAATAATTTATATATCATTATGATAATAATGGTTAAGAAATTGTTAAGGATAAAAACAAATATGAATGATAACACCTTCAATGAATATGTAAGATAGATGAAATGTGAATATGAACTTGAATGATTCTTAAAGAATCAAAAAGTCAAAGAATCAATGGCAATGGCAACATCAAATGCAAATGTGAACCAAAAATAAATCAATAGCAACATCAAAAAATGTTGAAACGTAATAACAATAAAAAATCTGTTATATAACTTGAATAAATGCTTGCTGTAATTAATAAAATGAAGAAAAAAACCCATAAAATCCTATTAAAGAAAGTCGAGGAGTAATTAATCCAAATGAAGCAAAAAAAGAAAAAAGAAAAAAGAAAAAAAGGAAAAACAAATTAACCCTAGGTATATGAAAAGGATAGAGTGAGCATATCATTGAATATGATACTAACATGGTAATAGATAAAAAAACCTAAAAAATGTTTAAGCTTACAAAAATAAACATTAGGGTATAATGGGCATTCCAAGTCACCAAAATTTAAGAAATTGAGAGTATTGTAATATTATTTATAAGTAGACAAATTTAGATTCAATAGGCTCATAACAACACTTTGTGTAAATACTTCAGAAGGGTATTAGGGGCTTAGGCCTCCAAAATTCTTCCTATAAGATAGTCATAAACCTTTAAAATAACCTCTACCGCAATTACCATTTAATTTAAAGGCACTAATCCAAAAGTTTAAAGGAGGAACGGCTTTTAGACTTCTTTTCGTTTAAAGATCATTTATTGGACAAACTCAATGACGGACTAATTTTAGAACGAAAAACGTTTAGAGACCTCTAATAAATTTTATCTATTTTCAAATTTCTGGGCTTTTTTATATTTTTATTTTTTGTGATTTTCTTCAATTTTTTTATTTAAAATATATTTTTTAATTTCTTAGTTAATTAATATTTAAGACAATGTTTAATATAAATTAGTGACGGCAATTATGATATTTTAAAAATTTTGATCAATAAAAGGGTAGTTTAATCATTTTTAAAGAATGAAAAATACATTTTTCATTAGCAAAATATTATCAATAGTACTTTTGTTAGTAGCAAAATAAATTCGTATGTCAATCGAGCACAGGAAAGGAGCATTATATTCACTTCCCTTATTATAATGCTTAGGAACATCGAAAAAAAAAAAGAAAAGAAAAAACTCCAAGTACTTTGAGGGGAAAAATCTGCAAGAATTAAAGAATGGAGATTAAATTCTAGGGTATGCATTTTTTTTTTTTATTTCTTCGTTGGTCGTGCATAAATCTCAACGTTAGATTTGGCAAAACCATAATAAAATGAAAAGTACACAAAATTAATAAAATCTTATACATATCAATGGTTCAAAACAAATTCCTACGATAGCGTAATATGCTATCATAAAATTTTCATAAAAAGTGAGCTCTTGTGTGTTTTTTTTTTTTTTTTTTAATTCTAGGAATCTACGTTTATAAAAGCACGGTCAGTCAAAAGTACGTACATCTCCCAGTCCAAGAGAATAGTGTGAATGGTTACCTTAAGGTTCAAACATGATTAAGTTTTGGGGTATTTCGTCATTTTTTTTGAAACTTTTTTTTAAATGTTTTATATATTTAAACGTAACACAACTTAAATATTTAATGTGAGTAATAACATAACACAAATTTTTTAAAAACGACATGAATTAAAATATTTTTTTATGCTTACAAGTTATCTTACGAACTAATAAACTTTGAAATTTTGGTAGAAATTTTAAAGAAGTGGGACATATTTTTGTTCACAGGGCTACGCAACCTAAATACCACATTGTTCACGAGAAAGAAATATGCAGAAAATTTGACTCTAGCTTCCGTAGGGATCTCAACTTCGTAGAAAAACAATTAATTTCTGTCCCTACTATCTACCATAGTACCATATTAAAGGTTTCATATTCACTTGACTTGTCTAATTTCATAAAACGTAATTAGTTTAGCAAAAAATGAGTAAGTAAATTAAGCGAGAACTAATATAGTTTCCCACTGCACTGACTTGGAGAACAGAATTGTCTCAAGGCCTAGGTCAGCATGTGATTTCTGAATAATATTTCCTAAAAATATTCCAAAAAAATGAGAAAAGCAATTAAAGAGAATGCTAGCTTAATTTAGAGAACCCAGCTAATATTAGTCGTGCAAAAACCTGCCTAAATAGTATGCCAAAAAAAAAATGAGAATAGAGGGACACATTGACATTTATAGGGTAAGGGTTAATTACTCAATTATACTTCTTAGTTTCAATTACTTTTTAATTTATCTATCTATTCTTAAAAATTATAAAAATATCTTTTAAATTTTAAAATTATATTTGAATTTCATAACTTTTTAAAGATAGCTACATTGTTTTACTTAATTTTTTTTATTCATAAAAATAAAATTAAGACTTTTTAAAATTTAAAAGATATTTATATAATTTTAAAAATTAAAAAATAAATTAAAAAATAGTTAAAGTTAACGAGGATATAAGTGAGTAATTAACTCTTGTCACTGATAAGTTCTCGTGCCAAACAGTAATAAGTACTAATGCCGACTAGGCTGTAGACATGACACTGAAGTGACCAGACCAATCTCTTGGCAATCATTTTTTCGTTTTGCCGTGTTTGAGTATATGTTTTTTTTATAATGTGGATCGCTGCCATATATCCATTTGTAAAACATTATATATATTTATATATATATATATATAATTCATATAACAAAAAAAATAATAAAGGGATATTTTTATCACTATGAATTAATATTTATGAACTTCAAACGATATTATATTGAGAAAATCAACCGTGGAGTGCACCATCTTTCTCACTGATAGAGAATGGCTCAGCACTAATAGATCACACTCTGATGGTAGAAACAAATAAAGAGCCATTAAAACCGAAATAGACTCACCCACACACAATTATTTTACATTCATCACAAAAAACAAAAAACAAAACTTCTGAAAGGGATAATTCGAAAAAAGGGTAAAAAAAAAATTTTTAATTAAAAAAATAACCTTTTAAAAAAAAAACATATTTTTTTAGACAAGTTTTAAAATGTCTCGGATTCACAAGGGAAGAATTTGACAAAAGGGTAAAAAAAAATCATAATTAAGAAAATAACTTTTTTTTATAAAAAAAAATACGTTTTTTTAAGTAGATAAACTGTCTAAGTTTTCTTAAAAAAAAGAAAGAACAGAAATAACTGTAACAAAAAGAATAATCTCAACAAGCTAAAAAAAAACTAAAACAACTTTTATGTCCAAAAAAACATATTTTTTGACTTTAAAAAACTACCAAAAAAATTCATTTACCTAAAATCTTTTTTTGTTAAAGTTACTTTTCAAAAACCCCATGTGAAATGAGTTTCTTCTCTAACCTCGACCATGTTTTCCACCAAGTTGACCCCATCTCCGATGCCCGCCGTCAAGCCCAACCTCCGCAGCAAGCCCAACTCTGCTACGCCTGGACCAACTCTCCTAGCTCTGTCATCACACTCCCAGATCTTGAGCTCCTCGTTGGTGGAGAATGGATCATAGATTGTCGCGATTGGAGGGAGTCTATGAAGATTTGGAACCCACATCGAGCAGCCGCCGACGACGTCGAAAGCTTCAAGGAGGATGTTCTCTGCGAGGCCAGAGGAGATCAGAATGCTGATGACTCGGAAGCTTCGAGGCTGGAGGAGATCAGATTGAGGATCTTGAGATCAGATCAAAATCAAGTCCCAATTCTTCCAAATGATAGATAGAAAACACTATAATATCACCAATCAAATCAAAACCAAGGGCTTACAAATTCAACAATAAATCATTACTTCGCTAATTGTTCGCATCATAAAATCAAATCAAAATCGGCCGAAAATAAGCATAGATCTGAGATCAAGGTTTGAAAGAATTGTATCGATTTCGAAATAGGAAACGAATTGCCAAAAAATTTCACGATCGGTCGAGATACGATAGGTTGCTAGAGATGGAGGAGGTTGCCGAAGAAGATGGTCGTTCATTATACTTAATTTTTTGAAATTTTAATTTCTCAAAATTTTTTTCAGATCTAGTGTAAGAGGGTCCACCCAAACTTTTATCTCTACCGTTTGATTTCTTTCTTTTTTTTTTTTGGATTTCAATCGTGTGGTGAAAAAAAAAAAGTTCTCCACCGGTGAAGATTTTGACTATGCTCCACCGTAGACCTGCCCTATTATATTATCCCGTGGCTGGATTATCACAGTAAATATAGTTTCGGTTATCTTAATGTTCTTTTGCAAAACTTCGCCATTGCACGAAGCATGAAGCCTTACAGGATGTTTGGCTAATGGTGGAAACTATTTTTTACTGTAGTATGTGAAAATTTTATAATGTAATAACTTTTTTTTCTTTTTGCTATGGCATGTGAGAGCTTTATATTATTCATAACTGAGTTTAGGGTGTAAACCATCCTTAACCAAACACCCTCTTAGTTTAACAAATCTGGAATATGGGAACCCACCGCACGAAGCTGTAAAACGTACAACTCAAACATACAAGATCCCACCCTTATCAAACATACGACTCACTCGAGATGTTTTGTCTGATTAGCATCATAATTTGCATGATAGATGAAATGTCTGAAACTATGAGAAAATTTTGAATAATTATAAGTGCCTGGTGAGAAGGATTTTGGTAGGACGTGTTTTGAAGTATAAACCTAATTGATATGTGCGTGTGTAAAATGTGGCCTATTCTTAGAGTTTGAACCTCATTTAACCCACTTTACCTTTACCAATTGAACTAACACCAGTTTTGACTGTAAACCTAAATTTTCTATGTCCGCGAAAAACAAAAAGCCTCCATATTTCACCTTTTTATCAGCCAACTGAAGATAAATAAAAGTTAATTACACGTAAAAATAATAATTGGTTAGCAGAGAAATCCTACCTTTACAAACGACAACAAATAACTATCACCAATTATTGTTTGGAAATTATGTTCTAAAATGGTTTACACGAAACTTAAGATTTTATTTTTATGATAAATCTTAAAACAGTGTATGGTTAACACTTTTAAGAGTCATTTCACTCTTTTTCGTTCTCATTTTCTAGGTTTCTTATACCAAACCTATATCCACAAAAACATACTCAAGCATAGCTTTACCTTTTTTTTTTTATTTTTATTTTCCCTTATGCTTATCCATTCACTCCAGAAATATAACTAAACACAGGTTCAAAAATAATCTAAGCACTATTCACAAAAATTTATCATTTCTATTTTCATACTCAAAGTAAAACCATTTCCAAAATACCCTCAAATGGGCCATTTGAGACCCATGAAACACTGAAGAACGTATGCAAATATATTCGTCGTCGTTCATGCTGGACTGGTAATGCGTTTGAGCTTGGATTTTGGTCTATGTTTTGATTGGATAATTGTGGTTAAAGTTAAGATTTGAAATGTTGAATGTATGCATGTTTTTTTTTTAAGTGATTAGAGCTATGTGCATATCATTTTCTTTTTCTTTTTCTTTTGTAGAAACCAGACTGTGGAATTTTTTGGTTCTCCAATTTGTTTGAAGATTATGGAATTTTTTTTAATGATTTGATCAGAAGTTTAAATTTGCTCTTAGGATTCAAATGGAACCTGGAAGATTCCAAAATCTAGCAGTTCTAGTGATTTTTAGGACGAAATCTAACAGGTTCTATATAAGAGCCCAATGAGTTCCAGCTAGTTTGGGGCTGGATCCTGACAAATTCTGAGACGGAATCTGATAGGTTCAAATATATATATATATATATATATATATATATATATATATGTTGGAATCTGGTAAGTTCAAATTTGAAACCTGGTAGGCTACAACCAGGCACTCATGCCGGTGACTGGAGGCGATTGGCGCTTCTTTGTTTCAAAAAAATATATTAGAATCTGGTAAATTTTGAGTTGGAACCTACCAAATTACAACCAACATCCACGCCGGCAACCAAAGGCGGTTGACGCTTCTTTTTTTTTTTTTATAAAATAAAGTTAAAATTTGGTCGGTTTTAAGTTGGAACCTAGTAGGTTACAATTTGACACTTCCCTTCGACGACCGGATGTGGGTTCCATGATGGAACTTGACAGGTTTTAGGACGGAACCTGGCGGGTTCTTGCATGAGTGAGTAGGAGGAAGGGTAACTTGGTCTTTTAATAAATCCTCAATTTCTAAAAAAATGGCAGTTTTAATAAATGATTTGTTAGAGAGCATTTTTAATAAGTTGGTGCATTTGGAGGGCATTCTTGTAAGTTGTCTTAATCATAAAAGGTTTGTTTGATACACAAGTTTGAAATGGTGTGGCTTCAAACTTTGTCGTTTGAACTGGTAGTTTTGAACTGTGTGGTATAAACAATGATCTTGAATCTACGTTTGAAATATAAAAGTTTATAACTAGAATAAAATATCATATTAAGTTTAAAATAAGAATTGGTATTTGAAAAACTATAATTTGTGAAGAAAAATGAAAATAAGAATAATTTTTATTGTAGAGAATGGTTTAAACCATGTGAAATTAAGAGGGGTGGCAAAATTTTTATTTTGAGTAGTTTGACCAATTTAAATTATCCCATAAAGTTTAAACTACTTAATTATTGCTTTATTAAATACTAATTTAAACTACCTTTATAGTTTAAACTGATATCAAATGCCATATGATTTTGAGTCATTCTTTCATACGTAGAATTAACGAGCACCTTGGATTATAAAACCATAAGTTGGTTGCCACGTTACGATGGAAATATAACATCGTCAATTATGGCATTCCCAACACGGAGGACAGACAAGTGGACCTAACAATGTTGACTATAAGCGTGTGAGACGAATTTATTGGTCCCTATCGACACCTTAATCCGCTTCTGTCCCTGGGGAATATTGCTTCGCTGCTATGTTTCCACGTGGCCTTGACAGATCATGGAAATATTTGCAGAATTACGCGTCTTCCTGTTTTTTCGTAGAAAAAGAAATTAGTTATAACAATGATAGTGATGATTATAATCACTAATTGTTTTAATTAATTTTTTGTATGATTCACTAATTTTTATATTAATTATGACTCCCAGAATTCACCTTCAGTGGTATGTAACATTTCTCCTTTTCAAATAATGTTAACGTTAAGTATCAACTTACCAAATATTTAAAATAAATAAAAGGGACTTTAGCAGAAATGTTAAAAGAGTAAAAAGAAAACAGCTTTAAAAAAGAGTTTTTTAAGATTTCGCGTCGTCCAATGTCAAGAACAATCACTTTCAATAACAGTAAAGATTCCCTATCTTTGCAGCTTTGGACTTTAGCTAGTAGGACTATGGTTGGTGTTAAAGCTAAAACTCACTAGTTAATAGTGCCATTTTAATGTCTATGTAAACATACAAATGGTAATATTTATGCGATAATCATCAAATATGAAAGCAACATAATGAATCCAGAAGCCATTAAGTAGATCGAGAAAGATTAAATGGATTTAAATTAATTTAATATTGGCTTAATAATTAAGAAAATTGTCTGGTGAGGATGAAAAGGCAGGTCACGAAACCAATTACTATCGCATGTGCACGACAGAAGTTTTTTGTTTTTCTAAATTTTTTTTAAGGGATCCGTACGGTGGGAACTAGACACATAAATTATCCACAAACATAACTATTCGTGGGGGCCCGAATTGCCTATTACTAAAAGAGTGTTTAGGACATCGAAAGAGTATAAAATTCTCAATATTTATAGTAAAAAATAAAAATTGTTGCAATATAAAGCTCTTATATTTTTTAGTTTTTAAACTTAAAACGTATGTTCTAACTGATTCTTCAAACAGAAGTTAAACTTAAACGTATGTTCTAACTGATTCTTGAAACGGAAAATCACGTCGGCGAGAATGAAATTCATGCCAGAGTAAAATAAGTCATCAAACAGTATGTGTAACGTGTTTAATGTTTCATCAATCCTTTAGTACAAAACTACGAATCTGACATCTCCCATTAAAACCAGCAAAAAGGCCCACACACCTTGAAGACTCTCCTACTAATACTTCCTCAAGTAGTATTTATGTTTACTAATCTCCAAAGTCTAGCAATTCACATTTTTAGTTCACACTCTTTACCCTGCAAAATAAAATCCCACTTGAGTGGCAAACAAAAGGAATCTAAAAAAAAAACACCAAAAAACACAGACAACAGGAAAGAGCAAAACGTCCTCAGCCATGGACCCTATAACTTGTGCTCGGAAGAACAAAAGGCGGTTCAACAACGAACAAGTCAAGTCGCTGGAAATCGTGTTCCAAACGGATTCAAGGCCGGAGTCGAAGACTAAGCAGGAGCTCGCAGGTGAAGTCGGGCTGCAGCCTCGCCAAGTCGCCATATGGTTCCAGAACAGGAGGGCTAGGTCCAGGACCAAACAGATGGAGAGAGAATACAACATACTGAAGACTAGTTACAACACTTTAGTCTCTAGAATTGAGTCTCTTAAAAAAGAGAATCAAGAGCTAAACATCCAGGTAAATATTTTCTGTTTTGTCCCTCAAGAGTATTCGAGATACTAACAGTGTACCAAAAAGGCCAAGGAAAAAAAAAAACTAACGGCCATTGGGTTTGTAGGTTTGAATATAAATTGTAAATTTTTATGAGAAATATTAAAGCCAAAAAGGTTTGAATTGTGGTTCAAGTTCCGGACCAAACAGGAGCTTATATTATATCATTTTAATCAGTTGCAGGAAGTGAAGACTCTGCTGGGAATGCATCATGAAGGCGACAATATTAGTTCGGATCGTAAAACCACAGAAGCTGAAGGTGAAGAAAAGGCGATTGAATCGAAGGGTGCGAGTGTGACGAGCCATATATTAAAAGGTTGCGAAAGCGAAGCAGGCAAAGAAGCTGAAGTTCTAGAATTGGCACAAAGTATAGATGGCTCTTTGACATCATCACTGGACCGATGCAGTTTCGAGTCGAGCTGTTATGTCGTCGATGAGTCCAGTTGTTTGCAGTGGTGGGAGTTCTTGCCTTGATCATCGACTCAACCGAGCCATATGAACACAAAGATTGCTCCCTGATGCTGTAGAATCATGTCGAGGACCGTCGCTAGTGCGAAGAGCCCAAAGGAAGGAGAAGTTGAGACTCCATGTCTGTGCAAGCATTTTTAAGATATAGCCAACGAATATTTTCCAAATAGAGTGCTCTAAAGATGAAATATTTAGTCCGAAATACAACTTCCTATCTTATGTTTAAATATTACCAAACTAGAGACTACGTACTACATAGAGCTTCAAATTTGTACTTTTTTTTAGAACATTTAGAAGGCAGCTGAACATAAATAAATATGAGATCCCACAATTTGATACACAAGCATGAGTTAAATTGTGGAAAGAAATTTAAAATATGAGCTTCTGTTTAGAGTGTTAGTACTTCGATTTTTGCTTTTTATGTGAGGAGAGAAAGTGCAGCCCAGTTGTAAAGTCTTGATCACCTTATGTATCAAACTTCCTTTAAAGGAATTCCCAGAAAAAGGAAGAAATGGACCGGGAGACTACGAAACAAAGCTTTTAACCCTCATAACAAAACTGAAATGTTTGAACACATTTACATTCTTTACTCATATCAATCAATTATTTAAGCAATACCCCAGTATAAGGGCCAATTAACCTGTCTGTTTCTGGATACCTGAAAACTTGAAAAATTCTCTGCTCAGTACCTTTCTTCTCTGCTTTATTCAGATACCCTGCCCATATCAGAGGAAAATATTATTTATTTCAGGGTTAAAGATGAACAATAAACTCTCACCACCAAATTCTGCGGTTAAAAGAAAAAAAAAAAAAAGGCTGTGGTCAAGAGGCATTTTACTGCCCTACTGCCTTCCTACTATGGAAATTCCTTTCTTATTGTTATAAAACAAATGTAAAGAACCAAATTACAAAGCATAAAATAGAGAGACACAAGAAAAATAAAGAGAAACAATTTTTGTTATTCATCATCTCATTTCGCGTCCAAATATGAGCTCTCAAAGGCCATATATATAGGCCAAATATCATAAAGTAGAAGAGACTAAAGGACAAGAGTTACAACAATAAAATAATATAAATAGAGTGGTAATTAGGAGGTTATGAAGGTTATAAAATACCAACACTAATGGTCATTAAGGTGAAAATAATGCAATTCATGAGAGCGTTAAGAATATGAACATCCACACCATTAAACTAATTTATTCATAACACTTCCCCTTGAATGTTCACCACTTAAGAATATATGCCTCGTTAAAAACCTTACCAGGAAAATGAACATCCACACCGTTAAATTAATTTATTCATAACACTCCCCCTTGAATGTCCACCACTTAAGAATATATGCCTCGTTAAAAACCTTACCAGGAAAAACAATGTAGGAAAAAATCCTAGTGAAGGAAAAAAGAGTCCATTATTATCTTAAGATTTAGCTTAAAACTGCCTCATTAAAAACCTTGCTAGGAAAACCCAGGACAAAACCTATGTCAACATGTCTTCTTCAACAAAATCACATACAAAGATCTTTGAGTTGACACATTCTAATCTTACGCAGTAATTTCTCAAATGTAGTTGTAGGAAGTATCTTTATATAAATTTTTTAAGTTGTCACTTAAACAAATTCGATGAATGCCGTCCTTTAGGAGCTTGTGCATGAAAAAGAACTATTAGGAAACTTGTTTTATTATGTCTTCTTAACTTGGGCGATAAACGTTATATTCTCCCTGTATAAAGCCATCGGACTTTCTTTGCTAAATAAAAGGTCACATGTTGCTTGGATATATTAGAGTGTAAATCTCAACAAAATAATGCACATAAGATGACTATCTCATAAATTGCTAACATTTCAACATGATTCAAAAATGCAACGACAATAGTTTGCCTTATAGATTGCCAAGATATAGTAATACCATCATATGTAAACAAGTAGCATGCGTGTAATCATGCTTTTATATAGATTGAAAAATATTCAACATCCAATCAATTTTAATATCTATGTCAAATGTTTCACAATGAAAATGAAATACTTGTTTAACATTTTTCAATGTCTTTGAGAACTATATCTTGCAAGTACAATAGCAAAGATTGATGTGTGAGGTCATATGCCATTAGCAAATATATTACTATACTAATAGTATTATTTGGACCAATAATTTTTTCAATATCACATGGTGATAATTTTTCACTTCAAGAGATCAAAAACATCCTTGTTCAAAGGATCAAACAACCATTGGAGAACACATTGTAGTGTTAGAAGGTGAACATCAATGATAATAATAAGTCAATTTAATTTATAAGACTCTTTGTTAGATGTTCAGCACTTTAAAATGTGCCTCATTAAAACCTTACTAGATAAAACCTCATGGGATAAAATTCTAGTGAAGGAAAAAGAATACATCATTCTTTTTATACGCTGTAAACTGCCTCATTAAAAACCTCGTCTGAAAACCCAATGAGAAAAAACCTTGACCAAGGGAAAAAGAATATAGTGCTTATTTGTGTCTCCCTATACTGCTATCATAGTTATATCAATAACAATTGATTTGATAGAAAATAATTGAGTTGATGCATACTATTGTAAACAAATTCAAGATATTTGCAATCGACTACCTGAACTTGTTACCCTTAGTACTTTTGCTAATATTTCAACTATCGCTCTTTAAGAGCCCATTTATCATAAAGAATTTCATAAAAGTATTAGCTATCTTTATGGGTATACATGAATGAACCTTTACCTATATTTATTTTCTAATTGGTAGAACAATGGTGCAACAATTATTTTCACATAAAATCATCTCCAAGTGAGTATGAAAGATTGAGCACCTTATAGCCAAATACTTATCATTCTACTTAATCATTTAGATAATATTTCATACTGTAATATACTAAATTTAAATACTCAGATGCGATACAAAACACTATATAAAAATTCAAGATTTGGAATTATTTTGGTATATCCTTAAAATATATAATCATCAAATAAATGACAAAAATACACTATATCCCTGAAAGTTCATTAGAACAATTTTCTTATATATAAGAGAAATTATGGATAAGCATTCTTTTAAGCAAATCTCAATATTCAGGTCTAAATAAACTTTCTTCTGTGAGATTTGTCTTCTTAAATTTATCTTATGATCTCCTCAAGAATTTTTACAAATAACAACAAGTCCAATATGTTTGAGCTCATTATAAAGCAATGGAGATATAAATTTGCTAGCACTTCCATTCTTTATATCATAAAAATATAGTGGTACCATTCATATCTGGATTGCATTTATTTACACAAAAATCTTTGTGACATTCATAATTAAGCATGCAATTTCAACTTATATTGTTCAGACCTTTGAAGCCCCTTTTGGATATTTTATAAATTTCAATAGATTGTTGCAACATCCTTTTCAGACGCACATGAACTTATTATATATATTTTGCCAGGCTATCAAAATATAATTGCTTATCCATCATATATGAGCATGGTTACTTATATATATATATATATATCTATATATATATTTTATAAATTTTCTACAAAAACTTATTATTATAACTCATAACTTATTTTATAACCTTATACTTTTTCATATGCACTATTTCATATGAATATTCACTTCCATCCTACTGGCTTTAATATTTGAAATATTTTGAACTATTGGTCCTTCATACTTTGCACTAGCGTATATACTGTTAGACATGTATGCCCTAAGGAGTAAATATGTAATAAGTTTTTGGAGACATTTTTATCAATAAAGAATTTATTTATTGTTTATATATCAAATCTTGTCATCTTTACGTTCATATTTGTTGAATGTATGTTAAGCAAACAAAAGTCAAAGACTGTCAGTCTAAACCTTTAAGAATTAGGTATATGATGGACAGATTATGCGGAAGACACGATTCTTAAGATGACGGTCTAAATCATAAGATCCGCAATCGAGGGAATAAAGTTAGGCGCTTTATTCATGTAAAGATTGTTATGTTGTCTATATCCCTATTGGGAGATGGTTTGTCTTGACCATCAGAGGTGAACTCTATAAATAGAAACATTGGCACGTTGTCATAGGTGTGATATGTTAGATTGGGACATAAAGATAATTGATTTAGATTAATAATTCTGTCTCGGCAAATCGATTCACTTTAGACAATCATTTGTATTGTATCTTAATCTTGGGATGAATAGTGGGCCCGTTGTCTTGACTTGTGTTTTTTGATGCATCAAAGGGTGACACCCACATCTTAATAGTGGTATGCATGCCGGTACGTTGGAGGCGTGACTCTTGATAGCGTAGACCTGTTATTTATAGATATGGAATCCATAGCTCTTTTTTAGGAGTAGTGATATCATCTTATATGCGTTATCCTGTAATTGAAAAACTGGAGCGCTCAACCATTTAGATGCATAGGTGTAACCAAATGGTATATTGTCTTTGGATAGTAAGTTTTTCGATGGTGAGATAATAAAAATTAAGATAAAAATAATCGGGAAGGTAAGACGGAGCTTGTCCTTAAGCTGATTATGGATAATCCTATAGGGATATGATACACTATGATATGTCATAGAGACTTAGCTATACGGGCTTCATAATTCTATGTAGTTTGAGAGTGCAGCTCCAAGCTTTTACTGGAGTAGCGTTGGAGTTGATAATTATGAAATGTATATCTGGGATATTGGTTTTTGTAATTATCGAGAGCTTGAACTATATAGGTCCATTTGGTCCCCTTTGCTAGCTCACAACATCCTGTAACGATACGGTGTGCTTTTTTAATAATTGATGACCTATGTCAGATTTATTAGATTTGTTAAAATTCCAAAGAACCAAATAATTCATGACTATTTATCAGTTGAATTAATTTTGTGATAAAATTAATTCAAGATAAATTTGTTGAATTATTGGGATCGCATAATTCTTGTCTGTTTGTCGGTTGATTTAATTTTGAATAAATTAAATCAAGATGAACTTGTAGAATTATTAGGAATTCATTTATTTTCTTAAAGATTATCTAGATAATGTTGTTTTAATTAGATAACTTCTCTATTAGGTTATTTGAATTAAAACTGAGACTTTATCCTATAGAATCTCAAGTGAAAAAATAAAAGATTCATTGAGATCTTTTTTCAGCAGTTTGGCATGTCGATCCTCAAGTTCGGCCTGCCGATGGGGCAAGTTTGGCCTGCCGATGTATGGAAAAAAGATTACGCTTTTTCACGCAGATTTTATCAGATATTGACCCAAATTTAATTCTGATTCGAATTTTTGAGACGTAATCTGATAAGAACTGATCCTAGACCTAACCTCTATAAATAGTGAGTAAGTCACATAAGTTATTTAGATCAATTGAGAGATTAAGAGAGATCCTCAGCTGGTGAGAATCTGAAACTCCCTTGGAGCTCTTGTTCAAAAATCACGAACACTAGCTTTGGGTTCTCTCAATTGGTTGGAAGGAGTGTCACCTAAAGGAAGAGCTCTACGTGTGAGCTCACACTTACTCTAATCGTGGATAGAAAATAGCAAAGAAGACCAGTTGGTTGAGGCTCTTCTGGAACGTTACTTCTCTTTACAGATTGCAGGAGTTCTTCGGCATTCAAAGGTTAGTAAGATCTGATTAATTTATGTATACAGCATGCCAAACTTGTGTTTTGGAAGATACTCAGATATAAAATTTTTAAAATTTTACTGCGTACTATTTTTCCAACAATTAGTATCAGAACCATAGTTTTTACATAAATTTACGAGTCAGTGATCATACTATATGTATAAATTTTATGATCTTAATCTCTCCTATGCCTGAATTTAATTTTATAGAGAGTTGGCACTTTCAGTTTTTATATATTTTTATGTTGTCATAAATTATGTAGTGAATGTTTATTAATTAATTATAGTTGATTAAATGGTTATTTAATTAATTAATTTATACCAATTATAGTTCCTTAGAGGTTAGAATGTATATCTAGGTTTTTCATGTAATTAGATGACGGACTATCATCTCCGTCTAGGAATTATTATTTAATTTTAAATTTGTAAGAATTTTATAATTAAATAATCATTCGGAGAAGATGGATCTAGAAGACGGATCTAGAAGGTGGATCTAGAAGATGGATAATGAAGCTCCTAAGTATTTCCTGAGTTTCTAATTTTATGTTTTTGAATTGTTGAAAAAAAAAATTATGAATTGCATTAAAAATTGTATTTTTTGGAAAAGGGTGATTTTTGCCCGGTGGCTGCCGAACCATCCAGTTCGATAGGCCGATGGTCATAGATCGACAGGTCGAACGTGAGGTTCAGCAGGCCGACAGTGGGCAAAAATCAGGTAACTTTAGAGGTAGGTCGATCTATCATGAATCGATAGGCCGATGTGTGAAGATCGACAGGCCGATGAGTCATGACCGATAGACCGATCACCCAGATCAGCTTACTGGCAGAGAGCAGGAAATTTTTCCCGAAAATAGTATAGTTTTTTAATGTAGTTTTAATTTTATTTTTGGGACAATTTTGAGAGACATCAAATTTGGATATGACCGAAAATATGAAGTATTCAATTCATACGGGATTGAAGACCCTAAAATGGACATTACATGAAGAAGGATACAACTTGAGGATTTAAGGATAAAGAATTGATAATATGTTTCGATTATTCTCTTGTAATCTTTGTTTTCTATTCTTTAGGATGGAACCATAATATTATGGCTATTATTATTTTGCTTGTAGCTTTGCTTGTCTGCATTATAATATGATTTGCTATGTACATTGATAACATGCCACATAGAATAGGGAGTGCAGCTCATATTAAAATTGTTCATGCACGTTCTTAAAATAAAACCTTGATTTTAAAAGATTGAGTGGGAGAAGGTTTTCGAAGAGAGGACCTACGGCCTCCATCGTTGGTCCATAGGAAGAACATGGTGGTCCCAACCCCTAGAAAGGAATTTCTATCATGTACCAGATTGGATCTATGAGAGGATAAGGTATTTTAGCATGATTTATGGTTGCACACCCCTAAGTGGTGATTATAAATCATGGATAAAATATTAAAACGATGGTTATACACTCACGTTAATTTTATTATTAACCTCCCTTAGGAGCTCTGTTAATAAAATTAACGGCCAAAGAAATGATTATTAATATATGCTGGATCATACGGGTCCTAGATGACATATATTAATCAAGAAGGGATCCGTGCTCCTCATTGAATTTGGCATGACTCCCCTAGGAGCTTGTTGAATTTTGAGTTGGGAATTATCGTTGTAAAGTTGTGATATTTTCAAGGTTTTGACACATAAAGACATTTGAATGTTTTTACATGATTGTGTTATCTTACTAAATTATTATAATATGTTTGGTATATGATTTTTTATTGTAGATTGAAAATGTCTAAAAACGTTTTATCTTCAATACTTGACAAAAACCTATTAACTGGAGAGAATTATAATGATTGAAAACATAACCTGGATATCATCCTATCCTTTGAAAAACTGAAATTTGTGCTGACAACCCCTTGTCCTCCCGAGCCTACGGGAAATTCCACCAATGAGCAATTCCAAGCGCATGACTGTTGGAAAAATGCAATGATCAGGCCCGCTGCTTTGTTATGGCCAGCCTGAATAATGTGTTGCAGGCTCAACATGAAGATTATGGAGACTGCGAAGCAGATCTTTGATAATCTTAAAAATATGTTTGGAGGCCAGGCCATAACAAAGCGACAAGGGGCACTTCAAAAACTTCTCAATTGTAAGCAGAGGCTGGGGACATCTATAAAGGAGCACATGATGTTGGTCATGGGTTACCCTGTTGAGGCTCAAACCAATGGAGCCGACATTGATGCTAAAACTCAGATGACTATCGTCTTTGAGACTCTATCAAAGGAATTTATTCCGTTTAGAGCTACTTTTAATTTAAGCAATAGGCGAGATATGACCTTAACAGAATTAATGAAACAGTTACAGGAGTTTGAACTACTGATCAGGGAGTCTCCTACGGGTGGAGAGGCCAACATGGTAGCTACTTCTGGTTCCAATCCCAACTCTGGGAATGGAAAGAAGTAACGGGCCAAGAACGGGAAGTCTTCTATTCCTACTAGCACCAAGAGCAAGAAAAAGAAGAAGAAGAACCCAAAGAAGCTTAAGTGCTTCTTCTGTGGAAAGGTCGAGCACATCAAGAAGCATTGTAAGGACTTCCTTTCCAAAAGAGGTAGGTGTGATCTTCTATATTTAAAAAGAAGCAGTGTGGCTCCAAAGTTCTTTGAGGATCATGAGGTAGTTCCTGGTATAGATAAGGTAGTATCACTCTACTGTGATAATAGTACGATGGTAGCTAATGCTAATGAACCAAGATTTCACAAGAAGAGTAAGCATATTGATTGAAAGTATCATGTGATAAAGGACTTCGTTGAGGGCGGGCATGTCACGGTATGCAAGATCGCGTCAGAGGACAATTTAGTTGATCTATTTACGAAGACACTTACTGGGAGAGTCTTCGAGAGGCATGTGGAAGCTATGGTGATGTGAGATTTATCATATTTACTCACTTAGTGCAAGTGGGAGATTGTTAGACATGTATGCCCTAAGGAGTAAAAATGTAATAAGTTTTTGGAGACATTTTTATCAATAAAGAATTTATTTATTGTTTATATACCAAATCTTATCCTCTTTACATTCATATTTGTTGAATGTATGTTAAGCAAACAAAGGTTTGAGACTATCAGTCTCAACCTTTAAGAATTGGGCATATGATAGACAGATTATGCGGAAGACACGATTCTTAAGGCGACGGTCTAAATCATAAGATCCACAATCGAAGGAATAAAGTTGGGTGCTTTATTCATGTAAAGATTATTATGTTGTCTATATCCCTATTGGGAGATGGTTTGTCTTGACCATCGAAGGTGGACTCTGTGAATAAAAACATTGATACGTTATCATAGGCGATGATATGTTGGATCGGGACATAAACAGAATTGATTTAGATTAATAATTCTGTCTAGGCAAATCAATTCACTCTAGACAAGCATTTGTATTGTATCTTAATCCTGAGATGAATAGTGGGTCCGTTGTCTTGACTTGTGTCTTTTGATGTACCAAAGGGTGACATCCACATCTTAATAGTGGTATGTATGCCGGTACATTGGAGGCGTGACTCTTAATAGCGTAGACCTATTATTCATAGATATGAAATCCATAGCTTATTTTTAGGAGTATGATATCCTCTTATATGCATTATCATGTAATTGAAAAATTGGAGCGCTCAATCATTTGGATACATAGGCGTAACCAAATGGTGTACTGTCTTTGGATGGTAAGTTTTTCGATGGTGAGATAATGGAACGTAAGATAAAAATAATCGAGAAGGTAAGACAGAGCTTGTCCTTAAGCTGATTATGGATAATCCTACGGGGATACGATATACTATGATATGTCATGGAGACTTAGCTATACGGGCTTCGTAATTCTATGTTGTTCGAGAGTGTAGCTCCAAGCTTTTAGTGGAGTAGCGTCGGAGTTGATAATTATGAAATATATATCTAGGATATTGGTTTTCGTAATTATCGAGAGCTTGAACTTTATAAGTTCATTTGGTACCCTTTGCTAGCTCACAACATTCTGTAACGATACAGCTTGCTTTTTTAATAATCAGTGACTTATGTTAGATTTATTGGATTGGTTGAAATTTAGAAGAATTAAATAATTCATGTCTGTTTATCGGTTGAATTAATTTTGTGATAAAATTAATTCAAGATAAACTTGTTGAATTATTAGAATCAAATAATTCTATCTGTTTATCGGTTGATTTAATTTTGAATAAATTAAATCAAGATAAACTTGTAGAATTATTAGGAATTCATTTATTTTCTTAGAGATTATTTAGATAAAGTTGTTTTAATTAGATAACTTCTCTATTGGGTTATTTGAATTAAAACTAAGACTTTATCCTATAGAATCTCGGGTGAAATATAAAAGATTCGCTAAGATCTTTTTTCGACACTTCAGCATGCCGATCCTCAAGTTAGGCCTACCGATGGGGCAAGTTTGGCTTGCCGATTAGGCAGATCGGCTTGCCGATGTGCGAAAAAAAGATTAACATTTCTACATAGATTTTATCAGATATTGATCTGAATTTAATTCTGATTCGAATTTTTGAGACCTAATCTGATAAGGATTGACCCTAGACCCAACCTCTATAAATAGGGAATAAGTTACATAAGTTATTTAGATTAATTGAGAGATTAAGAGACATACTCTGCTGGTGAGGATCTGAAACTCCCTGAGAACTCTTGTTCACAAATCATGAACACTAGCTTTGGGTTCTCTCAATTGGTTGGAAGGAGAGTCACCTGGAGGAAGAGCTCTACATGTGAGCCTACACTCACTACGATCGTGGATAGAGAATAGCAAAGAAGACCAGTTGGTTGAGGCTCTTCTAGAACGTTACTTCTCTTTATAGATTGCGGGAGTTCTTCGGCATTCAAAGGTTAGTAAGATCTGGTTAAGTTATGTATATAGCATGTCAAACTTGTGTTTTAAAAAATACTCTAATATAAAATTTTTAAAATTCTGCTGCGTACTATTTTTTCAACATATACTTGCTTGGACTTTACGTCTTTTACTTATAGGCCATTTTTTCACGTCAATCACTTTCGACGAATTTCAAATATTTTTCAAGATCCTCACTTGTTTTTAATATAATAATAATTCATGCTTTTTGTAATTGTCGACAATAACTTTTATTGCAATTTAAATTTATTTTTATATTGACATAACTTGTCGAGATCTTCTTCTTTTCTTTATTATTTCTAAATTTCAGGTATACCCTTTGAACTACTTCAGGAACTCAATGATTTCAAGAAGTTTGATATTTAACAAATATATCAAATTGTCATATCAATAACCTTTTCTGAATATATCCTCTTTAAGAATGTGGTCTCTTCATAATATCAACTTATTTATAAGTTTCTTTCTCTTCCAACAAGTGTGGTACTTTAGACTAGACAAGTCTGTAGTGCTTTAAGTATTTCTTAAACTCATACGATAACAAATTATCATTTAGAGATCTCAATCCAAGCTATTAAATTAGTAGCTGGAGAAGTGATTCGGTCACTTTCTTTATTATATTAATTAACAATTTTTTACTGTATTGCAATGCTCAATCAATCAATCTATGCGAGGATCAATAATATCCAACTGCAAATTCTCTCTCCCTGATGGTGGGAATATTTTGCAAACAATATTACCTGTAGGAATTTTGAACTACATATGTTCATTCCCAACATGTCTTTTGGGTTAGCGAACTTCTAGTTCGTCATAACAATTTTTCATAATTGTCTTATTACAACTTAGAAGAGAAAGTGGAAATAAGTTTCCAATATATCCACATAAGTAATAACAATACGCCCATGTATGTCTTAATTTGCATAAAATCAAACATAATATAGAGACAACTTATATCCTTTATAGCTACTATGATCATTTTTTCCTTTTTATCAATATAATGATAGTACCATGGGAATTTACATCGTCAATAACAAACATTTAATTTGTGTACCCAGCAAATTAAATATCATAATCAATTTCTTATTTATCACTAGGCTATGTAATAATAAAACACCATTATTACTTTAATGTATTGCATGTATGTGATCTTTCTATAAATTTTGTCTCACAAGCCTTTTAATTTTCCTTTCTTGTCACATTTCCACTTTCAATGATTATATGTTACTTTTTCAAACATAAAGGATGCTTTACATTATAATATCATATTGCACTCGATCAAATAAACTTGGATCAAATAAAGAGGAGACAATCAATAGCTCAACTCTTTCTCTAGCTTTGTCTCCATTTAGGCTTTATAAGATCACAATTATATTTTGAATGCTCTATAGGTAGATCATTCATGGAGGCACCACTATAGCCTTTTCATATGTCATAATAATATTCTTATAACAAACGGATGAAAATTTCTCCCTTGATTTAGGATTGGTATTGACATTTAGACGTACAACAACTACGTACCAAAGCCTTTCTATATCACATGCCAAGTGACCAAATTTGATTATTCATGGGAGTAATATTAAAAACTTTTTAATTTCTCTTATCAATTCTTTTTTTTTTTTTCACTTTTCAATCGTAGCTTATGGCTTTCTTTGAGAAATTTCAAAACTCTAATAGCCATTGATTTGCATTGACTTCAAATGTGCAATAATAATTAGACAAAAACTATGGTCATTTTATATTATGTTGTCGATACTAAAAGAATATCTCTAATATAAATCACCTTTTTAGTATCTTATCATAATTGAACCAATAATTGCAATAATATATATTCATTTCATGAAACATGTGGAGCCAATTAGCCAAAATTAATGGCTCTTTAATTATGGGCTCAAAAATTAAGTGCTAATACAATTTATATTTATGTTAATGTAAGTTTCAAATATTAGCTAGAGAGTATTTTTAGCTTCTTGCAAGTAATATAAACAAATACAAACATAAAAAATTATAAATGAGTATAAATTGGACAAATATTGTACTAATATAACAAAAGAAATCTTGAACCAAACAATACCATTTGATATTAAGATGATGGCATAAAGTTTTGGTACTAAAAAAAATTAATAGTAACAACATGGCATGTTTATTTATACAACTATAACATTTAAAACACACTTGTACAATCATAATAGATGAATTGTCATTTATCATTATAAAGTACCATCAATTTCTTGACTTTAAAATAACCAAACAAAAACAATGATGATTATATTTCATGATCATCGAATCAAAATAAATAATGATAAAGAAATTTTATAAACTAATATGGTTTGCAAAAATGCGAAAATAATAATATAGTAGGAAAAGATTTTCATAAGCAATACAAGATGTGCTCTCAAACGTAAATATATATATATATATATATATATATTGTTCACTACTCAAAGTGAATGTATAAAGAGCATAGCCAAACAAGAGTTGTGTAGATATAATATGAAAACATGTTTTAAAATCTCTACAAATTTCTTCCATAGCAATATATGCAAATATAAATATATATAATTACAATATACCATCTAGAGAGTGATAATAACCAACATTCAAGACCTTTTATTTGCAACGCGTATTCAAGCTTGAAATCATAGGATCCGATCCATTGTTATCTCCAAATAATAGTATATAGAGTTGTATTAGATAATAGACACAATAATCATATGAAGTATGGATTACCTGTTCATCCTCAAGATATGGTTGGGATATCATGAAGACTACTTAACACACGTCGAAAATAAGGTACTAACATCCGAGATGATCTTCAAATTTTATAGAATTTTAAATGCCCCTACAATAAAATAGCTAGAGACTTGTGCTAATAACGTGTTATAAAACAAATGCAAAGAACCAAATTGCAAAGCATAAAATAGAGAGACACAAGAGAAATAAAGAGAAACAATTTTTGTTATTTATCATCTCATCTCATGTCCAAATATAAGCTCTCAAAGGCCATATATATAGGCCAAAGGTCATAAAGTAGGAGAGACCAAAGGAAAAGAGGTACAACAACAAAATAATATAAATAGAGTGGTAATTAAGAGGTTATGAAGGTTATAAAATACCAACACTAATGGTCATTAAGATGAAAATAATGCAATTCATAAGGGCGTTAGGAATATGAACATCCACACCATTAAACTAATTTATTCATAACACTTTTAATTTTTTTTTTCTTTTTTGTTGACATTTAACATAGCAAATAAGTAAAGGTGTCAATTGGATTGGCTTGTCCATGCGGGCGAGCCGGGTTAGCCTGGCACACCTGGTGGACCAAGGCTGGCCCTTACTCCCTTGGCCTGTAGGGCTAGCCTGGCCCTAGCCTTGACCTTGGGAGGGCTTAGGCCAGCTTAGACCCATAACGGGCCTGCCTCGAACACACCAAGGCCCTTAAGTCTTGACCCTTAGGTGTTTAAGAAAAATAAGAGGCTGCCAATCACTAAGGTAAACACTTATTTGTGTAATTTTTGACTTGTAATTATATTTATTATGTTCATATACATATTACAAGTTTAAAATATAAACTTGCACTAGTTACATATTGAAAAAGATAAGAATTTTTTTAATATTGCATATAATATTAAGAAGTCTATCTTTATATTTAGTAGTCTCATAATTCTATACTTGTTAATTTTTTTATTAAAACATTCAAAAAATTTTGAAATATAAAATTATTGTAGGACCAGCCCTATAAGGCCTGGGCCCGGCACGGCCCTTCAAGGGCTAGGACCTGGGCCTGGGTGTTTTCCTTTAGGCCCGGCCCAGGCACGACCTTTTACTATAGAAGGCTGGGCTTGGCATGGCCCAAGCACGTCATGGGCCTAGGGTAAAAGGGCCAAGTCAGTCCGGTATGACCTTTTTGGCACCTCTACCAAACAAGAACCCATCATACACACAAATTCCAACATTTTTTGATTTGAAAGTAAAGTGTTGTTTCTTTAACTATGTTTAGTAAATGACTCAAGATTTCATACATTAAGGACATATTTATCAAATCACAAAGGAATGTAAAAGATAATGTGATTGGAAATAAGAGTAAAGTATTAGGAGTGAACATTATTCATTCCTTTTTTAGTATTTACTTACTTATTTGATGGGGTAATGAGAAACAATCCATTCCCTTTCTAGTGTTTACTTATTTAGGAATGAGGATTTTATTCAATATAATTACTAAAGTATCATTTTTATAATTACTAAAGTATCATTTTTATATAACTAATAGCTATTACATAATAACATTTAAATTTGGACATCTAAGTAAATATGGTTTTCATTTCCTTTAATAGGGAATCAATACTAAAGGGGATAGGCAGATTGGTATTCTCTTTATTCATTTCCTATATTGTATGAGGCCTACAAAACTCTCATTACTGATTTTATAAGTAAACATATTTTTTAAAGGGAAAGGAAGTCGCTCCTTACTTTTCTTTTTCTTTTCATGTAAAGTAAACATGCCCTAAGAGAACTAACATTTTTAGAAATAGTTAATTAGTGATGACTTGATTTACAGTGTATTAGTATTTACTACTAATATGAGTCCATGATTAATTAACTTTAATGGATAATTAACCAATTTTTGTATGAAAAACACTATAATAAAGTTGGTTTAAATTACAAATTTGTGATTTGAATTATGTTGCCAAAAACCACTGGTAGAGGTGGCATAGTGGTTTAAGAGACATCAACCAAGGCTTTCCTATGCTCCCAAAAAGGTTCGATTTTGCCCCGTTTCACTTACGCCTTGGTATATTCTGCGAGTTGAGCTTTGGGTCCTACATTTGGAACACCGAGTACCATCAAGGTCTCGCATGCAAAACCTTGATGGCACTAGTCTAAGGGCGTGATGATACTGTTGATCTCTTTTTTAATTAAAAAAAAAAAACTAGAGATTTGGGGGTAAGTGACCCTTTTCAAGCGCTTTTTTTATTTTTATTTTTGGTAAATAGCCAAAAGTTTTTGAAAATTAAGAAAATATTTGTTTTTGTATATCTATGATATACTAAAGTATATCATTGATGTATTGTAGTACATCAATGATGTATTAATTTATAGTTTGTCATTGATTAACTTGATAATTTATTCATTCAATAATTACTGGTTTCTCGATAATAAATTATTAATAGACTAGTAATAAACCAATTTATTAGTAATAAATTATGGTTAATAAGTAATGTATTAATATTAATCAATAATGTACATCAATAATATACTTATGTTTTATTAATAATGTACTTGCTGTAAAAAAAAAGTTATTTCTTTAATTTTTAGAAATTTTGATTATTTCCTTGATTTTTGAAAAGTTGAAACAATTTATTTAAAAAATAGTAAAAAATAGATCATTTGTCACATTTTTTTTATTTTTTCCTGGTCAAACCGTCTATATGATGTATTGATAAACCAAACGACCATCTACAATAAATCAACAATTTATAAAAGTAAAAATTACATAATTTGTCTATTTTTTAAAAAATAAATTAATATTTATCTTCGTTATATAAATATTATTTATACGTTCCTTTTTTAAAATTTCATATATTCAGAATCCTAAAATACCCTCTAACTAAATATTATCATGTCTTTAAATTTTTATAACAAATTTCTTTATTTTTTAAATAGTTAAATTTGGCAAAAAAATATACACATATATTCCTTATTTTAACATATTACATTGATACATTATCATTATTACTTAAAGTCTTAAAATATGAAATAAATGTCATTGAGTATCATTATCATTACGTATCATTAACTTAATGATATAACAATTATGTAATCTATAAGATACACAAAAAGACTTAATAAATACTATATCATTAATTTAATTACATATCACAAAAAAATAGGAAATATCTTTCACTTGAAGTCTTAAGAAATAAATATCATTACGTATCATTAATTTAAAGACATATCAATTATATAACTAGTAAGACACATAAAAAGACTTAATAATACTGTGTCATTAATTTAATTACAACACTTTAATTTTAATTTGTCAGTAAAACTATATCATTAATTTAATTACAACACTTTAATTATAATTTGTCGGTAAATCTAACTTGTCGGTAAAAAAATTTCATTTTTTTAAGAAATTTTAAAAGCGTTATTTTAGATACCTATTTCAATTTAAACAACAAACACCATAATTCTAAGGATTTTTTTTAATATAATCATATCATAATCCGTTTGAAATACTAATTATGTATATTACAGTTCTTTTAAAAAATAAATTAAAACTAAAAATATCATTATTATGATCATTAATATCTTTATATATATATTAAAATATATAAAAAATATTTAAACACTATAAATATATTTTAATTTTACAAATAAAAAAACCACATGTCTTATTAACGGAAGATTTTGATGAATGGGAAGAAAAAAATTTTGAATTGGACAAAAGGCCTCCTTTTTTTTGGAATAAAAAAAACACGTTTTTTTGTGCAGGTAAACTGTCTCAGTTGTTTTCAACAAAATAAGAAAAATGACTGTAGCAGAATAAGAAACCTCAACATGATGAAAAAAAAAAACTAAAACCGTTTTAATGTCTAAAAAAAATTTTTTTTTATGCCAAAAATTGTCTAAAAAAAAGAGGACCATTTATCAAAATTTTTTTTGGCCGGAGGCCGTTCATCAAAATCCCCCTTAATATTAACCTATATAAAAAGAAGGCGAGGAAAACTAGCCATTGACCGAACTCTTCATTTGCCCTTTCTTTTTCCTCTCTGACCTGTTTTTCTCTCTCTTCCTCACCATGAAAGCTCAAACTCGCCTCTCTAGTTTTGCGTGTCTCTGGAAAATGCCGAATATGTCGCAGATGATCTTCGTCGACGTCCTCCCTGATGCCAATGAAGGTCAAAGCTTGAACGGAATTTGGAAATGGAAGCTCTAAAAATCCTTCATGAACAAGCTAGTAGGATCTCTCTCTAACAATTCCTTGATTTTCCTTGTTTTATGTTCTATTCAAGAATCAAAATTGATAGCTGGTTTAAGTATTCAATAGGAACTGATTCTCTGAGTCTTTCTTGTTTATAGGATTAAAATTCTGATTTGTTTATATTTGAAGATTGATAAATCTGTTGTCTTTGGGATTTTCTTTTAGTCGATATTTTAGAAATTACTCTGTAGGTTTCCTGCTTCCTTTATAAAATTTCCTGATATCATAAAGAGTTCGGTTTTAGGAAACATTGCTGTAATTTGTTGGAACTTGAGAATTTCAAGCATATTAGATGTTTGAGGAAATGCTTAAATGAGAGTTCCTACGGACCGTAAAGATAATCTTCCATTGAAGTTTTGGGTTGTAAGATTTTATTTGGATTCATGCTTTTATCATGAAGTAGACAACTTAGTTAAGAACTTTGCAGGTTCTTGAGCTAAAACTGTCTATATCGTTATGAATCAGATCTTATGTTGAATTTCAACCTTTTATTGGTGGATCAGACATGACCAAAACATAGCATGTAATAGCTTTAAAGTAAGCCTCCCGAGTCTGATTTAAGATGGAATTGGTTTTGTACTTTTTTGAGTTGCACAGAATTTATTATGAATATTCTTGTGGAAGAGGGTGAAGTTGTCATCCTCAGCAGAAATTTTACTATTGGTGTTATATTAGGATTGTTGAGCATTCAAAATTTTCCATCCCACTGATTCTTGTACTGTTTTGTCTTAAGCTTGTGTTATGTATGAGATGATGTTAGTGAATACATCATCGAACTCATCCTCTGTAGAGATTTAAATTATTGTCAAGTGGTGAGATTAGGTTGAATTTTTCTTAGGTTATCGATATAAATTTTAATCACTCTTGAGTAGGAAGTGACGCATACCATATATTGTGTTGCTGGGCAGTATTCCATACATGTATTCTTGGAAGATGATTATATCTGTACTAAAAGTTTATATTGACGTTACCTTAGTTTGTTTGTTTTGTAAATCCTATTTGACAGCTATTTACATGAGAACATTTCTTTAATATTTAGATAATTTCTTAATAACCTGATTTTCATCACATGTGTTTACATGTTCCTTCAAATTTTAAGGTTTTGGTATTCATTTTTGGTAGAAGAGATGGTTTGTGTCTTTGTGACCCGAGCAGGGTCCCTTGCTTTGATTTTTAGGGCTTAATGAAGATGATTCTGAAATTTAATAAGTGGATTGTATATCGTAAAAGTACACTTCATAAGCTTCCGAGCCAGTTTTCATTTGTCCAATCTGATGAGTATTCTTCCAAAAACTGGTGTCGTTTCGAGAAATTCTAATAAAATCTCTACCTTCCTCCATTCGACCTTTGCACCACAGGTCGACTGGTTGGTACTCAAAAGTTAGTTTTATGCCATTAAACAGCTTCTTTTGATCTGTTTTAGGTCGCTAATCCTTTACACTTGTTCTTGATCTCCTTTAAATTGTTTCTTAAACAAATAGTTTCCTGACATTCAATTTGTCGACTTGGCTCACTTTGTTATTTGTTAATCAAAAGTAAAGAGGAACTCGCATGTATTTATTAAAGCGGTGCTCTGCTTATACTGATAAGATGTAGACCATGATTTTACCTTATCTTGCATAACGGATAACAATTAGTATATATTTTAAGATATAATTTACATTGCAGGTGACAATGATGGAGTAATGTATTAGTTTTGCATAATTGATTATCAGGATTATTGTATATCATAATTACGCCTTAACTTGCATGATTGGCTGTAATAAAATGTTCTATAAGATACTGATATTCTGTTTTGCGCAACCATTAACGACTGCGACTGTGTACTTGCACATGCCGTGGTTTGCATGATCCTTTATTTTGGCACGTGTATATACATTGTAGAGTGATGATGAGTGCTATTGTCTCGTGCATAGAGGGACCATCGTAAGTTACTTGTATGGTATGCTAAGTTGTAGAGCCTAATTTAATGCCTTCACGTATTATTATCTTACACAGAGGATTTCAGAGATTAGCCTCCCTAGTAAGGTCAACTTGAGGTTAGAAGGGAGGCAAAAAGCCCCCTTTTGAGAGTGCGGGGACTGAGTCCCTAGACCAAAATGTTGTTAAGGTTTAGTTTGGGGATTTCACACTTGTAAAATTCAGTTGCCCTAGTTTTCTTATACTTAAAGGAGGTGTCGATTTGGGTTCTGTAAGAAAAACATAGAGTGAAGATTAGTGCGCGATTTTCTCTTGTAAACTTTTTCTTTATAATAGTAAACTTTTTGTGACGGTTAAAAGTGGATGTAGCTCTCACATTGAAGGTGAATCACTATAAATTATTATTATTATTTTTGTTTATTTTCTTCTCGCGTTTTGCTCTTGGAAGAATTAGAACGTCTAATGTGTAACACGGTACATAATTACTCGGATCACAAACAATGGTAGTACAGAGACTAGAAATGTAAGATGCCTTGACTGCCTGTCAATGGGATGTGGAGTAGATACCCTTGGGTGCAGATCCCTAAATTGGGTCCAAAGTCACTCCTGGACTTCGGGAACGGGTTAGTGCCATACTCCAAGTAGTTGGCGCTTTTGGCCATAGCATAGGAGACCTTACAAGAGAAGTTCAAAACTGCTCAACATTTTGGTAAGAATTCTGAACCAGCAATGCGTTGCACCGGTGATTGAGTGCACTTAGGGCACAACATTTTTGCACCATGCGTTCTGCATAGAGCATGCGTTGTAACTACCATGTGACGTAGATTGAATTGTCTCTGCCTTGTTAGATCTGTGAGATTGGGAATTTGGGATTGAAATGTTGCTGAATATTGGTATGCTTATTGAACTTCTCAATATTTTTTCTTTCTTCGAAACCGAATAATTTTCACGTTTGTACTTGCCGTTATTCCTTACTGAGCGTTCCACTCGCCTCATTTTTACTGCTTTTCTCCAATGTTTCTATTACTCTTGTTGTTGATCCTAGAACTACATGTCAGATTTGTATAGATTTTGCAGTTTAATCGGTTTCATTGTAAATTTTAAACTCAGCCTCTACTTGGCATATCAGTTGAAACCAATGAACAATGTGAAACTCTCAGCAACTACAATAAAAAGCAAAAAGTTACGACAATATAAAGTTCTCACATGCTACAGTTTTCAAATTAGCATTTTCAATTCCAACTTCTCTTTCAAACAATCTTTCAATTATATAGTTGGTGCATCTGGATTGTAACAATGTCCCCAACGTACTTATTTGTATCGGAAACTAACAGTATCTTTTGTCCAATATTTGGATATATGAACTTTATAGGCTATTGTTATGCATGCATGGAAAGAAAATTAGGTGGATGGCAGGTTTTGGCTATCTTTTTAATTGATGGCTAAACTTTTTGTCTTCTAGGTAAATGGCTATTTTTTTTTGACAGTGTTTAATCAATAATAAACAATGGTTTACTATTGATTAACCAGTCTATCATTGATACACCATAGTTTATTACTCGTAAACTGGTAAATGTTTGATTAAATTGGTTGATGATTAATTGATATTAATTGATATTAATTGATTAATAATAAATCACAAATGAGTACTTTACTGATTAACATCTGAAAACAATCATTTTTTTTTTCTAATTTAACAAAATTTTGCTCATTCACTAAAAAAAGGCTTATTACTTTGAAACCTTTAATGTGTATTATGTTTCAAAAACTTCAAAGCAATATGTATTATTATTTAATTTGAAAGAATTTGAAAGACTTAAAATGCTTCAATTATAAATTACTATTTATGTGGCATTTGGTCTATGGGTTTAGACCAGTTCAAACTAGTGTTTGGTGGAGCAATAACTAAGATAGTTTAAACCTCATGAGGCAGTTTTAAACCAGCAGAACCTTTTAAAAACCAAACTCGCCTTCTCCCCCTTTTCACATGGTTTAAATCATTTTTTATAGTAAAGACTATTTATATTCTCGTTTTTTTTTTTTTTCATAAACCATAGTTTTCTAAACACTATGTGATGTTTTGTTCCCATACTAAACCTTTACATTTCAAACCTCAATTTAAAACTACTGTTTAAATCATATGGTTTAAAATTACCAGTTCAAACTACAAAGTTTAAAACTACACCATTTTGAACTGCATACTGAATGAACCTTTAGTCATCGATTTCAGTTTTGAAGTGTGACATGATTTCTCCAACTGCACATGTTCCATAAATAAAAGCATATATGTGCGTATATAACCAATAAGAGCTTGTTTGACATATTGTATTGTATTGTATTGCATTTTTTATATATAAGACAATACAATACAATATAATACAATATGATGTGCTAAATATACCTTGAGGGAAATCTTAGAGGGCTGCTGATTCGATCCCAACCAATTGTGGCAGAAAAGCGACAACTAAGTATCACAAAGAAGCGGATAATTTTTTTTTTTTTTAAAAAAGAATTGATCATTCAATCCCTAACAAAGAAGTGACAAAATAAATCGAATCTAAATCTTGAGAAGGTTTCTATTAAAGTGACTGCTCCTTATTGGCCTCATTTATAAGTGCTCTTATATATTATCCTCTTTCTTTTCATGAAAATATGAAAAGATTAATGCGGCTCAAATATAATTTGAAAGATCTTATGAAAATGAAATGACATGAACCAGAATCATGTCCAACTTGAAATAGTTGTTGCAGCTACAAATTATTTGGAACAATCTTTTTTTTTATCATATCAAAATAATCTGAAAAAAAAAAGGGCTCACATACTTCCCCCTATTCGTGCCCTTTTTTGTGTACATCCAATAACATTATGTCAAATTAACTAAAATAGTTTAATAATATGACTTGTAAATTGATGTAACGTAATACCTAATTGTCAAAATATTTAATCAGCATCGTAATGATATTATTCTAGGGACATAAAAAATGAAACAAGATGACACATAAGTCGAATCCATCTGAAAATAAGACATGGTTAATCAAAAAAAAATTAAAAAAATTGTTTTAAAAAATTATTTGAAATGGGATTAATTTAAGATATTTATCATCCAGAAATCTCTATATCATCTATATTCTGATTATCCTCTTTATATATTTTAGAACATACTTAAATCACCTATCTAATTTTGGTATCTCAAATGATTTCATCTTTGTGTGTGGTGAAAATGAAAACCTACAGAATTTTTATAATTTGGAAGGTAGCTGAAATAACAACCTCAGATAGGGATATATATATATTTGAGCCTCTTATTTTTATGGTGTTTGGGAATCTTAGTTGGAATTCATAGTTCCAATTGTGAATAGTATAAAGTTCATATATGTTATAGTGTGAAGCAAAAATGAGTTATAATGTAAGACTTTTACATGCTACTATACTTTAAATTTCTTAGTTTTAACTCATCTCTTAAACAACCTATTAATTATTATGTTTTAAAGGAACTTCCCCCTTTAATTTTAGTCTATATTTTTATTTAAAACGTCAAAATGCTATTCTTTCAAAACTAACCATATATATGAGGTGAATCTAAACATATATATGACCATAATTAATATACCACCTGTCTTTTAGCCTCGTATATGGTTTATATCTCTCTCTTCCCATCATACCCACACACACACAATATGCAGACATGTATATTAGGATCTATTTCGGAATAAACTAAAAATTTAAAAAAATTATGCATTTTTTTAATCTCCATATGTATGGAGGTTCTATTGCTTTGACAAAAAAGAAAATGACGCTTTTCCTTGTCATGTTAATGTCGTCTTCCTCTCCAAATCAGAAGGTCAACTGTATTGAACTTCAAATTTTTTATGCAAGCAAGCTGAATAGAAAACAAATGGGACCATGTTGATTCATTCAAATCCTATAATATCGATTTAAATATTGTCAAAAGCGCAAATACCGTTTGGTGTTAGGTGGAATCTTCACTTACAACATTAATAGGGTATTTGAAGGATTGGTTTGAACTAATTAGTTTAAACTCAAACAATTTAAAATGAAAGCACTTACGTCTGATATAATATAAAGCAAAAACTATAGTGTACATAAGACTTGCACGTGTTACATATATAATGTTTTGAATTAACGGTCTCAAACCAATGCTCTTAATAAACACATTATAAATTCAACAATCTTCACCAATTAAAAATGTGACAATAATATGATCACGGTCGGATCATATTTATGATGCTTATGGTGGTGCGTATTACTCAAACAACCACAAATTTGCACAGTGCAAAAACCCTCTTGGAATGTGTGTTGTTGAGAGAGAAAGTGATGGAGAAAAAACTATTATGCATGAGAAAACTGATGCAGAAAAATGATGATATTTTCAATAGAAGCCTTTATTTAAAGACTCTGCAACACTTAGCTGGCTCCTACTAATATCGAGAAATTTCAACACATGTCAGCTAGATTAGCACCTTCTAAACTTTCTATCGTGTTGATCACTATTTTGTCTTGATTAATTTGGAAAGTTCAGCAACTTCCAAGTACTTCGGAATTTGATTGGTGATCATTTCTCTTTCATCAATCAATTTTTCAAGCTAAGAACAAGTTACAGGGGATACGCTGATCATTCATTTTGACATGATCAACAATGTCCAATTTAAATCAAGTTGGTTGGTTCTCCCCATTGACATGTAAGTTACGTGTTTGCATGCATATATAATTAGGTAGTTTCAGAAAGACCGTCATGTTTTAATTCACATAAATAACATAGACTACGTGCAAAGTCAACCGTGCAAATTAAATGCAGACCTATTAGGAAAAAACAAAAAGCAACAAAATTATGCGTGTTATTACGTACCATCTTACAAACATGTTACTGTTAAAAGATTGAACACATTCATCCTCATTATGATACGTGGCAATTGTATCAGTACATATATATATATGTATATGAATATATATATATATATATATATATGATGGACCTTGGAAAACAAAGACAGAGCTCTATACAAATTAAGGTGGGCGGCTGCCCTTTAAACTTTTTTTTTCTTTCAATATTTTATATAAAATCTTATCAAAATTATGTTCTGCCTATTTTTGAGTAGGGCTAAGCGTGACTCGAACCATCAACCTATGGTTGAGGTAGAGGGACTTACAACCAACTAAACTGCACTCACTTGTTTATTAGTTTATAATTACTTTGTTAAATATAAGACAATGGTACGTACAAAACATTATTTTATATATCTTATCTGTCTTTAGTTGAATACACACATCATGCCAACTCAGAAATACTAAATATATAATTTGTTTAAAAGTAATTGTGGCGATTCATACCATGCACTCTATTATGGTTTATGAGAATGTCATTAGCATAGATGAGATGGATTGACTATGACTTGAGATCAAGATGCATGTTATATAAGCATATATTCTTCCCCTAATTTTGCGGCTTGTTCCCATTTACTACTTAATTATTGTATTACGTGCACCAAGCTATTAGATGTGAGAGCAATATATTGATCTCCTTGTATATAGTTTAATGATATTTCCTTGTCCCTCAAAGAAATTAATTCCGAATAAAGGGAGACTTTTGTCAAATTAATGCAACGTAACACAATGAACTATTTTTTACTACAACACTGAAGCCTTTTAATTACGCTAAATAATAGCATTTTCGAGAAAAATTGAAACTCACTCAACCCTCTAAACATATAGTTTAACTTAACTGTTGTGGCATGTTTACTTATTAGGATTAAGGAATGGGAGTAGGGAATGGTCCATGTTTACTTGTTCTTTTTTATCCTATAATGGTAGTGAGATTGAGGGCCCAACACAAATTTGGGATTAAGAAATGGGATTGCTAATCTCATGTCCCCCTTCGAGATCTCAATCTTGATATTAATATTAAATCTTACCTCTATTTTACTCATAAATATTAAATTAAAAAAATACAAAGCTATAATTATGAAACTTTTTTTTATTTATCTAATATTATAGCGTTAGCATAATAATTATTTACTTTATTATAGTAAATATGAAATTCATTTTTATTAAAATGAATAATATGTTTTATTTTTGGACACTTCATGTTTAATTTTTTATTTATTTTATTCAAGTTTTGATAATATCTTTTTTGTTTTTTGAATAATTACTCAAATTATATATTTGTTTTATTTTACTATTATATTGTTGTATAATTATATGGATTATGACTAATATTAATACAATAGACGTCAAATTTATTTTATTTTATTTTTCTAAATTGTCAAATACAAAATTCAATTAGAGGGCATATAAATAACTTTACAACAACTCATTTCAATTCTAGGTCTAAGTAAACGCATGAATAAGATTCAAAGTGACTCCAATTCCTGAATCCTGTAACTCAGTAAACAATTTATCTTGACTCTGATTCCTCATGCTGAATCCTACCCGCTATAAATTCTATTCACTCTAATTCATGTCCACTCCAATAACATGTAAGTAAACACACGTATAATAACACAAAACTAAATACAACTGTCAATAACACACCAATCTTGTTACCAAAAAAAAATGTAAATTCTCCCTAACTTTACGTATGCATGTTAGACTCCACACTTTGGAGATTTAATCCATAATGTCTATTGCCCATCAGACTAATTGTCATCGCTTTAGAAAAAATGGTATATACAGATAAAGTAAATGTTAATGAACTTAGGTATATCACATAATCGCCATATGCTCTTTCATCATAATTAAAAATTAATTAGCTGTTATATATATATATATATATATATATATTATTTACGAATAATCTAGAAGGTCAAGGATGAAGAAATAAAGAACGTTATATAGTAAGCAAAATAAAAAAATTGGGGAGGCTAGTTCTCAGATGTCGACACTATTGAAGATTAGGAACATTCAATCTGTATCTAGGTTTGGTAGGCATTCATATTGTATGTTTGACTTTCACCAGACATTGAACGACACAATTAAAGAGTAAGGTTTCATATATTGTAATTGCACAAACAAACGTCACACACACACACACACAAAAAAATAGTGATCGAAGTGAAAAAATTCAAAGATTAAAAAAAAAAAAAACACAAGACAAGGGGGAATTTAAAAAAATGCCAAGAGGTAGAGAACTTAGTTTAGTCAACACTTTATCTATCTTTGTTCTCACCAAATAATTAATTGTATATAAGGGATATTTATCTTTTTATACTCCTTGTTTTTAGTTAACTTAAAAATTATACATTCGGTTCTTGATCTCGTCAAATGTATCTTTAAATTAAATTTAACACACTAATTTATATAGTACATCAGTCAATAGTTGAATTCTTCCCTTTAAAATGAACAAATTATCTTTATATAAAAGAGAGACAAAATTAAAACTTTCAAAAATAAGAAAAAAAAACACAAAACACCTATTTTTGAAGATATTTTTATATAATTTTTGAAGTCATAAGCTTAGCATAAAGTTTTTTTAAAAATTCTCTTATTTTTGAATTTGAAGTTATTCCGGGTAATTTTTATGTCAAAATAAAAGATTGATTGAGAAAATATATAAATTTATGTATTAAATTTAATGAGATAAAAAATTAAAGGTATATTATTTGAATAAACCCAAAATACGATGTATAAAAATGTAAATAACTTATTCTCTAACTATAAACTTCAACTGTCAACATGTCCCAAGACTTGTCTAAGCGCAAAGAAATCTTTACATTATAGGATTCCTCCTAGCTAATTTGTGACTATTAATTATTCTAACACTTCTAGTACTCATCAACTAAAGTAATTCCGTATATTCGGACAAAACTATAATCAACGAAGTTTGTATATATTATGAAGTATAATATATATATATATATATATATGCATATGTGTGTGTATATATATATATATATATATGCGTATATAACGACACATAGCTAACACAGGTAATTAAATCAATTAGTCCACGGTCAAGTTTGCCGTCGTTGCCTGCTACATAAAGGAAAAGACTAAGACTCCTCAATTACTGTAATACAAAAATATATAACCATGTGTACTGAGTATACAACGTTCGAATTTAAATTGTTGTTTACCTACTTCATTGTAGCTTAAGCTTGTGGTAAATTAAGAGGTAATAACAACATTATAACAAAATTATGAAAAAAGGAATAGGTAGATTGTGATTCTCCGCTAACAGTCAGCAGACGGATATGCTTTTGATCGCCAACTCGAACTTGATACATTGTACTAATTCAAAAATTTTATGAGAAAACATTTATAGTAAAATCATTTCAAATTAAAATTTTTCCAGTTTGTATCAGTTATCAAACATCACATTACTTTTCTAAATGATTTAAACAAGGATTCCTTCTAACATGATATAACTGAGGCAACTTCTTTAGTATAATGTATTCAAACTTAAATTTTTTTTTCAATTTTTGATGTCTTAATTAATATCCAACCAATTATCAATTTATGTCAAACTCACATTTTTAAATAACATAGTATAATTGGGTTAGTTAGGCACTGTTTGAGGTATCAAAATTATATATGGAGTACTGCAAGTCCATCGCAATCAACATAATAAGACCTATTAATTATAATAAATAAATTATTTTTCATTAAAAACATAATGAACATTTTTAAATATCAAAATTATATAATAATTAACATTTTAGGTACAATTAGTTGTTTGTTAACCACATTGATTCATACGTAGACAAAGACTTCATCCAACTTGCCAATAAAAGCAAGCAATTTTGATAACTAACATACATCATGAAGATAAGCTGCACGTTAATGATTTGAGAATGCGAAAATAGTCAGAATACATTTTCCATAGGAATTATATAAACTAATGTTTTGTGTTAATCAGTCAAATGATATTAGCTGGCTGTTTTTGATATATATATATATATATATATATTTGACTTAATGAGAGGATGGAGGCTGGCTTTTTTCAATACAATTCCAATTCATATACAATCAGTATATTTGCCTTCTCTATTGATGACACATGAAGGTTTCAAAATCATGACCAGATTAAGGGCGCTGTTATGTGGTGTTTGAGAGAAAGTTTAAATGAATGGTTTGAATCATTTTTAGTTTAAAATGTTGTACATGTATATAGCTTTATACTGTAATTACTTTTTTCTTTACACTATAGTTGCTGAGAGCTTCAGCTCAAACCATTGTGCCAAATAAAGAGTTACTTTAATTGACTTTTTTCTAATAATTTTATTCTAGATACTAAATTTTGGGATTATATTGTCCTAAGCTTAATTTGGTTGGCAAACATAATATAACTTTAATTAGATCACAAGTTTAAAATTTTGAGTTAACAACAAATTTATTCTTGAGGATGATATTCAAAATTTTAAAATAAATAAAATAAATACTCAAAAACTTAATTTTGAAACTAAGTAGTGAAGATCTATACCCTTATATTCAAAAGAAAAAATTAATAACGATAATTAGAATGTGCAATTTTTATAATAATGAGGCTAATATCTTTGAATTATATTCACATATAGAAATTTTTTCAGAGATTTTCTAACCCGATTATCTTTGTATGCAAAGCGGAGAAACTCAATCCTCGTTCTCACGCCATTATTATTTAGGCCAGCTGGTCCTCTCGACTTGTTTCAATTTGCGTTCCACATGTGATTCCTCTTCGTTGATAACGTTGAAAGCAGGATATATAAGCTTTTATCAGAAAGTTTAAAATATTTAAAACAAACAGTTACATGAATAATACGCAATGCAAAACAGGTGGGAAAACTTTTTTTCTCAACAGTTTGGAGTAGGTATAAAATATTGCACATTCAACACGTAAGAATTATGAAACTGAACCATATCTAGAATCAACCATATAAAATTTAACACACATATATATAATATAATCACTATTGCTCTTTTATTCTTCTACGATCATTACTTGTGTTGCTGACTAAACCTTATTAATTAATAATTTACTAGTAGAGATGGTAGATTTGACAATAGTTAAGGCTTTGTTTAGTAACAAGATTGGAACTTTTTAGTTTTAACTGCTACAGTGTAAAACAAAAGTATGCTACAGTATAGAACAAAATATACTATTGTATAAAGTTCTCATATTCTATAATATTGTTTTAACTTCAAGTTTCAACTATATTCTCAAATACACTTTAAATGCTCGGTCAAAATATTTAACAATTCTAGCTTAAAAAGCATCGTTGGATTGAGTAAGGGGGGCTGATGTGACATGAGAGCTTTAACGGACTTCCATTTTTATTTGGATGTGCTACAATTTCTTGATGTCAATTACTCTTTTTTCTTTTGCCAAGCCAAAAAACTGTCCGTGTTATATTTTAGCACTACTATATGCTAATTTGAGAGAGATATTCATCAACGGTCAAATGTATGTTGGAGTGAAGAGAAGCCTAAAAGCACCGTTATGAAAAGAATGATGAAATCCATAAAAATTGCATTATGAAAAACACTTAATCCACTCTTTAGAAAAAAAAAAAAAAAAGGAAAAGAAACGGAAAGGAAAAACTTTTAAGGATTGACAAATTCAGCGGCATTACACACAAATTGCGTCAAAATAGGAATCGGCCAAAGATTTTTGCTTTGGTTAAATTAAACCCTAGTTAATTATAAATGAAGGATAATATCAAAAGTCTTCTTTGTATTTAATCGAAAGCAAGAATTTATGTATTTAAAAAATGCTAATATTGTTCTCTATATCTTTATCTAATCAGATAAAATACAACCTTGTGTGAAAGACCAAATGAGATGTGAAAAAAAAAAATGTGTCCCCTTATTCATGTCTCCCTAATAACATCATACCACGTCAATTAAAATATCATATTAATTAAAATATTTTATTACTAATCATGTTGGTTAAAATATTTTAATTGACATAACATGATTTTATTGAATAGACATAAAAAGATGCAAGAAAAATAGGACATATAAACTAAATCTATTTTGGGACAATTTAGTATATATCAAGAATTTGTTTTGGAAAATTTTAAAAGTTTGTTAGAAAAATTTAATGTTGTTTGGGAAATGAGTTTAAAACAAAATATATATCTATATATATATATATATATATATATATATATCAATTCAAACTAATGTTACCTACAATTTCTTTCCTCTCAAAACATATATTGCTGTAACACAAACTCAAACTTTTTAGGTTTATTAAACTCATTTCTCAAACGTCACCTATATAATTCTAGAACTATTTATAAATGAACTTAATATTTTCTCTTCATATATTGAAGCATCAATCAATGCGCTTCCCACACAAAAATGGGAAAAAGTCTCGTCAAATTTGTCGAGTATTAAATAGCCAAACATGATATAATGGCTCTCGGCTACAATACTTTTCAGTATAATTCATTATCTTTATTAATTTTCAGAATCTTTAGCTGTCATCCAACTCATTTAGAATCTAAAGTTCTTCCTCATGAATGAGTGACACATCACTACGATATATTTACTTCATCGCCAATCATCTAGCATTCACAAATCGGAAAGATCACATAAATTATCTGTCGACTGGCTAATAATTTTAGATAGAGAGTAACTGTGATTGAAGTGGTTGGGATGCAAATCGGTTATCAAGTGCTTCTTTACGTTTTTTTCTTTCAAAAAAAAAAAAAAAAGAATAAGTGCTTCATTACTTGGACATATGTACTTTGTTTACTTTTTTTTTTTTTTTTAATATACTTCCTCTCTTTATTTGCAGGGTAATTCATTATTCATTGAGAAGAGATTCCCACTTGTCCGTAAGTTTTCCTTCACTGTGTTCTCATGTATAGAATAGAGGAAAATCAAAGGACACTATAATGAATCCTAAATAATAGTCAGCCACCTATGAGCTATAATAATTGGAGTTTTTTTTTTATTATTTGTATTTTCGTTATTTATTTAGTGTGGTGTATGAAGTTAGTTGTAATTTTTATTACCGATTAATGCTTTTATTATATATATATATATATATATATATTATAATATAAGACTTGAATTTTAAGATATTAAATGAAAGAGTTGTCTCTCCAATTTTGAGGATTTTTCTCTACTCATGGATTTGGTTTGAGTTTTTTTCAACCCGCTGCGCATCAACCTAGTACTTGGAAGATAAGCCCAACATTTTTGCCTCATAATAAATAGTTTTAGTTGTGACCATATCTATTAACAAATAATTGATTGGCTTAGAAAATGTGTACTCCCAAAGCAATGTGACAACCCCTCAAAAAAAATGTGACAAAGTTATTTATTGAAATGAACAAATGTTTCTCTTATAACAGTATGTGAGGAGCACTACTACAAATTGGAGATTAGACAACATCTTTCTAAAGACATTTTATAATAAATCATCATCTCATGTGTTAAAAAAAGTGACACGGAAAGTTTAGTGTTTTGGAAATTCGTACAAAAACATTCGACGACGGTTTTAAGACTATTCTCTAATGTCCTCATACAACTTTAAAAATAGGAAGAATTTTTCTCACTCATTCTTTTTTTGAAAACTTTTCATTTCTCGGCCTCTACTTAAATTTTCAACACTCTCTTGCATTGCATTGTATCTAATTTACAAACTCTAAAGTTTTTTACCTCAAATTCTCCCTTCTCTTTCTAAGTTCCCCTTTTCTCTCTCAACTTCACCTCATAACTCTCTCTTTTTGTCGAATTCTATTTTCCCAATACTTAACATTTTTGTTTTCAAAATCCCCCTTTCATCTTTTCTACAGTCCTCACCCCCTCTGTAACACCCACCTATTTTTTATGTAACGGACCACGTTAAGTTAGTAACGATGTTAAGAAATTTTATTAATAAATTATGTTATATGTTATGAAATATGTTTTAAATGTTACTAACTTTTTATGTCAAGTTTTATGACAGGTGATAACCGCTTGGAATCGTTGTGCTCAAGTGTTCATGATTATTTTAATGTATGTTTAATTATGATGCATGATGAATTGACTGTTTTAATATATGGCATTTAAGAAAAGTTCGGCAGGCCGAACAGTCTGCCCAAGACTGGCAGGCCGAAGAAATCCATCGGCAGGCCGAACTCGGTGGAATCGGCAGGCCGAAGGAAAAAATCGACAGGCCGAACACAGCTGACGAGCAGTCAGCAGAAATCTCTCCAAAATTATGGCTGAGTTAATTACGTTAATTGGATGATTTAATGTAATTAATTGGCATAATAATGGAACGTTTTATCAGTTAAGAAAATTAAAGAGTTTGACTTTGCATTGATTTGTGTTATTTTAAATGGTTTCCCATTTTAAGAGGGCAAAATATGGTAAGATGTGATGATTTGTTGACTTTCCTTCTTTCTCTCCTTTTTCCCACGCCAATAGCCATCCAACAGTCAGAATTTCCCGACTTAATGAAGGGCAATGAATTTCATTATGATTGTTACGTTAAAAAAAAATTTAACGTTTTCTTTCCTCAGGTTTTTCTCTCAACTTCTCACTCCTTTCTCATTCATTTCTGATATGTTCTTTCATTCTCTCTTCCTCTTCTCTTCTCCACGCATTTCACTTCCTTCTCTCTCAAACATTTTCTATAAGAAAATTGAAAGAAAAGTCATATTTCGTTGGTTAAAATCAAAGGTTTTGGGAAGAAAACTCAAGGTGAGAATTTAGTTTTTCTAGTGTTTTTGAAAAGAAATTCTCCTCCTCAATCCGTCTACAATATCTTTCTTTAGGTATTGTATTTGTTCTAAATTTTTAATATGATATGCATGTATGTGTTATGTAATGTTTCTTCAAGTTTCACGTTATTTCGGTGTTTTTTATGATGAAATATGAATTTTCTATCTTCTACCCCTCACAGTAAATATTACTGTTTAATCTTGATGTATGAAAAATGTAATGATATTCAAGGGGTAAATATGATGTTTTTCATGAAAGTTGTCAAGAATGTGCATGTATGATATATGATGAAGGTATTTTATGTTATTTTTAAGAAAACTATTTTAACAATGTTATTTCTGGATTTTGTTTATGAATTGTTATTTATGCTTAAATGATTTTATAGTAATAAAATAATTTTATGCATGATAATATGATGTTTGTATGAAGTTTTAAATTAAAATATATGTATTTTAATTGTTCAAAAACGTTTTATTTAAAAGATATTTATGTTTAAAATGTATGGTTTGTTTTTATATGCTTAAGGTAATTTTTATAATTTAAGAAAAATCATAATAACATGTTTATGTGATGACAATGTTTATGGTTATAAATTATGTTTGTAATATGAGATGAATGTATGTATATGTGAATGTTATATGAATGAATGAAATATGAATGAACGTTATATGAATGGATGATTTACGCTATGATGATAAATATTAATTTTATTGTATTTTTATATGGATAAATGGCCTGAACACTCAAAGAAGCGAACACATCGAGACCGCAACGTCATCACCAAAAGTATATTAAGGTTAAGTAAGCTAGCTTAAGGTAAGTGCATTCTCACCTACAACATGACACGTTTTTACAAGATTTGATGATATGTTCATAATAATATTCATGATGATTTTATGGATATTTTTCCTTAAGAATTTCTGTAAAATATTTCCATGATTTTAAGTTATGCATGATGATTATGACATGTTTCAAAGTATGAAAATTAAGTATATATGTATCACCTAATAAGTGTTACACACCCAATGTTATGAAATGATATGTTATAATGTCATGATTGGTTTGGGATTAGCTACCTTTCTCCTCTCATGACGGCGCGCCTACAATGATGTTCATAGTGCAACACTTGGGCCCTTAAGATAAAAATGGAACAAGTTTTAAAATGGTTAACGTAATGAAAGATATGTTTATATGAAATTGTGCTTAAGGCACTTTTATGATATGATGACGATAATGATGATGATGTTTATGTAATGTTTTAAATTGTGAGAATTATATATACTTACTAAGCATTAGCTTAATCAAGTTTTATGTCATGTTGCAGATAAGAGTAAGAAAATCATGGAATAGGTGGAGGACATGGGAAGGCGTGTAAGCACTAAGCACGATGAATTGTAACCGGAAGCACGCCAAGAAAAACGTTTTTATGTATTTAATCATGTTATATATTTTGACCATTATTTTTATGTTAAGTTTTAAGAATACTTAAACTATGGTTTTATAAGTTATTTTATCATTTTAATGAATTTTGATCATCCGCATTCTTATGAAAGTTGGTTTGTTTTAAAAGAAAAATTAAGTTTTCTTTAGACTTTGACTCGGTCGGCCTGCCGAACATCCTTGGTCGGCCTGCCAATGTCTGAAAGTTCGGCCTGTCGATTACTTTTCCGGCCTGCCAAACAATGATGAGAATTTTAAGCCAGTTTACAAAGCTTCTGTCGGCCTGCCGGTTGAGAGAACTCCGGCCTGCCGATCATGTTCGGCCTGCCGAAGTCCCAAGTTCAGCTTGCCGAATTGTGGGAGTAAATGACTTTTATATGATGTGATGTTTAAGGAGATTTGATGTGATGTTTTTTATAAGTCCTAATTTATAACTTGGTATATCTATCTTATTAATATAAGTTCATAATTATTTTAAAGTATAAATGAATAAATTATGATATGGAAAGAGTTTAACAATGTTATGTTATTTAAAAAAAAAACGTATAAATAGATCCTAGTTAAGTATGTTTTATTACTTTTAAAATCGAAAGTACCGTATAAGTTTGTTATTATATATATGTTTAAAGTTCAAGTAAGTATGAATGTAAGAATGTAACGACATCTGTGACGTCCGAAATAAGGGGCATTTCACCCTCAACTACCACCTCCAAGATCCTCATAACTATGTCCTTAAACTATCGACTGTCATGACTCTTTGTCGCCGCCACCCTCTTGAGTACCACAATTTGGGTACTTTTTTTTTTAGATTTAATTGTGTTTCTTGTTTGGATTTATAGTTTTCCTTTGTATTTAATTAAGTATTTTTTGGAATCAAATTTTGTAGGGAAACTTTATATACGGTTTTAGAAACATTTGTGTTATATGTCAAGAATAATTTGTACACCTATGTTTTTGAAAATTGTTATGTGTAAACTAATAAGATATAAATTTTTTATCAAAATAAGAGGACGTGAATTTGTAAATAATATTAAACGAAATTGTTTTTTGAAAAGAAATAGTCTTGACAAATATATATATATATATTTAATTTTTAAGGCTTTTCACAACAATTTATGTGAACCGTCATTAAAAGTACCATAATAGGTCAACGATATCTACAAAAACCATTGTCTAATGTGTTCTTTATAGATACTTGTGGCGTTTCACCCGTATGTTAAGCGACGATTGAAAACCATCATCATATGTATTGATGTAATGATTCTTGATAAGACAACAGTTTTTAAAACTATTGTCTTATTTTTTTTAACGTCGTCAAATTCTTCGTTTGTTCTGGTGGTAGTTAGGTACTCAACAAACCTTATTTTGCAATATCTACATACACGAAAGGCATGTTCCGACACAACATGGCATAATATTCGAAGAATCTTGTCTACAACCGCTAGAAACAAAAAATGGAAAGTTGTATTTTAGATTAGTTGCGCATGCAAAATCTTTGAATTAACTATCGGCAGTCAAAATAAGAATACAATATAAAACATCCTGGCAACTTGTGCAATTTAAATTGAAAGGACTCTAGTGTTTCTAAAACGACAATGAATATAAGATTAAAAAATGCGTATATATGCAAATTAGTTTCAGATTTGAATGATTAAACGAATTTCGACCTTAGAGTGAGACCTTTGGCCACTAAGTCCCCGGAGTTTATTTTTTACTTGCACAAGTGGTAAAGACGACTCGACTAAATTAATCCGTTCATTGACTAAACTAATTACAAGTAAGAAAACAAGGTTAAGACATGTATCACAGAAAAGTAGCCACACCAACAAGAGCAAAAAATTTATTAACCTAAAAATCCCTAAAAGAACGCACGATGACTCCCATGCTTGGCATCCGGATAACTGTTTATACAAAGAAAATGAGAAAATTATGAGAATATATATATATTTAACTAGGATGAGATTTGAACTATTCATCTTATGATAGAGTCAATTTTGTTATTACCTGTAGATCATGCATTTCCCATCTATATTCGCCGTAAAAATAGATATACAAAACAAGTGTTCTCAATTAATGTGACATGTTATTGAAGTATTCTGTGTTGCACTTTAGCATATAACAATCTTGAGAGGACTCAAATCTTCTATTCAATTTCAATATCTCTATTGATGTCTAACCAATCGTATTATAATACATCATTCAAAAATTTGAAATAACATTGACTTTTTTGTGCTTTTTATTAAATGACACGTCATAATATGATTGGCTAGACAACATTTGAGACACGAAAAAATTGAACAGGGGATTTAAAATGTAATCTCTAATTGACTTTTATTAGTCACTGACCTAGGCCTACCTAAGCATGCCAATGCCCAATCGAGCCCATAGGTTTTGGGGGGTCAACCCTAGCCTTGGCCCATTAGGAGTGTCAGACCAGTCTTGCCTACTACAATATAGAGCTAGGCCGTCCACTGGGCCATGGATGGCTAACCTAATTGACACCTCTAGTAAGACTACCAAAAATGGCCAGGCGTTAGCAATAAAAAAAGGATGATGATCAAGCTTCATTATTGCCAATTCCCAAAACACAAAGTTATACTATATAACCCAAACAACTGCCCTATTACTCATAATAGCGTAATCCCTGCTAGTCTAGACCATGTGAGACTCACCAATGATCAGGCCTATCCCAGTGTGAGTAATAAGGTAGCTTCCTCGTCAAGTCCACCCCATTATGTCTAGTATTTTTTCAAAACAAATCATTAAAAGAAACGCAAATATAAGATCTAAACCCTAATATGCAACCAAAGGTTGAACAAGTTTTTATGTAACCCGAACACATCATGGGCCTAGGCCAGTCTAAGACCCTCATAGGCCAGGGCTAGGCCTACGTCCTCATAGGCTAGGGCCAGGCCTAGGGGATCAGACCTAGTCCTGGCTCATCAGGTGTGCCAAGCTAGCCCTACCTGCTGTAGTACAAAGCTCGGTCTAGTCGCCCAATTGACACCTTTAATAAGACTACCAACAATGACCAGGTGTTGGCAATAAAAAAAAAGGACGATGATCAAGCTTCGTTATTGCTATTACCCAAGACGAAAAGCAATATTATATAACCCAAACAGCTATCCTACTACTCACAATAGCGTAAGCCCCACTAGTAGAAACCATGTGGGACCCACCAATGATCAGGCCCACCCCATTGTGAGTAATAAGGTAGTTTTCCTGTCAGATCCACCCCATTGTGTCTAACATTTTTCTAAAACAAATTGTTATAAGATGCGCAAACAAATATATTGGAGCTAAACCCTAATCTGCAACTAAAGTTCGGACGAGCTTTTACGTAAGGAAATGCATGCATGGTATTACAGGCATTGGACGCCAGCTCTTAATGGGGACAGGTGGTAGTCATGGTTGGAGAAGAAAACCGTCTCTCTTCTTTCTTTTCTCTTTCTTAGTCATTTGCACAATCATTCAACCTATAAATCTCCAAATACTTTTTTTCTTTTCTCTTTGTCGACATATTCTACTACAGTATAAACACTAAACGGATATTAGCATGGTAAGAAGACTTTATAGACCAAAAAGAGATTGGAAGAACTAGATCACAAAAAGAGATTGGCCGAAATCGGCTTGGTTATTGAAGATGGAATTGCATGTAGTACTTGATTACATATATAAAATATACAATATTTCACAAAGCACCTTGAATCTTTCCACCCCTTTTCCTCCCTCCATCTCTCCTTCCTACCAAAGTTTTGAGTATAAATACCCTTTCTGTTCTCTCCCATTCATATTTTATAACCAAGCCTTGGACTTGTCTCCCATTGATCATATTCTAACCAAGCCTTGTACTTATTTCCTATTGATCATATTCTGTAGCACGGTAAGCTTCGGCTCCTTTGTTTTTCTTTCTTTCCTCTTTTTGATCATATTCTGTATCACCGTAAGTTTAAGCTCCTTTGTTTTTCTTTCTTTCCTTTTTTTGCTCTTTTGTTTTATTGGGTTTCTCACCATTGAAAGAGAAAAAAAAAGGGTTATGTTTTATAGTGTATCAATTTCATGTTAAAGGGAAAAAAAAGGACAAGAAAATAATTATTTGGGAAAAGAACTGTCAATTTGCACCGAGCTAAATGGGCTGGCCTGTGGCCTATCTCTTCCAGGCAAGCTCAAGCCTTAGACGAGGTTGGGCTGAAGATTTAAACCCAAGCTAAACAGTGCCGACCCCATTAGATACTTTTTATTTTATTTTTTAAATTCCCTTAAAAATGAGAAATTACATCAAATAGTGTAGTTTTGATTTTTAATGTAAGTAATAGCACACTTTTGAAAATACTACAGTACATAGCATCTTCGAAGTCACTTGTTCTTTTTAAACACTTGAATTTTTAATTTTTCCCCTTCCTTTTTGCTCTTTTACTTCTTCTTTTTCTTTTCATGTTTTTTTTTTGTTCCCTCTTTGTTTTTTTTGTATTTCTGTGTATTTTTTTTATAAAAAAAATTTGTTTTAATTAAAATAGGCCATTTATTAAACACTGTTATATTTTGGTGATTTATTTTTATTCTTAATTGAGATGGCTTAATTCCCTCCTCTCTTAAAAAATTTGGGTGATTCGAGCCTGATCCAAGACCCATGAGGACTTTGAGCTAAGCTGGCCCTTCCTTTTCAGTAACTAGGCCAAGCCGTCGAACCAATTTTTCTTTTTGGCCCTAAGGACTGAGCCTGATGGCCTGAATTAGCACCTCTACTTGAGATTGTAATAATTTATAGAAAGCAAGGTGTGGGTCCTTTGGATGCAACTCAGAATAAAACTTTGATTCGTTGGCAGCCAATGTGGCTGCCACGTGTATGCTTGCTTAGATTAAGAGATTGACATGACTTTAAGGGTCCGGTTAGTAAATAGATTCGAATTAGTGATTTAATTTGAGTTAGTGCGATTTAAATTAGGATTTGATTTAGTGATTTGAATTGTTATTCGAATTGACGTTTAGATATACATTTAAGTTTTAATCTGAGTGTGGAATAAAATTGGAATTTGTGTTTGGAGAGATAGTGAAGATAGTTTTTGATTTATTAATAAATCTAATAAAATCTTAATGTTAATGATATTAAAAAAAATGCAATATTAGATCTTGATTTATTCTTCTCTTCATTAGGAACACAATGAAAAAAAAATCATCTCAATTGGATATCAAATAAAAAAGTTATGATTTTTTTCTCAAATATAGGAGAAAGAATATTAGTTTTTACTGTAGCAAAGATATCCGAGTACTAAAAGTTTAAAAGGGATGAGAACTCTAAAAACTTGGATTCTTGATACGCAAATAATTCAGATTTTGGGGGAAACAAACGAGTAGCCGAAGGATTCTTGATACTCGAATTCAAGTTTGAGTCCATTGAGTTCAAAGAATGCATGAAACAAACATACCCTAAATGCAGTGGGACGCACAATTTTTAAATAAAAAAATTGAATAATATGTCTTTTGACATATACACAGAATTGCAGTAAGCGCCACCTCTACCTATTAAAAAATCTTTAAAATGTTAAACAATCTATTTTTTTTATGTCTTTTCTCTAGTCATCAAAGGACGCTTATTTGACGACAGTTTGTGAAAATCCATCGTGTGGTAGGTTCTTTAACAACGTTGGTCAGTTTGTGAAAATCCATCGTGTGGTAGGTTCTTTAACAACGTTGGTCAAGTATATATATTGTTTGTAGGTTTATTATGCACATTCACACAAAATATGTTATGTATACTGGGATTTTGATACTTTTATTGTGAATTGAATTTAACAGGTCTAGATGACTGGCTCTATTGTATTTTATTTTTCTGTTCCTTTCAACCACAATGATATTGACAAATATATCACATTCGAAGGGCCTGAGTATGAAAATTACACAAATAGTAATGCACTGAAGAAGGTTACTCCCTGAAGAGTGGTTGGAGTAATAGTTTTGTTTATTTTATTGATAGCTATTACATTGTATAAATTTTATTCTCGTAGAAAACAAACCCTAGCTTCCCATAGTTTCATCACCAGAACAGGTCGACATGGCAACTGAAGCACTGCCACCTACAACTTCATCTATGGTGAGTATCGAGACTTTGCCGCGTCACATCTTTCCATACGAGGGGTTTAACACTTATGGTGAAACGTGTATAATTTGTCTCGAGGACTTTACTAAAGGGGAAAGTGTATGTGTTTTTCCCAATTGTGGTCATCTTTTATCTCCAACTGCATCGAGAATTGGTTGAAAACTGGTAGTGGAAATTAGTGTCCGCTTTGTAGATATAGTCTTGTTACATGACTGTTGAGAATTAAACTTGCGAAGTGTTTACACCAAATAACTATTTTTAGAGTTTCAATTTAGGATATGTCTAGGATATGGTAATATTGTCGATATGTCCATTAAATTTAAAGGATACTTTTAAAATTGTTTGAAGTGAAAAGTTGAATGGAAAAAAATAAAAATAAAAATGTGACTAATGTGATATGCAAATTTTAGCTTATACGTCATATTATTTGATTTGAAAACTGTCTTACATATACACATATATATGTATTACTCATGCGAATTTCAATTTAGAGAGAGAAAATTTTGACCTAGAATCGAGGGTACATGCGTTTACTATTAGTTTAGTTATAAAAAATATATATAGCGTGTTTATGTTGTGCGGTGTACATATCTTTAATCTCTAAGTGCATAAATATCGATCACGCTTTTGACAAAATCCAACTTCTTTCAAAGAGAAAAGACATGGCATAATCTGTTATTTTTCTGTATCGGGATGGAATTAAAGACATGTATATGGCTAGATGCAAATAACTCCATCGCATTAAAAAAAATTTACAAACAAACAAACACAACACAACAACTTTGATGTGTCAAATTTATGCGTCTACGCAAATGTCATCTTTGACGTCCAGGATATATCATCCACGAAGCAACAAATTAGGATTGTTTGTCTATTATCATATATATTATGTCAGGCTATGTTATTCATAACGAATTAATAGGCAATATGTGATCATTTCTATGTCATCTCACCTTTTAAATGTGGATGATTAAATGTTTATTTAGATTTGTACCAATAAGGGTACATTAGTCGAAAACATTCGTTCTGACAAAATTCTCTTAATATGAGTTGTCTTCTACTGTAATCATCATTGGCCACACGACCTAGTACTTTTTGTCCATATGTCAATCTCCATATACTAGTTTTTCAGGAGAAAAAATATTTTAAATATTTTAACCGTCAGATTAATTTTTTAACAATCTGATCTAGGACTAAAAGTAGATTTGTATTAAGAACTGTAAATTTTTAACATAGACAGTGACAAATCAACCATCAAAATCTTAATCTAATGGCTAACGATACCTTACTTCACCAACGGAGCAAAATTGTCTTTTTCACTGTATAAATTCCCTCTAAATAAAAGGAAGCTATAATTTAACTGAGTTTTTAAAGTTAAAAGACCCATTCTTCGAATTATAGGTGGAAGAGACCTTATTAAAACCCTACAAAGCGCAAAACTCAATGGGAAAAATGGCCAAGGTAAAAATGTGCGCGATCTCATAAAATCAACAACTAAAGGCGCGGTAATGAATGCCACCAAAACACATCATGAGCTCTAGACTCTTTGCGCAATTGAATTGCACGTTCGTAAGTCGTGATAAAATGAAATAAAATGCCAATAAGGAGATTTTTCCGGTACAAAAAAAGTAAGGCTTAATATATATTTTCTAACAGTTGAATTTGTGTAAAAAAAAAAGAGGTGATTTTATCAGATGTAATGGTTTAAAAACATACACTGTCAGTGGTAATACTAATTAGAGAAGGCCCTCTAAATAAATAGAGAGATTTAAGCGCTCGGCTTTTCTGTCTAAAGAACTTATTTTATTAGGAATTAGGCAATGACCATAATATTACCTCATCAAACAGGATGGCAGTTCATATGATATCTTTCGAATCTTTATTGTGTGCAACTAAAGCTACTGTTTTGGTCAAGTCATAGGAAAGCAAATATGGGATCAATAATAATACGTCCAATGATAGAATGCGAGTGTGGAGATTAAGATTAAAAAAATATATTAGTCATTACAATTTATACACTAGTAGCTAATTAAACAAAGAATCCACTAACAATATCACTCTTGAGTAATCTTCCTCAGCAACAGCTATTTCCAAAGAATCCAAAGCCAAAATTACCTATAAATCAGAAAGAAAAAAAAAAGAACAAAAGCAAAATTATACTTAAAAAGTTGTACTTCAATAAGAGAGGTGGTAATGGCAAATTCATATTAAGAAATATTCCTTATTTTCTTCCCTTTTTTGTATCGAAAAAGTATATCAAGAAAATACTTGGGAACATAATGGGCTATCCTGTACTAGATTATGCTTGTCCCTCTTTGTCTACAACATCAAATTCAAGATTGACTCATACATTATGAAGCTTTTTACCATGTCCATATATTCCAATAATCATCCTAGATTTTGACCAGCTGGGACCAACCGTAGGAAGGCCCTTTCAAGTGGGTCCCACCTTAAGTTGCAACAAGTGTGTGTGGCCCACCATTCTATGCTGTGTCAAGTGGTCCCTTTTCTTTTTCTTTCTTTCTTTTTTTTTTTTCGGTGTAAATTCAATACTCCCTATATATATATCACCATTATGTCATTAATGCCCTCGAGGGCATTAAATTATATGCAACACAAAAAATAAATCTGCATGGATCAAATTTTGTTTTGCAAATAAATATATATATACACCGAGCATCTTTCTTGCAATATGATTGTTGTATAAATAATGATATTTTTTTATTAGAGGTTTACACAACAAAACATAACTCTTACTCATAATTCCTTTCTAATCTTGGCCTAGTGAACGTGGAATTCGATTCCTCTAATGGCTTTATCAACACAACTGCAAGTGGGGATCATAATTCTTGCCTAATCAGTGTGGAGCTGCTTTCTTTCTTTTTTTTTTTTTAAGGAAAATTACAATACAACGGTATTTTTTATATTCTCCCCACCTAATCAGTGGGGATCATAATGCTAGTTGTTTTCAAGATTTAAGTTTGCGAAAGAGTTTTAATTTTGTTACATATGTGATTTTTTGTTTATTTGAAATTTTAAGTTTGAAATATAGTATGCTTGAAATGAGTATCCTTGAAACTACTTTTTAAAAAAAATGAGTATACTTAAAACTTAAAATTTGAATTTTAACTCCTTAAAAAATAAAATGATTTGTAATTTAAAAATAGCACTTGGTTTAGTTATTGCATTTAAAATTAAATAGTTTTTATACTTTTTGAAACACAAAATCATATGAATAATGAAGAAACTCCGTGATATAAAAGATTAATGATTTATATAAATTAATTATTGGTAGATAGCCTTAAACTAGAGTTGGTAATTGGCCCGGCCCATTGTCCTGTCTCTTTCGTCCTAGGTCTGGCCCAGCCTAAGCCTCAGGCTGGACTGGGACAAAGATTTAAGGCCCAAACTAGAATTGACTGGGCCAACCCAGTTAGATAATTTTTATTTTTAAAAAAAAATTCTCTTATAAAAATTCAGACAACCTGGTCCAACCCTTATCCTATACGGGCTTCGAGCCAAGCTGTACCGGCCTTTTCATTGACCAAGCGGGCTTGGCCGAGCATCCCAAATTGACCCGTCTACCTAAGACCTTAGCTAGCTCCACATTGGAAATATCAAAATTTTGAGCGTATTTGCATTTTAAAAAATATTACTAGCATGATAAAGCAGAGAGTTCTTTAATGTAGTACAAAAATGTCTTATGTAGTACTATATTTAACTTTGAACTTTCATATTATTACACAATTTTATAGCATAAAATTTACTAGCCATTATAATAATTAGTCTATTTCAATTTCGCTCTTATACACATGCGTGTAATTTAGTCTTTGCTTTGTGAATTTTGTACACGCTTGCGATGTGATTTGATATCACTATAGGATCCCAACATAATCCGCTCATCGAGTATATGCAAACTGTGTAGTCTCTTTTCGAGATGTGGCGACAACACATAACAGGCAGGGCCCACACAAGGTTTTCACCACTGATCGACTGCTCTTACTTGCCACGATGGCACCATCTGACACGTGTAGAATCGACAGTGACAATGTCCATGCAAAACTTATACATCATCTTTGTTTTGTTTGTTTTTTTCTTTAAGGAGAGGACAAAGTCTTAAAAACATATAAAATTAAAATTTTTTAAAAAATCGCTTTGAATAAAATCTAAAAGATTTGCCCTTTTTGTAAGATCAATTGATAAAAGATGTCCTTGGGAAAGATGGACCACGTGAACGCGAATATATAGCAGAAAAAATAGTAAAATTACTCATATCACTTGCATGCGGATAGGACAATGGAAAATAATAATTCATAAGTAAATTAATCCTTTCCATCAAAAGAAAATGAAAATCTAATTATCCACCATATCTTGCTTGAAAAAGAAAAAGAAGACAGATATATAGTATATGCTTAACTTAAAGTGAATGGTAAGGTTTAAGCAATTTGACCTCAAAACAGTCCGCCAATTCAAACTTTTCAAGCTAAAATCCAAATACCCAAAATATATTTCAAATATCGCTAAAATATTCAACAGGGTATCCTAAAAATAAATAAATATCTCTCTTCCAAAAAAATAAATATATAAAAAAAATCAATATGGTCTTCACGTGCTATGTTTATGTATTTTGTAAGCATTTTACAAATATTTTTTGTTATTAATGAATTACCAGTCTCGTCAAACGTAAAGATTTCTGAAATCTATTTTCTATTGTTGAGCAGCCAGAAAAAAGAGCTGAAGAAACAGGCAACAAATTATAATGAATATACAAAATATAGTGAAAGATATTCTGTTTTCTAAATATGTATGACGCAAACAATTTTGAAGACGTGCTTTAACCTTAAATCTTTCTAATACAACGAAAACGACGTATTAATTAAATAAGGTATTTCAGAAATTCAATCATACATATAAATCAATGCAGTACCGTTCACATATAATTAAATCATATAAAAAAACGCATATAATTTCCTTTCGTATTAAATAAATACCAATATGACTCGTATTATTAATTTTTATTTTTTAATGCATTTAGAAACGAGACTTTGACTTAAAATTGTAAATATTGTATCATGTGATAGCTTTTTATAGTAACATATTTATGCTTTATATTATAGCATCAATCTAAATAGATTTATACTGTTTACAATACATCCAACTAGCTTGCCAAACGCACTCTAATTACAAGCTCTTCTTTTACGAATCACATATAAATACATGGTGTGTATATTTGTTTTATAAGCCATTTGATACTTCAGTTATAATTGAAGTTTTAAATTTAATAATAACTTCTTCTTTTTTCTGCCAAAAAATATTTACACTATTCACACTTTAAAACTAAAATATTAAACACCTTATTCTATTTAGTTCTAATAAAGTGTGACGTAACAAAACGTGCACTTCTCATCACGCCGTTATGTTACTATGGCGGCGCTTACTGATATCTCGGTGATAGATATCACCACTTTGCCAGTTAATTTAACGGTTTTACAGTTTATAGTATCCTTCCACAACATAAGCTCTCTCTCTATATAAACCCAACTTCTCCCACTTCATAGTTTAACCCTAAAAAGGAAACCCAAAACCTCTCTCTCACACAACAAAAACAACAACAACATTAAAACACAGAAAACACGGTGAGATTTGTCTTAGAATTTCCTTTTGATATCCGCCATGGAAACACATAACATAGACAGCTTCTGGGTTTTGGCCCTAGCCTCAAAATGTCAAGCCCTCTCTTCCCAAAATATCCTCACCTTAATTCTCCTCTTCTGCATGTGTTGGCTTGCCATCTCCTTCCTCTACTGGACACACGCTGGAGGGCCAGCGTGGGGAAGATACCGGTGGAACAACCGAGGGCAAAAACGTAAAATCACTCCTACCCCCACCGTCGCCTCCTCCTCAATTGCCAATCCAAAAATTATTCCGGGGCCCCGGGGATTCCCTATCCTCGGGAGCCTCCACCTCATGTCTGGCCTGGCTCACCGCCAGCTCGCCTCGGCAGCAGCACGGCTCGGTGCCAAGCGGCTCATGGCTTACAGCCTTGGCGAGACCCGTGTCGTGATCACAGGCGACCCGGACGTGGCGAGGGAGATCCTCAACAGCTCGGCCTTTGCCGATCGTCCGGTCAAGGAGTCGGCTTACAGCCTGATGTTCAACAGGGCGATCGGGTTCGCGCCCTACGGGGTGTACTGGCGGACTCTCAGGCGAATCGCCGCGACGCACCTCTTCTCTCCGAAGCAAATCTCGGCCTCGGAGAAGCAGAGGTTTTGGATCGCCAATCAAATGGTGGCCATGATTAAGGATAACAATATTGCATGTCGTGATATTGGTCTCTTTTGTGTGAGAGATTTACTAAAAAAAGCTTCCCTTCACAACATGATGGGGTCCGTGTTTGGACGCCAGTACGAGTTGGGATTGTCCAATGCAGAGAGTGACGAGCTGAGTCAGCTCGTTGAAGAAGGTTACGAGTTGTTGGGGAAGCTTAATTGGTCTGATCATCTCCCATGGATTGGGTCTTTAGACCTTCAGAGAATCCGGTTCAGATGCTCCCAACTGGTTCCCAAAGTGAACCGGTTCGTGAGTCGGATTATTCAAGAACATAGAGACAATTATAACAACAATAAGTCCGGTGGAAATAACGTCCATGATTTTGTCGAGGTTCTTCTCTCTCTTCAATATGGACCTGATAAGCTATCTGACCACGACATGATCGCAGTTCTTTGGGTAAGTTCCAAAATCTAAAACGACACTCTTTTCTTTTTCCATGCATGTTGCTTTAGTTTATTTGGTTATGAAAAATTATGGTTTTTTTCTTTCCACAGTTTAAGCTACAATTAATCTTTTTCTCTCACAAATACTGACAAGGTGTTGGGATGGTGGTTAGAATTATTGGTTAGAACCGTAAATATTGTAGCATGTGAAAGGTTTATATTATAACAACTTTTTTGTTTTTACTATAACACGTAAGAGCTTTATACTATTCTTAACTGAAAAATTGGTTAAAACTAATTAATGCTAAACAAGCTACTAAATTTTTGTTTAAACTTTCTATTTATATCTACAAACGAAAGGAGCCATCGGTTTGTATACGCTTATCATGAAGAATATATATATTTATATAGATACATATATATAGATCTGATTTCATTGTATCTCTACGTAATTATTTATAGATTGAATATGATTTACTAATAACAAATGTCAAATGTGTGAAGAATTGGTTCGCTCCAATATCACCTTTCCTCCTTTCTTTTCAATTTTTACAAAAATGAAATTAGACATATTAATAACAATTATCATTAACGGTATTTAATTGTTTTTTCCCATCAATTGTTTTCTTTTATATATAGGAGATGATATTCAGAGGAACGGACACTGTGGCGGTTTTGATCGAGTGGATACTAGCGAGGATGGTGCTCCATCCGGACGTTCAGTCAAAGGTCCACGACGAGCTTGACCGAGTCGTGGGAAGATCACGGCCGTTGACTGAATCAGACATCACATCAACGCTTTATCTTCCGGCTGTGGTGAAGGAGGTCCTGAGGCTACACCCTCCGGGCCCCCTTCTCTCGTGGGCCCGGTTGGCAATCATAGACACTGTCGTTGACGGGTGTCACGTGCCCGCTGGGACCACAGCAATGGTCAACATGTGGGCCATCACCCGAGACCCACACGTGTGGCCGGACCCACTTGAGTTCAAGCCGGAGAGATTCGTCTCGGGCAGGGAGGCTGACGTTGAGTTTTCAGTGATGGGGTCCGACTTGAGGCTCGCACCTTTCGGGTCGGGTCGGAGGTCTTGCCCAGGCAAGGCGTTGGGATTGGCCAGTGTTACTTTCTGGGTGGGGACTTTGCTCCACGAGTTCGAGTGGGTAGGGTCGGCCCACGACCCTGTGGATCTCTCCGAGGTGCTGAGGCTTTCTTGCGAAATGGCTAATCCTCTGGCTGTGAAAGTGCGTCCTAGGCGAAGAAGTACAATATGAGAAAAAAACTAAGTAATGACATACAAAAGAGAAGTGTATTGTACATGTGTGCATACGTTTTTCTATGAGCTAGGTGTATAACGTTTACCTCTCGTTCATCTCCATGAGACCGCGATCTTGATCTCACTTGGGTTCAGATCACTCTGTTTGTTATCATATCAATAAATGTAACGTGTGTTTTCTTCTATATTTGTATTTGTGACATATGGGCATTAAGTTGTGCATGTCTATAATATATATATATTACATATATATATTTGTATTTGAAAGATGGTAACATGCATCGAAATATTGCATTTCGCAATAAAATATTACCTTTTGTAATAAAAAGATAACAACTTAAAATTAATACAAAAGTTAGGATTGTAATTAGTATTTTAGCATTATTCATATTTATTCATCGTCTCTTTAACACTATATAAGACTACCAACAATGACTGGGCGTTGGTAGAATTGTTAATTTGGCCCGGGCCAAACAAGCAGGTTCGTGGCCCCATTCTTTTGGCCCGGGCCCTACCTAACCCAACCTAAGCCTCAGGTCTAGCTGAGCCAAAGATTTAAACTTAAACTAGAACCTAGTCTACTCAATTATATAGTTTTTTATTTTGTTCAAAAATTTCCTTATAAAAATTTGAGCGGACCAACCGGCCTTAGGCCTTGTGGGCTTCAAGCCGAGCTGGGCCTTCCTTTTTATTAACCAGGACCAAGTCGGGCCATCCTGTTGAGGGAAATCTTCACGATGAGAAAACCATCTGAAGTTTATACCCTCTTTAAACCAAGCAACCGATCAAGTTGGCTGAAAAGACCAATCCGACCAGGACAGGATCGGTCCGACCAGGATTCGTACCAGGACAGGATCTATCCAACCAGGGAGCCATCCGATCAGGACAAGATCTATCCAACCAGGATCCATCCAACCAAGACAAGATCTATCCGACCAAGACCCGTCCAATCAAGATCTATCTGACTTACCTAAAGACCACCACGTAGTACCATCTCAACCCTCCGTTGGGCAATCCTCCTTCGGAGATCGTGACACCTGTCGCTGGACACTTGGGTTATGGACCAAGCCGGTCCACACCCGGATCCAAGCTAAACTCTATAAATAGGAGCATCAACTCCATCACAAAGGTACGGGTATTCTTCCATTGCCTACTCTGCCTCTCCTTAGCTCTTTTGGGTCAGAACACTGACTTAAGCGTCAGAGTGCTCTTCGTAGGCACCAAACTGGTGTCCCCTTGCTCCGAGGCCTTCTCCCCTCTTGCAAATCTGACCAGACTAGGTCGAGCCAGGCAGAATAGGAGACAAAACAGGGAACCCGACTACCGTGTGCCCCAGCACGCGGTGTTGTGCCGAACTCATGCATCAACATTTGACACTAGAAGGAGGGCCCTGCGCCTTTCCAACAGCCTCAGCTCTTCACCCCAGCGATTCCCTAGACGACTGATGAGGGGACCTAAGGTCCAAGACGAAGAGTCCGACCAGGTCCGAGAAGGTTACAACCGATCAAGTCCAGGCTACGGTTGACCAGGTCCAGGATGAAGAATCTGACCAGATCTGAGAAGGTTACGGCCGACCAGAGAAGACTAGGTCTAGGCTACGGCTAACCAGGTCTAGGATGAATACTCCAAATAGTCTACGATCGACGAGCAGACCTAAGTTCTAGGACGAAGAGTCCGACTAGGTTCGAGAAGGTTAAGGCCGACCAGAGAAGACCAGGTCCAGGCTACGGCCGACCAGTTCCAGGATGAAGAATCCAAGCAGGCTATGACCGATGAGGAGACTTAAGGTCCAGGACGAAGAGTCCGACCAGGTCCGAGAAGGTTACGGCCGACCAGAGAAGACTAGGTCCAGGCTACGACTGACCAGGTCTAGGACGAAAAGTCCAAGCAGGCTATGACCGACGAGAGGACGTATGGTCTAGGATGAAGAGTCCGACTAGATCCAAGAAGGTTACGGCTGACCAGGTCTAGGCTACGATCGTCCAAGTCCAGGACGAAGAGTCCAAGCAGGCTACGACCGATGAGGAGACTTAAGGTCCAGGACGAAGAGTCTGACTAGGTCCGAGAAGGTTATGACCGACCAGAGAAGACCAGGTCCAGGCTACGGCCGACCATGTCCAGGCTACTACCAACCAGGTCCAGAACAGAGAGTCTAAGTAGGCTATGACCGAAGAGGAGACCACCGACTAGGTCCAAGATAAAGAGTCCAAGCAGGCTACGACCGACAAGGAGATCTAAGGTCAAGGACGAAGAGTCCGACCAGGTCCAAGAAGGTTACGGCCGACCAGGTCCTGGCTACGGCCGATCAGGCCTAGGACGAAGAGTCCAAGTAGGCTACGACCGACGAGGAGACTTAAGGTCTGAGATGAAGAGTCCAACTAGGTCCGAAAAGGTTACGGCCGACCAAAGAAGACCAGGTCCAGGCTACAGCCGACCAGGTCCAAGACAAAAAATCCAAGCAGGCTACGACCGACGAGGAAACTTAAGGTCCAGGACGAAGAGTCCGACCAGGTCCAAGAAGGTTACAACCGACCAGAGAAGACTAGGTCCATGCTACAGTCGACCAGGTCTAGGACGAAGATTCCAAGCAAGCTACGACCGACAAGGAGACCTAAGGTCCAAGACGAAGAGTCCGACCAGGTCCAAAAAAGTTACAGCCGACCAGGTCCAGGACGAAAAGTCTAAGCAGGTTACAATCGACGAGGAGACCTAAGGTCCTAGACGAAGAGTTTGACCAGGTCCAAAAGGCTACATCCAACCAGAAAAGACCAGGTCTAGGCTACGGCCGACCAAGTCCAAGCTACAGCCAACCAGGTCCAGGACTAAGAGCCCAAGTAGGCTACAACCGACAAGAAGACCTAAGGTCTAGGACGAAGAGTCCGACCAGGTCCAAGAAAGTTACGACCGACCAGAGAAGACTAGGTCCAAGGTACGGCCGACCAAGTCTAGGATGAAGAGTCCAAGCAAGCTATGACCGACGAGAAGATCTAAGGTCCAGGACGAATAGTCCGACTAGGTTCGAGAAGGTTACGGCCGACCAGGTCCAGGCTACGGTTGACCAGGTCCAGGACGAAGAGTTCAAGCAGGCTACAACCGACGAGGAGACCTAAGGTCTAGGACGAAGAGTCCGACTAGGTTCGAGAATGTTACGGCCGACCGGAGAAGACCAGGTCTAGGCTACGGCCGACCAAGTCCAAGACGAAGAGTCCTGAAAGGATATGCTCACGAAAAATATTTCCCAACCATATCAATACTTTAGTGCTAATGACCTCCATCACCACAGGCTTGGGGGGCTACTGTTAAAGGAAATCTTCACGATGAGAAAACCGTCTGAAGTTCATACCCTTTTTAAACCGAGCACCTGATCAAGTAGGCTGAAAAGACCAATCCGACCAAGACAGGATATGTCTGACCAGGATTTGTCCGACCAGGACAGAATTTATCCTACCAAGAACCTATCCGACCGAGATCCATCTGACCAGAACAGGATCTATCTAACCAGGACCCGTCCGACTAAGACAAGATCTATCAAACCAAGGACCCGTCCGACCAGGATCCATCCAACCAAGACAGGATCTATCCAACCAGGAAGCCGTCCGACCAAGACAGAATCTGTCCGACCAGGATCCATCTGACTAGGACAGGATCTATCCGACAAGGGCATGTCCGATCAGGATCTGTTCAACTTACCTAAAGACCACCACGTGGCACCATCTCAACCCTCCGTTGGGCAATCCTCCTTCGGCGATTGTGACAACTATCGCTGACACCTGGGTTGCGAACCAAACCGGTCCACACCTGGATCCAAGCTAAACTCTATAAATAGGAGCATCAACTCCACCACAAAGGTACGAGCATTCTTTCCTTGCCTACTCTGTCTCTCCCTTAGCTCTTCCCGGTCAGAACACTGACTTGAGCGTCGTAATGCCCTTGACAGGCACTAAACCGGTGTCCCCTTACTCCTAGGCCTTCTCTCCTCTTGCAGATCCGACCAGACTAGGCCGAGCCAAGCAGAATAGGAGATAGAACAGGGAACCCGACCATCATGCGGCCCCACAAGCGGTGTTGTGCTGAACTCAGGCATCAACAGACACCTCTAGGTGTTGACAATTAAAAAAAAAAAAGGACAATGATCAAGCTTGATTAATGCCGTTGTCCAAAACAAAGGGCAATACTACATAACCCAGCAGAGGAGCTGTTTAATTACTTACAATAGGGTGAGCCCTACCAGCGAGACCATATGCGACTCACTAATACCGCCTACCCAATTATGCGTAACGAGGAAGTTGCCCCGTCAAGTTGTTTAACATTTTTCCTAGACAAATAGTTACAAGACGCGCAAAGAAATATGTTAAGCCAAAATAATTAGAAGAATTTATCAAAAGCTTAGCAAAGAAAAATTCTTTGCGCTTTGTCTAGAATACATACAAAGCGAAATGATGCGCATGGCCATGCCGTTGCAGTAGCCTCGTTCCGCACTGTACTGCCCTAAAGATGCCCCTATAGCTAAGCTATATTGTACTGTAGTGCTTAATTAACACAATAAAACTCCATGTGCTATTTCTTGAAGATGCAAGAAACTAATGGACCACTTTCACGATTTAGATTTAGATTTAGATTATTTAAAGGGGATAAGTTCGCAAAATGGCTATTTCCAAAAGAAAATAAAAAAAAATAAAGAAAACTTTGTCTTAGAATAAACAAAAATAAAATGTTGACAGACATCATAGTATATCTTAATAGACTACTTGTTTTCTTGCTACCATATCTCCGAATAGTACTATCATTAATTAAATATGAACGAGGTTCAACCCCCAAATATATATATATATATATATATATATATATATATTATACATGAGAGAGGTCCTACTCAATCAAAAATAATGACAGTAAAAAAACAGATTAAAATAGATGGCATTTAAGATTTAATACATAATTTGCAATAATAGTTCGTACTAGGTCTAGCTAGGTAGAGTGTCACATATAGGTTCTTCGTATCTAGAAACTGCCAAATAATATTAATTAGTTTGTGACAGCATGATTGTTTTCCATGATATAATTTAGGGCTAATATTTGGCGATGTATGATGCACATTTCCATTTCTATGGCGATTACTATTATTATTATTATTATGGAATTCAAGAATGAAGAGATTCAGATTCCCTGTAAGATGGTGCTTTTTGTAAAGTCACCAATATTTGGATAGTGGAGCTGTTTATTTGAGGATGCTTTGCTTTGATATCATGATTTATAGATTTTTTGAACTTCTACCTTAAAAAGTTAACTTAATAAATGAAATGTCCTAATATTCTTATAAATTTATATTTGTGCTTCATATTTTAAGAATGTAGGACTCGGATTCCTTTTACCCTCTTACAAATTATGTGCTAGAAATAGGATTGGCCTGTTTTGCAAAACTGGCCAATCAAGATATGTTGGACAAAATGAATAATTCAACGTAGCCGAGGAACAGTTCTTGTCATGCCCCGGGGTATAGGTGCTGACGTGGTAGATTAATTAAGTTAATTAAAGCAGATTTTTTTATTAAAAACACTAATTAAGTGATTTGGGTTTTTTTTTTAAAAAAGGTGATAGTTTAAAATATTTTAGAACAAATATCGTTATTTTGAAGCAGTTAATTGGGAAATAAAATATTAAAGACAGTTAAACACAAGCCGGGCCCCACCAGACCCACATTTGTGCACACACAGAGTATCGACAATAAAATATTACAATCACGGTCCAATGTGAGAGATAAAAGCTTAAATAACACATGCCTTCATTTAAATAAAAAAAATAACCTAAACAGAATTCCTATAACTCACGTGTTTGTCCTGTTGCCTCCCAATCGATCCTAAGCTACAATCCACCTAGGGGAAGGCTTTTAAAATAGATAAAGAAAATGTGAGCAGAAGGCTCAATAGGACTAAATTTAGAAAGCATTAATTTGAATATAAAATTTCGCATTCCAAAAAGTATCTAGAAAACAAAATTTGATAAATAAATGAACAAACAATTCATTTAAATCGTTCTTATCAAAATGGTTCTTTGTTTGTCCAGAAAGAATCTTATTGTCTTTCTCGGGCAAACCATATATGTCACCACCGTAGTGGCCCAGCTAGGTTTCGAGACCTACCCTCAAGGTCGTACTCTATACTACTCGATCTCTGAATATGGCATCATGCCCTTATGTATATTTATCATTATTTAAATCCCATATTACCGAGTATTTTTAATTACATTCATTATTTAATTCATTATGAGCATTCATTCTTAGACAAGTAATGAAAAATACTAAGAAGTTTCCTTGAAACCTGTTTTGAAAGAGATCATTTTGAAAGAAGTCATTGCGTGGCCAAAGCCCTTTTTTGAAAACATTTAAAACATTTTGTCATTTATTGAAACCATTTTGGAAGAATTCTTTGAGGCCAAAATCATTAAAAACCAAGCTACCAAGAAAGAGGTAGAAGTCCTACCTCGATATCCTATATTGTGACTCAGCACCGCAGTCTCGATCCGCTATACGTTAGCTCCACAGAACCATGAACGACCTTAAATGTAAACTAAGTTTATCAATATCTAGCTTAAGCTATTCTATACTAGTAAGCTATCTCATGATGTCCTAGTATACCATTTATGTTCGTAAAATCATACTATAAAGTTTAAATTCTCAATCTAGGTTTAAAATTGCTAAAACATGTGAAAAATGACAAATTTCTACAAAGGTCGGTCAGCCTCCTAGATTCCCTGGTCCAGCCAGCCGAATTGTGCAATTCGGCCTACCGGCAACCAGGACCGGCCTGCCGAAGAGATGAGTTCGACATTCGGCCTACCGAACTGGAAAAATCTGGAAAGTCTCAAATTCGAGCTTCTGCCTCCCAAGCTCAAATCTTCATTTCTGACATGTTTTCTCAGTTCCTATGGATAGAAAATATTTATAGATGATAGAAAAATATAATAGAACACTTATAAACACATTTAAACAAGATTTGTACAAAGATTTTTAAAGAAGTCCGAAAATGGAAAAAAATGAAGAAAAATAGAAAAACTTGATTTAAATCCATTTTTCATTAAGCCAAGCCTAGATTCTAGGTGTTTTGAGTTCTACTAATTTAAACCCAAGGTTTCCTAAGCTCACAAAACTTAGATTATAACATTTTAAAGAGATTTGAAAAATTTAAGAAAAGTTTGAAATTTGAAAATAATTCAAACTAACCTTGAGTTTAAGCTTGAAACCAAGTTGGCGGATGCTCAATTACGTTCCCAAGCCTCCAATCCAGCTGAGGAGCAAGACTTAAGCTCAAAATTTTGAATCAAAGGGAGAGAGGAGAGAGGGCAGCGAGTAAGAGGGAGAAAAGGAGAGGAAGAGACCTAAGAGAGAGAGAGCGAGAGAACGAGAGTGAGTGAAAGGGAGAGGGAGAGAGAGATTAAATAAAGGAAAAAGATTGGTGGTTTTACTGTGTGAAAACCATATGTCACCCATGATTTTACAAAAAGAAGTGTATTTGACACTCGACAAATTATTTTATTTTAAAATTCAAAGTAATGTATACAAAAATAATTAGAAGTGATTGTTGATGCCTGATTTCGGCACAACACCGCGTGCGGGGACACACGGTGGTCGGGTTCCCTGTTCTGCCTGGCTCGGCCTAGTCTGGTCGAATCTGCAAGAGGAGAGAAGGCCTCAGAGTATGGGGACATCGGTTTGGTGTCTGCCAAGGGCGCTCTGACGCTCAAGTCAGTGTTCTGACTAGGAAGAGCTAAGGAAAGGCAGAGTAGGCGAGGGAAGAATGCCCGTACCTTTATGGTGGAGTTGATGCTCCTATTTATAGAGTTTAGCTTGGATCCGAGTATGGACCGGTTTGGCCCGTAACCCAGGTGTCCAGCGACAGGTGTCACGATCTCCAGAGAAGGAGGATTACCCAACAGAGGGTTGAGATTGTGCCACGTGGTGGTCTTTGGGTAAGTCGGACAGATCTTGGTCAGACGGGTCCCTGGTTGGATAGGTCCCGGTCGGACAGGTCTCTGGTCGGACAGGTCCCTGGTCAGGCAGATCCTGGTCGGACGGGTCCCTGGTCAGACAGGTCCCTGGTCGGACAGGTCTCTGGTCGGGCAGATCTTGGTCGGACAGGTGCCTGGTCGGACAGGCCCCTGGTCAGACAGGTCTCTAGTCAGACAGATCCTGTCCTGGTCGAACGGGTCTCTGGTCGGACAAGTCCCTGGTCGGATAGGTCTCTGGTCGGACAGGTCCTGGTCGGACAGGTCCCTGGTCGGACAGATACCGTTCTGGTCGGATTGGTCATTTCAGCCAACCTGTTCGGGTGCTCGGTTTTAAGAGGGTATGAACTTCAGATGATTTTCTCATCACAAAGATTTCCCTCAACAGTGATCAAAAATAATTTGTAAATAAAATTAATTTAAAAATATTACAAAATAGTTAAATTAAGTTTAAATTACACTATGGCACATTAATACATCATTTTACACTCTAATAACACTTAATTAAATTTGGGGTGTTATAGTTCTCCATTTATGGTTTGAAGCCAAACTTTACCGTTAACTTTTGGTGAATTGATAGATTATCATTGCCGTAATTTCAATATGCTTTCTCACAGCTTCTGGTTCGAGAAATATTAATGAAAAGGGCACCATTGGGAATAGAGTGATTATGATAAATACAAAGCAATCCTATGTAATCCTATGGGTTATAATTCTGTTAAACAGTATGACCCGGTCTAAAAAATACAATATATACTAGATTGAGACTTACAGTTTTTCAAGTAACGAGGTTATAACTCATGAGAATGATTTTTTTTTTCATAAATAGATATAGTGCCATGATTGTCATGATCTTATATAATATTGTAGCGATCATAAATGATGTGGCTTATTATGCAACAGTAGTACGTGTATATATATATATATATAATAATTATTTTGGAGAAAGATTAGACAAAGAAGATTAATACGGTTCTTGGAGATTCTGAAATATGAGGATTTTTTCACTTTAGAAAGAAAGAGTGAGGAATATTTTTGGCTTTCGCGAGGAAAATTACATGCACCAACTGTTTGTGCCCATGCTATACGTGATGGTGATTGAGAGATGATCATAGCTTTATTTCTGATTGAGTCTATCATGTTCTAAGTCATTTCAATTTCCAATCTTAAATTCGATAATCACTTAACAAGAGCAATAAGTTGAAAGCACGTGAAATGCACATGGGACTGAAAGACACATGTAATATATATACACACATATATATACTTGAGACTTGATCATTTAATTGATGAAAACCCCTGGCCTTATGTAAACTTGTGTCCATAATTAGGACCATATATGTAACCAAAATACATAAAACATTCTCATGAATCGTGATCTTCTTGTCTGTATTGGTTAGAGGCATCTTATAATTTTGTGTTGTCGAGATCATGATTTTAAAGTGATCTAGTACAAAAGTCTTATTCAAAAGGAAAAGCAGCACTCTATAGAGGCCGTAGAATAATTATTAACTAAGATAGCTCTAATAGTACAATCTGCAAGTTCAGTTGTCTTTGGGATGTTACTTTGATTCTTGTTTGTTTCGCTAGCTAGCTAGGCCTTTAGTACTGTATCTAGTAGTAGCTGCAAAAGCCAACGTAAGGTGTTTGTCCTTTGCACGCCAAAAAAAATAAATAGATAAATAAATAAAAGATCATAGTGTGGGGCTAGAATCTCTCATTGGATATATACGTTAACGATGAAGGTGAATAAATATGGTCCATGGAATCTACAATGTCTAAACATGTATTACATGTAATATACATACGTACATTCAAGGTGATTGGCTTCAAATTTACGTAGCCCATGTTATATTGAATATTCAACTTTAAAAAATAACGAAAAGAAAAAGAAAAAGAATAAATGATAAATATAGGTCTTGAAGAATTTGACCTGCAATAGGATTTCACCTTCTATTAGCTATAGTATTTGGTATCAAGATGTTCCAAAGAATTTTTCAAAAGGGAAAGATATGTAACACATATGAGACTATCTGATCTAAATTAGAGCTGTCAATTTAAGCCACGCTAACCCGGCTCATATGGGCCAAAATGAAAAAAAAAAAAAAAAAACCGGCTCAACCTAGCCTAGTTAATGAAAAAGGAGGCCCAGCTCGAGCCAAAGCCTACATGGGCCTAGTGTTGGTTTGGGTCGGGCCTAGTCCGCCTGAATTTTTCGAAGAAAATTAAAAAAAAAAATTAAAGATATATATATATTTAACCGGGTAGGCCCGGCCCGATTATAGTTTGATCCTAAATCCTTAGCCCAACCTAGCTTGAGGCTTAGGCCGGGCCTGGCTAGGCTCGGACCAAAAGAGGCAGACCATAAGTTGTCCCATTTGGCCTTACCCGATCTGACAGCATTAGATCTAATAAAAAACATCAATGTCAATGCTATTTAATGCAAAAAGTACAAAAGTAGCGTATATGTTGTTTTATTCTATATTTCAATCCATAATGTTATTTGAAATGTTAAATTGTTTTTATCATAAATTTTGAATTGTAATTGTAGATACTCTAAGGACGTGTTTACTTGACATAAAAAAAAAAAAAAAAAAAAAAAAGAAGAGAAATTAAGGAGTGATTCTTTTTTCCTTCTAATAAATTATTTACTTACAAACTCAATAATGAGAATTTTGTAGGCCTCACACAATATATGGCTTAAGGAAAGAGATTATTAATCCTGGGAGTGTTCATAGGATCTGTCAATCTATTCAATCCGTTCAATTTAATCTAATTCAGCATATTAGATTGGATTACGAAAAATATGGATTGGTTTTGAATTAGGATTTTTCCAATCTAACATGTATGGATTGGATTAAAATTTAGTATCTCCCAAATCTATGTAATATATGAATCTAAACTATATATATGTTATATATATTATATATACATATACATATATATATATATATACACATTATACATACACACAAAATTTTAATAAATATATAAACCTATACTCTTTGGTAGTATGTCCAAAGTTTATATGCTTAAAAAAAGATGTTAACCCAATTACAAGGCCAACATTATTTACTCATGTCTAAAGTTTATTTAAATTTGTTAGTTGTAATATTTTGTAATACTATAATATAGTTTATTATTAAAGACTTGCATTACATTAGGTTGTAATATGTTGGATTTTATTAAATTATGTTATGTTATGTTATACTATATTAAGTTTGATTCTTAGTTTTTCATTAAATTTTAAGGTTTAATATCCATGAATCTGTGAAATCCATTTGCAAAATTTGTGGTTTTTGGATTGGATTAGATTAAATTGAATTAAATTGGGGGCATTCAAGGATTGGTTTAGAAAAGATTTTCCCAATCCGATATGTATAAATTGGATCGTGGATTGATCCCTAATCTGTCTAATCTGATTTGTGAATACCCCTAGCTAATCCTCACATTTCTCTTAGTAATGATTCCCTATCAAAAGGAATGAATAACAAATTTACTTAGATATCTAAATTCAAATGTTATAATACAATAGTTATTTAGTTGTGTATATATATAATAATATTTTAGCAATTACATTGACAAGATTATTATTCCTCAGTTAGAAAACCCAAGAAAAGGAATCAAATTGTTTCCTTTTACACTATCAAATAAATAAGCAAACACAATAAAATAAAGGGTAGTTCTATTCACACCCTTCACTTAACTATTTATACCCCCTTTGCAAAATAAATTTTCATGTTATAGAGAACCCCTTCAATAAAATGACAAAAAAAGACAACTATAACTGACCCAATTACATGATTAAATATTTTCTAATAATTAGAAACTAATGATACATTTTTTTTCTTTAACACCCATTATGTCATCTCCTTAAATAAGCAAGCTCCTAATACATAAATTCTTTTGTGACAAAACTCTAATTTTCACCATTGAATGACTATTCTAAAAAATCATATGGAAGTACATTAAATTTTCTTTATTATTCATCACAATTATTCCTGTACCTTTTTTGTTGATTGCTAGAAGAAATACGAGAATAGATCAAAATAGGCTACGTTGAAAGCAACAAGTGCACATGATTTGTGAATTAATTCAATGTCGCCAAACAGTTTACACGATTGATTATTAATTTACTTTTTTTGTTAAATTAGTTGACGTAATATTTTTTAATAAATTGTAATGAATAAATATAATTTAATTTTAATTCAAAAATTTCCTTTATGTATAGAAATGCTTCTTACCTAAAGCTTAAAAAAAGGGGTTCAAGTCTACTGATCTGTTAAAATGCCTCAGCTGCATGTATTACTGCACTTCCACTTGACACAGCCTATCGTAATGATAAAAAAAGATAGAAAAATAAGAATGTTAAATAAAGAAAAATAAAATAATGAGTGTGAAAAGAAAAATAAGGTAAAAGAAAAGATAATCTTAGGGGTAATTTTGAAACCATAAGGAATGCAATTTTATTTCAAAAGAAAAGGGAGCTGCAAAGAACCACCTAAAATAAATAAATGATCCTTCTATCACTTTACTTTCTGTCTTATCCTATTATTTTTCTCATCATATTTCTTTACAGCTGGTAAACGCTCGGTAAGTCGTTCTAAATGATTTTCTGTCTTGAAAAATATCTAGTGCTCTTTTAGGGGAAGATATATATAGGGAAAATGAAAAAGAACTACTTAAGCATGCCAACTTGTTTAAGCCACTCATTTAATTATCATGCTGAAGAGATATTCCCATTATGAATTTTATAGTAATTTCCCAAAATGATGTCGTGGATGAATATATGTATTATATTATATTATAATATATAGTTTGGTGAGTTGCCATAATGAGCTCCATCAATGAGGAGTGTCAATGTAACATGATATAATTTAAATATTTTTACTGTCGTACAATGCAACATGTGACATTATGCAAAAATAGTTTCACCTAGATATATCAAAACGGGCCAGGCCGCACAACACGTTGAAAAGTAGGCAAGGCACGACACAGCACAATTATAAAATTAGCTTAGTTCATCCCGTTTATTAAATAGGCTGAGTTTGGTACAACTTTTAAAAACGATACATATTAAGGACCCCATACGGTAAAGGCTCGACAAGAGCACGTTAAAAGCATGATTCAGGTCCAATTATAAGCCTGATTAAAATATGCAATTTAAAACTAATTTTTCTAATGTATTTTATATTTTTGTAAAGAAGTTCTAAATTTCTAATAGATTTGATTAAAAAAATCAAATAGATTCTTTATTATTGGTATATTGTTAATTGCCAATATATACTTACTCTCTTTGATTTATATGAAAAACTAAATAATAGAAACTACACCGTACAAAATTCTACAATGTTGTTACCCTCAGAAAAAAGATTTTTTATCAATAATGCACTTTCTTTAGTGTTTTCATTTTTTTTTTTTTTTGTAAATTTAACATTAGGCAGGAGAAATGCACATTAAGAACTAAAGGAACAATAAAAAGCATGAACATCAATACGGGCACGAGCACGGCCCATTAATAAATTGGCTATGGACTAAACTTGATGTCACAAAAATTAACTAGGTCAAGCCTATCATAACATGATAAATAAATAGACAGGCTCAACATAACAGGAGATATGCTGAGGCTTATATTAAATGAGTCGGGCCGGACCAACCCGTTTCACATCTCTAGATTTACCAACATATATGTTCCACTTTGGGACATGATTTTGAAATTTTAAGATCATAAGATGAAGGGCGATGTCTATCTGATTTTTCCATGTTGAAAGATGACGATCGATGTTGAACAGATTTGGCACATAAATTTGATTATTAGTTTGTGAAGAGGAGAATATATGTCTCTCTAGTGGGTAACCAATTATGCCCACTTAATTAAATTTTAATATATAGTACTCAATTGACGGAACATTCAAATTAAGGAAACTTCGTCTGTGGAATGTTTCAATTCGCAGGACTAATTATATGTTCACTCTTAATTTATTCGAGAATTGATTGAAATGTCTGTACACGGTCATGATTTAAGTGGCTACAAAGATGCGATCATGGTTATTTCGTGTTAATGATGCTTTTCACTCTTGCGTAATTCATGATCTCATGGCATTAATATTCTTTGTTTTAGTGATTAATAATAGAATTTGTTCGTAATTTTCTCCGTCTTTGACAACCAAAAAAAAAACCACAAAGAGATGACGTATTTTTATATAGACCATACTCAGTATCCTGAAGAAAACAATTAACTAAAAGAATAACACATGATATATGTATATGCATATTGTTGGTATGTATGTATGAGCTCTTCGTCTAATTTTTTCCTTAGAATTTATTCTCATCTATTTATATATAATCTTCCTTTATGTAAAGAGATCAAGGTCATGATTTACTTTAAATTAGTTGTTAAAGTTTAAGCCAAAAATTTTATGGAGTTGAATAGTAGTCTAGCTAGTGGCTGGTTTTGGTATCTTTGGATTTTTAAATTTGAACCGCTAGATTAAAAAAAGTTTTATTACCAACTGGGAGAGTCATTGAAAAAAAAAAAAATATATATATATATAGAAAGATAAACACGTTTTGACATTAGAAATTAATTATGAGAGGGATCAGATATATTCAACGGAGCATCTTGGGACCAGAGGCTATAAAAAATGATTAATTTTAGAAGGGCAAATGGTGCAAATTGAAAGAAAATCTTTTACTTGGTGGTATAAATACAATGGAGTCTCCCAGAAGAATCAGTCGGCACTTGCTTATTTGGTTCACTGGTTATGCTGACTAACTGAAAGTGATTATAACAATAAGAATACATGGAAAACAAGTTCTAATTGTTATAGTGTAAAAATCTCACATGTTACAGCGTAATGCTCTCATATATTATAGTATTTTGATTCCAACTTTACGTTTCAACTACATGTCCAAATACTTTAAATAGCAGCAATTAACATCCTTTTACATGTAAGACATATAAATGAATTAGCGGAAGAAATACTAGTATCGTAATTTGCATTGCAATTAATATAATAATATTATTTATAGGACCTTTCATCTACGACCAAGGGACAATAGTAAACAAATTACCCAGAATTATAGGCAGAGTGGTCTAGATTCGAATTTGGGTGAAGTCATTGCAGTATCAAAATGAAGTTGATGAAATCAAATGTCTTATAATGTAGAGATCGGATTTGTTGTCATTTGTCCAAGCCTCTCCAAGGGGTGGAGTCATGAGATGATTTGATTAAAGGTCTGTTATTTAATCTAACACATACAAATGTATTTTTTAATAATAAAAAGTATGAGGAGGAACGATCAGTCGTAGCTATTTTTTAAGATGTGATCATGAGAATTATAACACGTTAAAAATGTCTGTATTAAAACATAACTACTTACGCCCTTAGAAAACGAAGTGTGTCACCTTCATCCTAAGAAGAATTAATGAACTTTGAGACGGTGGCCTAAAAATTATCTTAAACGTAGGAGACTCGAATTTGATGCCTTGTATCTACCAAAAGACTTGGGAACAAACCTAAGCTACCAACTTGGTGGTGCAAGCATTAATCTAGACCCAAAAGATAAATGTAGGAACGATTGCCAGTGTCTGGCCCATTAATTTTGAGAGGCCTGAGCTGAACTGCGCGTCCAATGATGGAGAAACAACGACGTGTTACTCATGGTCCCGTTAGACTTTGGGTTCTTTAATCACTATGGCCTGTAAATTTCAAACAATATGCTATTTGACAACATCAGTTCTAACTAAAATTTTTAATTGCTGCAAGAGCTCTCATATACTATAATAATAAAAAAAATAAATTATAACGTAAAACTCTTACATTTTATAATTTTCAATTTAAAAGTTTTAGTTTTAATTACATTTCTAAACACCTTATGAAGGTCCGATGAGATCATGAGCTCGATGTGCCTGGGACAAGGCCTATCATAGTGTGATGTTTGGTTCACCATTTAAACCAAAAAAAAAAATTATTTAGAATCAGTTTTTTTTATGTTGTTATCTCTCACGGGATTTGAATTGTTACAGTGCCAACAATTCAAACCAGTGATCCAAAACGAAGTATTATTCTTTTGATGAATAAAAATTGTTAATGGGCCTGCTAACCTAATTGTAGAACTCCTACAACCTATAATGTTTAATTTTCATCAGTCGGTAATTTCTAAGTGTTAAAAGTTCACATTATAACAAAGGATTCCACTTTAGTCAGTGGGCTGGCCGTCTAGCTGTGGTTTGTTTAAGCACACACGTTTTCTCCATCAAAGAATAAGGCAGTCCACTTTTTTGTTACAGTATTTTCTCACAAAAATTCAAACAAAATTTCACAGACAGTAGTTCCCCATTATAATTTGTTTCTTCTATGGTTCTGGTTGTTTTTTGCTTAGCATGTGTGGATAGAATTGCAATATTTCCTATAAATTTAAGGATTGAGTTTTAGTGACTCTCAACATATCTCGTGCTAAGAAATTATTGTCTTTGTCAAATTATTAGCCATTGTGCTTCAGCATTGAGTTTTAAAATCAAATCACTACGTGATGTATAGATCAAACAGAACATACATCTCAAGACGAGGCTCATTAGCAATATTAGTTGCTCGTTGTGTACTTTATCAAAACTATATAAAAGATATAGCATAACTCAAAAGATTTGAGTTACATATCAAAAAGTAAACTAGCGTGTATAAGCGCTTAATATATATATATATATATATAGTTATATATGCATATATCAATTATATTAATTGACATATATAAGACTATAAACACACACACACACGCACACTTATGGAGCACTAAACACTTATTATCATCATGATCATTATCATGATAATCAGTTCTTGTTGAAGAGACCAGAATCTTGCAATCTAGAAATTGCCTTTTCAAACTGGCTCCATTTCTGCTCCAAAGTCCCAACATACCCCACAGACATTCTGACCAATCCCGGAGAAATACCGGCAAGTTGTTTTTCCTCGTCGCTCAGCTCACTGCTGGTGCTACTTCCAGAGCAGGACATTAAGGTTTCGTAGTATCCTAAACTCACAGCCATGAAACCAAACTGAGAGTAGTTTTGTAGGAGGCTCATCAACCGGTTTGCTCTGTCCTCTGTTTCCATGTCCAAGCAGAGGAGCCCACCAAATCCGTATCCTTTGTTAGCCATGGACTTGAGGAGTTTGTGTTGGGGGTGCTCTTCTAGGCCCGGGTATATAACTTTGAGGCCCATTTTCTGCATCCTTCGGGCGAAGACCAAGGCCCGGTTGCCATGCTCCTTCATTCTTAGGCCCAAGTGGGGAAATCTCTCTGAGAGCTCAAAGGCTACTTTGGCGTTCATTGTTGGGCCTAGAAGCATTAGGGTCCCTTGGTGGAGGTCCATCATGGAGTTCAACAAGCTGGCTGGCCCACACACCGCACCTGTTTTCATGTGTCAAAATAAAGTGAGCATTTTTTTTTGGTGAATAAGTGTGAGGCATTTTAAATCAAATAGAAAGTATTAAAATCACAAGTCATGAATTAAATGTGTCAAGTTAGTTTGCAGTTTTCTTTTCTTTCTTTTTTTTTTTTTTTTTTGGTGTTTGGAATCAAATTCAGATAAAAGTTGAAAAGGGTTAACGAGTGGGTCACAAGGCTTGTTAGCATCATAGAACAATATTAGTCAATTTTATATATGTTTATTAAAAGGAAAAAATCATAAATAAATAAAAATTAAAAATAACATTTTGTAGAGAAATGGTGGTGGGTCCATCTCCTTGAGTAGGAACATGACTAAGCAGATAATTTTCACGTCAAAGTGATTTTCTACATGCATATCAAATGGATATATATATATATATATATATATATTATAGAAAGCTCTCATTATTATTTATATATAATTGACTATAACGGTTTTGTTTGAAAAATAAGTATGTTTCAATTTATTATACTATAAGACTCTTATATATTACAATAAAAACTAAAAATTTGTTACTAAAATTTTTATATACTATAATATTTAAGTTTTACCTTAAGTTTTAAGTAACTTTTCAAACTAAGCAAACATGAGTACTCAAAAAGTTGAAGTTTATTGGGCAAGGATAATTCATATTTTTCTCCTTTTTTTAAGGTGACATTCTATATCTACTTCACACGCATCACATCATCCATTACTAGTTAACATTATCGTACCTAATAATAATAACATAGACTAAAACTTTGCTTATGGCTTTTTCTTCTTTCTTTTCGAAGGAACATTAGAGGATGTTTGACAATTATAATTTGAATTATTTTTTAGTTATAAATAGTATAAAACTCTTATATATTATAATAATAAAAAAAATATTATAATATAAAACTTTCACATGTTAAAATAAAAACAATTTTAACCAAAAGTTTTTACCCCCTTATCAAACATCCTATTAATTTATAACGTCATATAATAGTTATAGCTTATAGACAAAGAAACAATCACCATTCTCACTACTCGCCAACACATCATCTTAGCAATCCCGCGTATACAAGAGAGAGAGTGATTTACAGGCACAAGGCACATCAAGAAAATAGACAGTTATAATATAAAACAAAAAATCAAATCCGTTATTTATGAGCTTATTTTACTCGTTTAAACTGGTATGTTAAACACGTTATACAATTATGCTATGAAGGGGTGGGGTGACAAATCAATGGAACCAAAGACAGTGAACCACTTTGGACGCTCTACATGCAATCCAAGTGAATCAAGAAAGGACCATTCAATTCACGAGAGGGAACGCAAAACCAAACGACACCGATCAAACACACGTGTCACGCAAACGTATGATCACCAGGGAGGAGAAAATAAAAACCTTACCTAAAACCACGTGATATTATCAGAAAAAAGCTTTTTCTCAGTTACATGCCAGAATCTGAAAAACTTACGTCACCTAACGTGTTTAAGATCCTAGTGAAAATTAATTTCATTGTAATATTTAAAAATATTATATTACATTATAATAATTTTTTTATTATAACATATAAAAATTTTATAGTTTGAATTGTCATGGCTAATAATGAACTCCACACTCGGTTAAATTTTCCCACTGTTCAGGAGTTGATGAACCACAACACGTGTGTGGTCAGCAGAAAATCACTTAACAAAAACCTAAAATAATTACTACTCTCCGATCAAGATTATGACATGAAATAAACCACGCTCTTCTTCATCTAAGCCAGATTTGAACCATTGGTTCTTTTTTAAAAAAAAAATAAATAAATAAATTTAAGTTTTGACTTTTATTTTAACTTTACTGTGAACTAAACTATCCACAGGTTTTACTTATTGATGAAAACTACAGTTCGAAACAAGATTTTACCACAGTATTTTTATTCCAAATGCCTTCTAAATTCACACAATATCAATTATGTGAACTCAGAAATCCAAATAACAAATAATAATCACACATTTAAGCAATAGATAGATAGATAAACAAACTAACAATTAAAAAAAAATACAACACAACATATTAATTCAATAAGAAATATATATATATATATCTATATGGAAACATGAATGGGATAGATTCGGGTGAAACCGGGTTCAGCTTCAGTCTGGGACCCCTACATCCGTCCCTTAAAAGAATCGAATCTATCATACCATGGTAAGATCAGAGCATGCGAGTAATCGGATTGGTGGTCATAGTTTGTCACTTTACCTTTTTTTTTTTTCATTCAATTAAATTATAGTTTTTTATGATAAAATTAAACATAGTTCCATAAAAACTCAACTGTTTTTTTTTTTTAATTATAGAAACCTTGATCTTAAGTCTTAACCTGTAATTACCATCACTAATCACACAAGTTCACTTACGCAAATATAAACATGCCATGTTTATATATATATATATATATATATATATATATATAATTATAGTATATTACCTGCGATAATGTCGCCCCCACCGCTGATGAACTTGGAGAGACTATGCACCACCACATCGGCGCCGAGCCGGACCGGCGAGAGAACCATCGGCGAGAAGGTGTTGTCGACAACCACCGTCACGCCCTTCGCGTGCGCCACACGCGACAGCTCCGGTATGTTGGCCACCGTGAGGGTGGGGTTGGACACGCTCTCGAAGTAGAGCACCTTGGTCTCGCCGGCCACGAGGGCGCGGTCGACCATGTCGATGTCGTTTATGTCGACGAACGTCGTGTGGATGTTGGAGACGCGGGGGAGGAAGTGGGTGAGGAGGGCGTGGGTCCCGCCGTAGAGGTTTCTGGAGGCGACGACGTTCTGGCCGGAGCTGAGGAGCTGCATGAGGACGGAGATGATGGCCGACAGGCCGCTGGAGGTGCAGTAGGCGGCCTCGGTGCCCTCCAGGGCGGCCATCTGGCGGCCGAGGGCGAGGACCGTCGGGTTGAAGTGGCGGCTGTAGATAAAGAAGTCGCGGTCGGGGCCGAGCTCGCCGGAGAACATCCGCCGCATCGTCTCGGGCTCCATCACCGTGAACGTCGCCGACGCCTCAATCGACATGTTCACGCCTCCGTGCTCGCCGAACTCGTGGCGCGCCGAGGCCAGAGCCGCAGCTGGGTCGGAGGAGTCCACCATCGTGAGCGGCATTGACGACTTTTTTGCGGCGCCGGCGTCACCTTCGTGGGCGGCGGCGGGTCGTTTCTTGGAGTTTGGGAAGGGGAGGGCGGTTGGGGTCTTGGTTTCGGCCATGCTTTGGTTTTTACTTTTTAGAGAGAGAAGGCCTTTTTTTGTTCTTTTGAGAGAGGAGTTTTTTTGGTTTCGAAGTTGGCACGAGAGCAGGAGATTGGAGATTCGTATTGGAGAGGGTTTGGCTACAAGTATATATAGAGAAAAATTATGTTGATTAGGAAAAAAAAAATATTTATATTTAATATGTAGAAAGATGAGGTATATCTCTTATTCAAATTGTAAATCAATTTGGAATTGGAATTCTCTTATAAAAAGGGCTTTGGAAATTCTTTTAGGGGAGTTAATTAATCAGAATTTGAAAAAAATAATAATTGGATTTTCTTAGGGGATAAATAATTTGAAATCGACATAAAATAGAAATATTTTTATGATGAAACAATTCGTTTTAAGGTTCACACCTATAAGCCAATAAAAAATCGTTCATATGCACATGAATTTAATTGGTTTCAAGAGATAATGTTTTCTTTTTCTTTTTTTTGGAATTTTCTTTATAATGTTTTCTTCATGTTTAATAATTTCTTACTATTTTATTGTAGGAAAAAAGAAAGGGTATACGCGACTCTCAAAAATAAAGGGAATTTTGGTAATTAACCTAAGAAGTTTTTTTTTTTTTTTTTTTTTTTTTTTGAGAACAATGGATTTATTTGGGTTTACTGGAATATATGTCATCATATTTCTGTCCATTCTCTATGTACATTTGTTAGTTTGGGATTAAAAAACAAGATGATTAAGGTGTAGAATTTTACGTTACTTCTTGTAAACTAATATGAAGCCCTTTCACACATATCTTTATAGTTTCTTATCAAGTAATGTGTGTACATAAATGTTGGTTTTGTTACTTTGGTCAACCAATAGAAGTAAAATTGCGGTAGTTTAATTTGCTTGTAGAACTTTTTAATTAATGTCATTATTGTCATCAAGGATATCTAATGAGATCAAATTAACACTGTAGCATGAGAGTTTTACTATATACTTTCTATAGTATATGAGAGCTTTACATTATATGGATGGTTTGAACTCATGAATTTGAAATGTTTTGCTAAACACAAAGTAAATTGTGTTTGCATGCCTTCGAAATTTCAGAATAAAACTTTTTAGCTCAGAAATTGCTGGAAAATATTTAGCATTTGCAATTTCCATGTGAGTGAAAAAAAAATCAATAATTATTTTTATCATAAAAGAGGGATATTTGGGTTGATTTATTTTGCTTTTAGAACTCTTCAATTAATGTCATTGCTTTCATTAAGGATATCTAAATTGCGTTTGTATGCCTTCAAATTTTCGCAATAATCTTATTAGCTTGAAAATTGCTGAAAATTTTTTAAGATTTGCAACTTTCATGTGAGTTCTCACATAGCAGTTCGCCCATTAAAGAGGTACATGAGCTGGTTCAAAATGTCGTAAGATATTTCGGTCCATATCTGGTGTGGGCATTAGAGCATTGAGGAGACAATGTATAAAAAAAAAAAAAGATTTAAACGAAAAAGTTGTTAAGAAAAAGATAAAAAAAAAAAAACTTGAAAACAAAAAGTTTTGCATGTGAGATGATTATAAGCATATCTTATATGACCTCATCTTTAAGATTTTAGTCTATCGTGCTGTAATTTTGAGCAAATTACCATGCCTTTACCTAAGAAGGAAATTCAGTGTATATTCTTGTGTGTGTTTATATATATATGTAACAACCTGTCAAAAATCATTAAATTAAATTAAATAAGATAGTTAAACAAGGTAATTAAATGTAAAGTAAATTGCTCAGTCGAAATCTCATCGGCAATGACCATCGTGTGGATGCTTAACACGAAGGTGGATAGGTAATTAAACTGCAAATAATAATAATACAAGACTACTGAAAATCATTATCTTTAAAATAAATTATACTATGTAACTGACAGAGATGGCAACGACATCGGGACAAGTCAAACAGTACACATGTCATACAACAGTTTTAGAGAAAAATACAATTTCTACTCATGCTCTTTCTTCAAACTAAGGAGGGGAGTTTTAAAAACAAGTAAAAAGTGAGTGGAAGGCTCAGTAGGATAATCAGTTAAAACAAGTTGTTTAAAACTAATAGTCATAAATAAAAGAATTTTTCACAAATCATTCTTACTAAAATAAATCTCGAAATCTTAACAAGTCAATAAAAATACTTACTTATATGAAACTTGATATAACACTACCGTACAGGTCTAAGGAATCGAAAAGAAGATCAAAATATAGTTCCTTAAATGCATAAAAGTAACTTTAATATAAAATAGAAATTATTCTTAAAAATTCATTTAAAAATTAAACTTTGGCCAAAATAATTTATAAAAGGGCTACCGAATAAAAGATAGAGAATATCCTACCTTATTTTGAAATTCAATACCGTTAGCTCCACAAAATTTAACGTAAGCTCCATCAACATTCAAAATCTTAAAACTTGCATTTAAAGTCAGAAATTACATTTTAACAAATATTATTATGTTAATTTAATTATCAGTGTGCTTTTTACTCAAAATAATCATGACACAAAATCATAATCCTTTTAAAATATTTCTAAATCATTAAACATTGAAAACTATGAGTAAAAATACTATTTCGTGGTGCTCAATAAGCCTGCCGAACATTCAGGTTTGGCTTACTGAACTGCGGATGTTCGGCCTACCAACCATCTAAGTTCGACTTGCCAAACTCTTGAATCCAGCTTGCCGAAAGTTAAGTTTAGCCTATCGAATTGTCAAAATCTAGAAAATGGGTCTCAGCCTTCCCGAGCTTTCAAAGCTCAATTAAACCTGCTACATCAGTTTCTAGAGCATAAAAATTATATAGAAAACATAGAAACATAGTTTAAAATAATTGGAAATCATTTTCCCCAAATTTTAACACCAAAATCACACTTGGCACATTTAATAATTAAACTTAACACAACTAATTTTACTTAAAATTCACGAGCATTACACCCCATCCTCCTTAAAAGAAATGTCATCCTCAAAATTTTTAAATATCTAAAGTTTGAAATCATAAACGACAATGTGTACTCAAACGTAACTATAACGACATCTGTCCTGACTTAAAACTTAAAAAATATAAAAAAAATAATGAAAATCTCATAGGTTCAGTTTCTGAAAGATCTAAAGCCTAGGCTCTGATGCCATTTTGTAACGACCCATTCAAGGATCGTTAAATTAAATTAAATAATATAGTTAAACAAGGTAATTAAATGTAAAGTAAATTGCTCAGCCGAAATCTCATCGGCAATTATTATCACGTGGATGCTTACCACAAATGTGGATAGGTAATTAAACTGCAAATAATAATATGCAAGACTACTGAATATCATCATCTTTAAAATAAATTATGCTATGCAATTGATAGAGACAACAATGAGATCGGGACAAGTCAAATAATATATATGTCGTACAACAGTTTCAGAGAAAAATACCATTTCTACTCATACTTATTCTTCTTCAAACCTGAGAGGGGAGTTTTAAAAACAAGTAAAATGTGAACGGAAAGCTCAGTAAGATAATAAGTTAAAACAAGTTGTTTAAAACTAGTAGTCATAAATAAAAGAATTTTTCACAAATCATTCTTACTAAAATAAATCTAGTAGTCTTAACAAGTCAATTAAAATACTTACTTATACAAAACTTGATATAACACCACTGTATGGGTTTTAGGAATCGAAAAGGAGATCAAAATATAGTTCCTTAAATGTGTAAAAGTAACTTTAATATCAAACAGAAATCATTTTTAAAAATTCATTTAAAAATTAAACTTTGGCCAAAATAATTTATAAAGGAGCTACCAAAGAAAGGATAGAGAATATCCTACCTCATTTTGAAATTCAATACCGTTAGCTCCAATAAAATTTAACGAAGCTCCATCAATGTTTAAAACCTTAAAAATTGCATTTAAAGTCAGAAATTATGCTTCAACAAATAGTACTATGTTAATTTAATTATCAGTGTGCCTTTTTACTCAAAATAATCATGATACAAGATCATAATCCTTTTAAAACATTTCTAAATTATTAAACATTGAAAACTAGGAGTAAAAATACTATTTCTTGGTGGTCAGTCAGCCAGCCGAACATTTAGGTTCGGCCTACCGAACTGTAGATGTTCTGCCTATTGGCCATCTGAGTCTGGCCTGTCGACCTCTTGAGTCCGGCCTGCCAAAGGTTAAGTTTAACTTGCCGAACTGTCAAAATCTAGAAAATTTTAAATTTCAAGTCTCAGCCTTTCTGAGCTTTCAAAGCTTGATTAAACCTACTATATCAGTTCCCAGAGCATAAAAATCATACAGAAAACATAGAAACGTAGTTTAAAACAACTGGAAATCATTTTCCCCAAATTTTAACACCAAAATCATACTTGACACATTTAATAATTAAATTAACATAACTAATTTACTTAAAATTCACAAGCGTTACACCCTATCCTCCTTAAAGAAATTTCGTCCTCAAAATTTTTAAATATCTAAAGTTTGAAATCATAAAAACACTGTATACTCAAACGTAACTATAATGACATCTTTCATGACTTCAAACTTAAAAAATCAAAACAAACAGTGCAAATCTCATAGGTTTAATTCTCAAAAGATCTGAAGCCTAGGCTCTGATGCCATTTTATAACGACCCGTTAAAGGATCATTAAATTATATTAAATAAAATAGTTAAACAAGGTAATTAAATGTATAGTAAATTGTACAACCAAAATTTCATCGGTAATCACCATCATGTGGATGCTTACCACAAAGGTGAGTAGGTAATTAAACTGCAAATAATAATAATAATACAAGACTACTAAAAATCATCATCTTTAAAATAAATTATGCTATGCAACTGATAGAGACAGCAATGACATCAGGACAAGTCGAACAATAGACGTGACATAGAACAGTTTTAGAGAAAAAAAAAAACATTTTTACTTATACTTATTCTTCTTCAAACTTGGGAGGGGAGTTTTAAAAATAAGTAAAATAGAGCAGAAGGTTTAGTAGGATAATCAGTTAAAACAAGTTGTTTAAAACTAGTAGTCATAAATAAAAGAATTTTTTGCACAAATCATTCTTACTGAAATAAATATCGAAGTCTTAACAAGTCAATAAAAATACTTACTTGTACGAAACTTGATATAGCACCACCGCACGGGTTTTAGAATCGAAAAGAAAATCAAAATATAATTCCTTAAATGCGTAAAAGTAACTTTAATATCAAACAGAAATCATTCTTAAAAATTCATTTAAAAATTAAACTTTGGCCAAAATAATTTATAAAAGGGCTGCCAAAGAAAGGATAGAGAATATCATGCCTCATTTTGAAATTCAATACCGTTAGCTCTAACAAAATTGAATGTAAGCTCTATCAACGTTCAAAACCTTAAAAATTACATTTAAAGTTAGAAATTATGCTTCAACAAATATCATTATGTTAATTTAATTATCAGTGTGTCTTTTTACTCAAAATAATCGTGACATAAAATCATAATCTTTTTAAAACATTTCTAAATAATTAAACATTAAAACTTAGGTGTAAAAATACTATTTCGTGGTGCTCAGTCGGCCTGCCGAACTGCAGATGTTCAACCTACTAGCCATTTGAGTCTGGCTTGCCGAACTCTTGAATCTGACCTGCAGAACAGTCGAAATCAAGAAAATTTCAAATTTCAGATCTCGGCCTTCCTGAGTTTTCAAAGCTCGATTAAACCTGCTATATCAGTTCCTAGAGCATAAAAATCATATAGAAAATATAAAAACATAGTTTAAAACAATTGGAAATCATTTTTTCCAAATTTTAACACCAAAATCATACTTGACACACTTAATGATTAAACTTAATATAACTAATTTTACTTAAAATTCGCCGGCGTTACAATATATATTTGTGTGAATGCAGGCGGACAACAGAGAAATAAAGAATAAATTTTCTTCATAATTATAGTTACGGATATGATTTCCTTTTGAACATGTATTTGCTCGTTTGCTAAATTAAAATCTGATCGTGATTGATTAGAACAAGCACCATCTCATCCAGAAAGTTCGTTTTCATCTTTCCTAAAAGCCAAATAAATTCCACAATATAAATTGACCTCTACTCATAAAACGGATAGATGATTGCAATTTTCTATTCATGCATAAGTTCCAGAATAAAATTGTAATAACACCTTAATATTTTCGTAAATAAAAGTAGCAAATTCAAGAATAATATTCACATGACTAATATAATATTATTCTTAAATTCTAATATGCAATACTGATTTTTCAAACATTTTTTTTTTACCTTCCCGTCACTCAAATTTCTTCCTTTATAAGTTTCTCCTTTTTTTTTATAGAAAAATTGAACTATACAAGACTTAGTTAATTAAGGACTTGACTCATTTAATTAAAAAAAAAAAAAAAGCTAGCAAAAGCATTTCACTCATCAATTAATATTCACATGGGCATGAAACTAATTCTTAGGTGGGATAAAAGCTATAAAATTTGAAGAAATGAGTGTGCAAGTTTGTCACGAAATTTTGTGAAATGGGACAAAAAGAGAAGTCCATGTAACTAATGACCGGCGCAGATTTTTTTTCTTTATGGCTATAAAATTTATAATGATGCTTTTCGCAACATAATTTCCTTGGCAATAATCCGTTTTTGACACATGATCCACACATATCAATAGGAATATTCAACTTTCATATCCTCAAAAATTAACAATATACGCGGAGAAAAAAAAAAGAAGAAGGAAAAGAATTTTTCAATTAAATTCCAATTTACCCATCGGTTTTTGGAGTTTTCCAATTTCCACATCTTGAGCATGACATATCCAAATTCATTGGAACTGGATTTTATGTGGGCACAAAAGTAAGACCATGATCAAAAGTTGGGACCCCTTTTTCTCACCCTAAGAATTTATGCCATAATTTGGATATATAAATACAGTGTTCTTCTTTTTCTTCAAAATGGGAAGAAAAAAGAAGGATAAAAGAAATAAGTTGGATTTTAGAAATTAATATAACTTTAGACAAGGGAGTAAATCTCCACCGTTATATACGTTATCACAATTCATTTCACATGATCTTTATCAATTAAAGGATAAGGCAGAACCCACCACAGAAAATCCATGATTTTCCTAGCCAACATTGTTTTTGATTTATGTTCAGCCAACTCCATCTTTCCTGTCTAGTTGGAATGTTCATCCACCTCTCTTTCTGTGCCATGTGTATATACTTCCAAATGTTGACAAGAAAATCCACTAATTATGATTATAATGTCAATTAATACTTAATTAATAAAAAGGAAAATTAAACCAATTGAGTACTTTCTATTAATCTAAAAGAATTTCATACAAATCTATTACAAGTCACGATTATATTTTGTAACATATTCAAATATGAAAGACGAGTTAAAAATCTGTTGTCCAAAGTCTACTTCATTGTCATAGTAATCAAGATTTTTACCACTACATTGGCTAAACTTTTAAGCTAAAAATTATATTAGTTTAAAGATTTTATATTTATTAAATGATGACAATAGGCAGTAAATGAGACAGTCTTCTTGGACAACGGATTTCAACTCCGAAAAAATCAAGTACCAATTAAAATCCAGTCACTATTACAAATGAGTCTAGGTGATGGCCAGTTGAATTCTTATTGGAATTTCCCATGTCTCTACAACATGCAAATTTTTGAATTTCACATGACAATTCGAATATGGGGCGTCTATTGACACCTCTCACTACAAGAAATTTTACTTCTAGCGATACCAAAATCGTCACTAATACTTTTTTAGTGATGATTAGTAGTTGTTAAAAAGTTATCGCTAAAAAGTTTTTAGCGACAACAGTGCAACATATCGTTAATTTCAGGGGTTAATCGTTGATTTTTAGCGACAATTTTTTGAAAATTGTTATCGCTAAAAAAAATTTGCATTTTTGAATTTTTTAAATTCCAACGACTATTAGCGACGACTTTTAAATTATTTATTTTTAAAATTCCGATGACTATTCTTGTCATCTCTAAAAGTTTTCTCCTTGAGTTTTTTTATGACAACAAATATCATCGCTAATAGTCTTTTTTAAAAAAATAATAATAAAAATATATTTTATTACAATTAAATGAATAATTTTTTTAAAACAAATTAAAAATCTATATTTTATTGTAATTAAATAAATAATTTTGTTTTTGATTTTATTTGATTTTTTAAAAAATATTTTTAATTTTTTAAAAATTAAGAAATATTTGAAATATAAATAAAATGCAAAAATAATTAATAATACAACACAAAGTGCGACATCCATCTCATAAAATAAAATGAAACATACTACATGATTTAATAAGAAATAAAAAGAAAATAAAAGTAGCACAAGTCTAATAATATACAAAATTTCTAATCATCTAAGTTTACATTTTCTTCCTCTTCCTCTTCCTCATCAGCAAGAGATACTATAGATGCTGGGGGTGGAGGTATATTAACAATGATTTTGGGGTTCGTTTGTGTAATATTCAAAAATTTCTAAACGTCAATTATTGTCACAAAGTACATAAATGAATATTTTTTTTGAATTATTATCACGAGTCTCAATTATTGTCATTATTATTACTATTATTATCATTATTGTTATTGACTAATAAATTTTACAAAGTGATTTTAATTACAGCGTGAAGACACGAGCCTCAATTACGAGCATGGTGCGCTAGTGTATAATTATTGTGATTTGTCTGTTAATTTCCTATTTTTGGATTTTTTTTTTCTGTATTTTATTTCCTTGAATGTGATATTTTAATTATTATATTTTTGTGTAAATCATTTTTTTATTTTTTATTTTTTGAAATTTCTAGAATTTATCTTTTTGAATTTTTTAGAAATTATTTTAAATCTTCATATTCTTTCTAAAAAATATATATAATTCATAAACATCCTCAATTGAATAAAAGAAAAGTAATTTTAGAATTTGCTAAAAAGTTTTAAAAGTTTTCATTTTTGACCCCTCAACTTTTGGAAAATTTTACTTTTGTCCCAAATTTTGAAAATTTTTGCAAAGAAGCCCCTAATAATTGTTCCAGCCACAAACCCACGACCTCACATGCTTTTTATCCCTATTTTCAGTTGGTGTGTCCCATTAATGTCCCAAATAATTAGCTTATCCGAATTACTCTTCTAAAAATGCATTAAAATAACTCACCACTATCTATACCTTTTCTCCCACCTATCTTCTCTTTTCTTCCATGTCCAAGACAACCAAAATCTATAGAGAACTTCAAAAAAACTTCCAGCCACCTTCCCTTAAGAGAAACCAAAGAGACACCAAGAGAAGACCATAAGAACTCTTAGAGAAAATCCATCCAAAAATCAAATCTAGCACTAGGATTCATGAGCTAGCAGCTTCAAGCTTTTGTCTTCAAAAAGATAGGTTTTCTTAACCCTAAAACTTTTCTTTGAAATTTTTGTTTATATATTAGAATATTTCATGAGATAAATGTTTTGATCTTTAGGCTAGTTCTCATTCAATTTGTGTGATGAATATGTTAGAGTTTCAAGCTTTTATGTTCTTGAGTTTTGTAAAGGATGATATTTATTATTGTTTTTGAGTAATATAGGTATGATGAAAAATGTTATTTGAGTTAAGATATAGCTTATGTTGACATACATGAAATTAGTTTTGAGATTATGTAAGGTAATAACATGATTTAGTATAAAGAAAACTTGAAGTATTAGCAACTTAATTACATTTCCTCGAGCATTGTCTATTCCTTACGTTTCTAGGATTTAATGAAAAAGATTTTTGAGGATTTGTGTTAATTTTTGAAAAGTTGACATCCTAAGTTTTCCAAAAAGCTATCATGAGTCCAAACTAGAGTTGTATTCTATTCTCTATGAATTTCCAAATTTTCAGTTAAAAACTAGAAAATCTACCAGTAGTATAAAACAGTTTTGTGAATTGTAAAACATAAAAAATAACTATTATTATCCAAATGAAATAAAATTAAATCTAGAGATATATATAGATGTATAGTATATTGTATATAAATTTCAAAGTCATTAGAATTTTGCGTGATTTTAAGAAAAATCATTGATTTCTAAATGTCGTAGTATCATTCAAACAACAGTACTGTGAATTGTAAAATGTAAAACTTATATTTTTTTACTGGAAATTTATGAAATTAAATCTGGTGATATGTTTAGATGTCTAGTATTTTGTATAAAAATTTCAGAACTATTTAAAATTTGTGTGATAATTATTGAACTGTTGTCTGCATGTGATGTTTTTCTAGAAACGGTGTGGCGTATTAGAAAATGTCAAAATAGTTCTTAAAGTATCTAAAAATTGTGAAATTTAATTTGGTAATATGTATAGATATTAAGAATACTGCGTACAAATTTCAAAGTTATTGAATTTTTGTGTAAATTTAAAAAATTCATTGATTGATGGCTGCCAGTAAAAAATGTGTGAACCCGTCCAAGTCTGGAATTTTTTTTTTTTTTTGGATGTGTTGTTTTTGCAATTTCACTATATGATTATTCCACTTGAATTATGATGTCATTAAATTATTGTAATGATGACTTGTGAGACTAAATAGTAAATTAATAAAATTAGGAATCATAGCACACCACCACTCCGCAAAGAGGTTGACTTTTCTATGCTCGCTATTGTTCGGGATAATAACATGTAAAGTGCTCACCTGTAACACATAATAGTATTATATCTATACATTAGTATTTTGGATATTTGAAAGCATGGCTTATCCTTTGCATATTTCCAATGATTTTAGATATTTAAGAAATAGTTTTATTTATATGATTATCTTGAAACACATGACATTATTATTGTGAAAGTTATATTTGAATTCGTGATGTTTTCACATGGCTTAGTGTTGTAGTTTAGAGGGTGCCAAGTACAGAGTGATTAGTATCCCTTATTTTATTATTGGGGAGAGTAGTTCCCAACCAGGGTGATTAGTGCCCTTATTTTATTATTCAGGCGACTAGTTCTCGTAGAGTAATTAGTGCCCTTATATAATTATGCCCACAAAAAAATGATAATAAAGCCCACCACAAACTTCAGGCCTAAATTATATTACATTATTAAAAATACTTTCATGCATTTATAAAACTTTAATTAATTATTTTGTGAGCTAAAAACTTTACTTACTGAGTTTATCACTCATATTATTAAGTTATATATTACAGGAACTTCAAATGGAGTGTCTAGCTCATACCCTGAGTGAGGGCACGTTTGTGGCTGCTTCAAGACCGTGTGTGCATATGCCCCGATCTGTGTCTCTATTTGTTTTAAGTTATCATTGGGTGTTTGCAAATTTAATAATTTTCAAACTTGAAACTTAAAAAAAAATTGTTTTATTTGGGTTGTTCTCGAAACTTAAGAATTATTTTACATTTAATGTTCTAAGATAATTTCCATATAATTAATAATGTTGAATTATTTTCATATGAAGAATTTAAATCATATTCGCTTTAAAAATTCAAATCATTTTTCTTTTTTAAGAATATTACTTTTAAAAAAAATTTGCAAATTTTATTAATTATAGCTTAGTATTTTAATATATTTAGAAGTCACGATCGAGGTTGTGACAAAGAATGGTATCGAAGCTATTGGTTTTTAAAAGTGATTCTGTAGACAAAAACATGTACACACTATTCCGAACAACGCAATCTCGACTTCACCAATAAGTTTCCATAATTCATTTATATTATTTGTTAGGCTATATTATGGAATATTTTATAATCAAATTCATTTATAGTAGTACTTGTGACAATAAGTTGTAGGGCCATATGAAAGAGATTATTTGGAACAAACTTCTTGGAATAATAATGTCCCCAAATGATTCATGAGCCTTTGCCCCATAATTAAGTTAAGCCTTGAATTAATAAGATTTTTGAATTTCTCCTTAATAGAAATTTAATGCAATGCCAAGAAGACAATCTGTTAGGAACATTGCGGAACAGACCCCTGTGCTGCACCCACCTGACGAAGTAGCTGAATTACGCAAATTGGTTCGCCAACAAGGTGAAACGATAAAGAAACGAATGTAGGACAAATAACCTATAAATGAACAATAAAGGCCATAACCATCGGCACTAGTACTGCCAGGACCAGTGAACAAACCGTAGAGGCAAGACCCACTTGCATAAGTACAGCCAAGATTTAAAACATTGTATGAACAGTTCAGCAAATAAGGGCAGCCAGAAGTTGAAAGATCTACGGACCCTAGTGTAGCAGAACATTGGCTACAAAAGATTATGTGCTTTTTGAAGTTTATGCAGTTAAGTAATAGTGAAAAGATGGTATGTGCCACCCATATGCTATCGAGTGATGCTTACTTTTGGTGGGAAAGGATAGTCGTCGATCGTGCAGTACCAGCACTTGGAATGAATTTGTCAAGATATTCAACGATAAATACTCTAGTCCTGAAGTCAGAGGGATAGAGTTTATGGAATTTGTTAGCCTATACGTAATGCCCCGAAATTTATTTAATGTTATTGTAATATAAAATGATGAATTAATGTGCCATAATTAATGTTTCAATATTAATTTGATTATTTAGTTAAATTTTAAATTTTTGGTTGTTTTTTAATTTAATGAATTTAAATGATTTCTTATTGTTTTAAAATGATGTTTTGAGTTTTAAAACACAACAATTTATAAAATATTAAAAATATTCTATTTTACAAAACCGTGGGTGGCACATAGTTTTCGTACAATAAAACCGCTCACCGTTTCTCTCCATTTATTCTCTCTCTCACTCTCTCTGATATCTCTCTCTCTTTCCTCCCGTGTGAGCCCCTCTCCCACTCTCTCTCTCTCTTTCTCTCTTCTCTCTCAATTTCTCTTTCAAATTTTTGAAACAAAATTCAAATCCAAGCTTCGGATTAGCAAGAAGGAAGCTCGGGGAAGTGATTTGGCAACCAAGAATGCGGATTGAAGCTTCGATTCGATGTTAGTTTTGAAATTTCTAAACTTTTTCAAAATTTTTAATTTTTGTGCATTTTTGAAATCTAAGTTTGTTTGAGTTTAGAAAACTCTTGATTTGAGTTAAATGAACTTAGAACAACTAGAATCTAAGCTTGGATTGAAGAAAAATGGATTAGATTCAAGATTTTTCATTTTTCCTCATTTTTCCCTATTTTTGGATTTTTGAGATTTTTATGTTTAAATCTTGTTTAAATGAGTTCAAAAGTGTTCTAGTATGTTTTTCTATCATCTATGAATATTTTTCATGCCTGAGATTTGAGAAAAACAGGTTAAAATCAAGATTTGGATTTTGGGAGAACCAAAACCAATGGCTGGAATTTTTGGGTTTTCCTAGTTCGGCAGGCCGGATTCAAAGGATCGGCAGGCCGGACTGCACCGTTCGGCAGGCCGAACCTGGGAAATGTCCGGCCGATCAGACCTGATTTTCGGCAGGCCAAACTGCACAGTTCGGCCGGCCGAAGCAGGGTGTCCGGCAGGGCGACAGAGCATGGAAAATTTTGTGATTTTTCATCTGTTTTCACTGTTTTGAACCCCGATTTAAATTCCAACCTTGTAAAATGATTTTAAAGATACAAATGGCACACTGGGACATCATGAAATGGTTTAGTAACATAGAATGACTCGAACTAGATATTGATCGACTTAGTGTGTATCTAGGGTCGTTCGTAGTTCCGCGGAGCTAACGTATAGCGGACCTGGATTACGGTGTGGGGCATCGACACGAGTATCGAGGTAGGACTTCTACCCCATTCTTTGGTAGCCTAGTTTCAAAATGATTTGGCTTTGAAAAGGGTTTCTATAAAAATATTTTCAACGGTTGATTGAAAATGGAATTTATTGGTTATATTTTAATATAACCGTGAACTGAAATGAACTTCATAATGAATGTAAATGACAATACTCGGTAAATGGGTTTTGAATGATGATGAAAATAAACACAAAGGCATGATGCTATATCAGAGATCGGGTCATGTAGCGATCGACCTTGGGGGCAGGTCCCAAAATCCAGTTGGGCTACTACCGTGGTGATATTCTTATGGTTTGCCTAGGAAAAAAAATAATGTGTATTTGGTTGACTGAATAAACTGTTTTGGGTAAGAATAGTTTTATTTAAATTTATTTATTTATTCAATGTTTCTTTTAAATAATTCCTTGAATAATGAGATTTTCCTTTAAATTAAATGATTTATTAAAATATAGTCCTACTGAGCCTTTCGCTCACATTTTCTTTGTTGTTTTTAAATCCCCCCCACACCCCCCCCCCCCCCCCCCCCCCCCCCCCCCCCCTCCCTGTAGGTGGATTTCCTTTTAGGTTCAGAGAGGATTCAACGGACCGAACTCAGGAGCCGTAGAAGGATTAGTAGGTTGTTTGTATAAATTGAACAAGGCATGTAATGTTTTTAACTTTCTTTGTGCTTGGACTGTAGTTGTATTATTATATTGTCAGTACAATGTGTGTACACAAGTTGTGGGTCGGTGGGACTCATACTCGCGGCTCTTTATTATTTAATTATTCGCTTAATGATTTCACATGTTTAATGTTATGAATTCTTTTATAAAATGTTGCTTTGAACTTTTACATTTTTATTATTTAATTTAACCCCTAAAACTCTTGATTTTAATTAAATTCTCCCTTTAATTAATTTAAATAATCTGCCACGTCACCTCCCGTACTCCGGGGCGTGACACTATATCAAGGAAATATGTCTGTGTCTGACTTCAACAAGAAGTTTGATTGCCTTGCTAGATTTGCCCAAGGAAGGATTGGCGATCAGGCCTTCAAGATTAGGGAATACCTGGACAAGTTACAACCAAAATTGAGTCGAAATGTATTCATGGGAATAAGCTCAACCAGCACAACACCTGAAGTGATTGACAAGGCTTTGCAAGCAGAGAGATATGAAGCCAAAATAACACAAGATATACCCACTCCACTCAACAGTTTTCTACTTAGAAATCCTAACTTTGGAAGCAATCATGGTAACCAGCAACCACCATGGAATCATGGATTCAAGAAGAGACAAAATGGTGCAAATTTTAGAGGTAAGCCAGGTTCAGTGAAGAAGTTCAAAAGTGGGAATCATTCCCAATGTCATCAACAACTACAATTTCCCACTCCTACTTTTGCACAAATTCTAACATATGACCAGTGCAGGAAAAGACATTTTGGAGGATGTTGTCCCACCCATAGATTTTGTTATGAATGTGGAACTGACCAGCATCTCCAACCAAATTGTCCTCAAAGACAAGGTCAACCAAGAGTCGAACAACCACAATAATCTCAACAACAGAAAAGTCAACAGTAGACCAATGCTCGTGTCTTTGCCTTGACCAAAGCCGAAGTCGATGCCAACCCCCACATATGGTTGCAGGTCAGATTTCTATAGCTAGTACTAATACTTATGTTTGGATTGATTCTGGTGCAACACATTTTTTCACATCTCTTAAATTTGTACTCGATTAGATAGAGTTCTCAATGTTATATTTGAGTCTCTTAATGTTTCATTTGCATCTAGAGAGGTCCTATTGTCCCAATCACATCTGAGAAATACCCCACTCTATATTGACAGTAGGGAATCATATGTTGATCTGATTGTATTAGAAATGTATGAGTATAATGTATTTTAGGTATGGATTTCTTATCTAAGTACAACGCCACCATCGACTGTCAAAGGAAAAGAGTAGTGTTTTAACCTTTAGAGAACGATTATTTCTAGTTCATTGGAACTTCCAACAACACTTGTATTTCCATGATCTTTGCCTTGAAAGTAAGACGGTTGCTACATCAATGATGCATGGGTTATTTGTCAAGCATAAAATACACCTCCATGGAACGAGCGTCAAGACCCGAAAAAGTGCTAGTCATGTAAGGATTCACTAAAGATTTCCTAGAAGATGTTTCTGGACTACCACCAGCTAGGGAGATTAAATTTGAAATCGAGCTTATCCCTGGAAATTCACCAATCTCTAAAGCTTTGTACAGAATAATGCCAACTAAACTTAAGGAATTAAAGACATAACTACAAGAACTATTAAACAAGACAGTTATACGATCAAGTTACTCATCTTGGGGACCCCTAGTCCTATTTGTTAACAAGAAATATGGTACTATGCAAGTGTGTATCAACTACTGTGAGCTGAACAAAGTGGCAATACAGAATCGATACCCCTTACCATGTATCGATGGTTTATTTTATCAACTTTATGGAGCTATAGTGTTCTCAAAGATTGATCTATGTTCAGGCTATTATCAATTGAAGATTCGAGAAAGCAATGTACCCAAGACCGCTCCTAGAACTTGTTATGGCCACTACGAGTTTATGGTCATGCCATTTGGTTTAACCAATGCTCCAACAGCCTTCATGGATTTGATGAATAGAGTTTTCAAAGAGTACTTGGATAAGGTTGTGATAGTGTTCATCGACGACATTCTCATCTACTCCAAAACCAAAGAAGAACATGAGGTACATCTACGTCGAGCTTTTTAGACTTTTAAAGTGAACCAACTCTATGCAAAATTCAATAAATGTGAATTGTGACTGGACAAAGTTTCTTTCCTCCACCATTTAGTGTCAAGTGAAGGTATTTCAATTGACGCTATGCAAGTTGAAGCAGTCAGTAATTGGTCCCAACCGACTAATGCTTTAAAAGTTTAAAGTTTTCTAGATTAGCTGGCTATTATAGGCTATTTGTTGAAGGTTTCTTAAAGATTGCAATGCCATTAATTCAGCTGACCAGGAAGAACCATCGATTTGAATGGACTATCATTAATGAAAAGAGCTTCCAATAACTCAAAAAGAGGTTAACATATGCACTAATCCTCACCATTTCAAACGGTGAGAGTAGTTATGTCATCTATAGTGATGCTTCAAAAGTAGGTCTTGGAGCAATATTAATGCAGAATAGGAAAGTGATTGCCTATGCTTCTAGACAATTGAAGAATTATGAGAAGAATTACACTACCCATGATTTGGAACTTGCTGAAGTAGTCTTTACATTAAAGACATAAAGACACTATTTATATGGCATTCGATGTGAAATCTACATCAACTACAAAAGTCCCAAGTATTCATTTCACTCAAAGGAACTAAACATGAGACAAAAAGATGGTTAGAACTGGTAAAGGACTATGATTGTAAAATCTTATACCATCTTGGAAAGTAGAACATTGTAGCAAATGTTTTAAGTAGGAAATCCTCAATGGGTTTGTCGATAGTGAAAGTTCTTCGAAGCCCCCTTCGGAAAGAAATATGCTCAGCAGGAATCGAATTGATTACTGGGAATTGAATGCTCTCAGTATTCAATCTCCCTTACTTGATGACATCAAAGTGAAATAACACGAGGCCCTTATGTTAAAAGATTGAAGAAGGAAATCTAGAAAAGAAAAAATCTAAACTTTGGCGTAACAGTGGCAATGTCTTACAATACAAAGATAGATTGTATGTTCCATCTAGTTCAAATCTCTAGGAATAATCTTGTCTTAAGCTCACTCAATGTCATACTCAATTCACCCTAGGAGTACAAAGATATACGGAGACTTAAAGCTTCATTACTAGTGGCCAAATATGAAAATGAAGATAATTGAGTTTGTATCTCGAGGATTGATGTGCCAATAAGTCAAGCTAGGGCATCAACAACCACCAAGATTACTCAAGCCATTGCCTATACCGAAATAGAAATAGAAGAATATTATTATGGATTTTGTCTCTGGTTTACCCTAGACGCAAAGTAGAGATGACAAAATTTAGGTAATAGTGGATAGATTAACCAAGTCTATACATTTCCTACTTATCAAAGAGAAATCTTCTTGCTACCAGTTAGCCCAACTCTACATCAAGTGGATTGTCAGATTGCATAGGATACCAATATCCATTGCCTGTGACCGTGATCCTCGCTTCACCTCTTTCTTTTGGAAGAGTCTATATAAGGCCATGGGGACTAACTTCACCTTGTAATTGAGGCTCATACCTCCACACTGTACTTAAAATCACTTTGTAAAATTTATTAGTCAATAACAACAATAATAATGAAAATAATAAAGACTCATGATAATAATTCAAAAAAAATTATTCATTTATGTAGTTTATGACAATAATTTACATTTAGAAATTTTCAGGCATTCCAGTTTGTCTTAATTGAGTAACTACCTTGTCGTTGCTGGTATATAATTATGTGAGCTAGTTTTGCATCTATGAAGACAACTGGGTGTGTCCAAACTATGAACTAGAGGATGTGGAATTGGAACCCAACTCTCTCTGAATCAGTCGAGGTCCTACTCTAGTTCGGTGACCCCTACACGTCCCTAGCACATCTGCAAGTATGGCGCCCTAGTTAATGGCAGGGGCTGAAGAGCAGGTTGCAGCCTGCGTCGCCTGTATTTGTCCCTCTTGAACCATTTGGCTCTATATTTAAAAGTGAAGAAAAAATTATAAATTAATGAATAAATGTTATAAGATAATATAGTACTTAAAGAGACGCCTATGGTTTATTTACAAGTATGGCCTCCGCAACCTCATTTTCCCAACTCTTGTCCTGACGAAAATGTTGAGTATGCCAGTTGTCGATCAAGGATTGCAGCTGGCGCGCCTCGAGGTTCATTTGTAACGTTGAATTAATGTCAGACTTCAATTATTGATATTAAATTTATGGAAACGAGTATCCAATAAAAATACATAATGTATCTTACATTTTTATAGCGATGTTACGTAAAAGATGCTTGCCCCTGATAGCTTGACCATTTCATTTCTTTACAATTTGCCGCATTCATTTGTGATCAAGCTTGTAAAAAAATTTACAGCTTTACAATGCATTTTATTAAGTGATACATAATAAAGGACGTATTGATAGGGAAACAACTTTAAATGCAAGCGAGAAAAACCGCTTACAACATTTCTGCCAATCCTCCATAGTCTTAACAGTTTTAGGCTTCATATTTAGCCTATGCTTCTTGTAGTGATTGTTTGGCTCATTCTTCCAATCATGATAACACTTTTGGGTCTCATGGTTGATGTAAGCCCTCATCTCAGACATAAGCTTGATGTTAAACCATTCCTCAATTTTTAAAAACAAGTTACAATATATGTTTCAAGAAAACATAAAAAAATTGAATTGATGAAAAAGTTATTATTGTCATGTGTCCGGGGATCTTGTTTACAATCTCCGGTGGGATAAACCTCCAAGTGTTTTAGTGAACGGGCACACAATCCCTTATGTCCACCTCAATGGCACTATCAAATCATATGCCAGATTCCTCGACAGCCTTCATTGTGTCCCTTATATGATCAAATAGTACGGGGCACTTTCTATGCAGTGCCACCCATTTGGCATTCTATCACCCCAAACTCTCCCCAACCCCCATGGCTTGAGGAAGCTAGTACTGTATGTTTAAGGTTTATGAATTAAAGAAAACCAATAAGATTGTGAAAAAAGACATGCAAATATTAACAATTTAGACCTGATTGCATTGAGATGGTAACGTCGTCCCATGTCCCAGTGGGGGCTTAGCTCCCTAAGCAAATCCAACACATATGGCAATCCAGGCAGACATGCTACACATTGGTAGTAAAAAATAAGATCAATTTCTACATTATATTATGAAACGAATGTTAGTATAAGTTTCAAAGTATGTTAGTTAAGTACAATATAAAAAGATTCAATCATCATCACTGCTAATGTAAGCAAAATGGTCACAAGAAACTTGTTTATCTTCTTCCTCAGCTGCACTCCTCATCCTACAAGGTAAAGGCCCTATCCTATTCATAATTGTAACTTATGCATTGTTACTCATTCCACGACACACCTTTCTTGTAAAAATTTCAGCAGCATTTCCCTTTAGTTCTTCGCAGTGTGCTATAGAAAGTTGCACATTCGGTGAACAAGGTAAGACAACCGAAAAATCTACCACAACGCTTGAGTGGAAATGAGCAATAAACGCATAAAATTACAATATAAATGTCCAAATGGAACAATGGCACATCGATTCTAGAATGAGTATAAAGTTATCTTAATAATGAAGTGCAATATATGTTCTGTAATAAACTCGTACGCATGTACGATTCTTTTTGACTGCATACTATGATAATAATTAATAGTATGCACACCACCAAATTCTTGAATATCACTAGAAAAGTGTTATTTAATTTCATATATTCTTTAAAACCTTTATTATTTTCACCTCAAATTTTATTCAATTTTAATAATTAAATAATTATTATTAACTGTTAAATTTTAATTATTATTTTTATTTTAGCAATTGAATAAATTAATAATTATTAACATTTTTAATAAACTTTTAATGATTTTGTAATTTTAATTAACATTATTAATTTCAAATCGTTATAAAATCACCACTTAATTAGTTATGATTTTTTAACATTATTAAAAATTTAATAATTAATTAATACTTAATAATTCATATTAATTATTTACTATTAATTATGAATTTCCAACACTAGTATTTTTATGTTTAAAAAATTTATCATTATTTATAACATAACTAATTAATTTTTACTTAATAAATGTTAACTCTTATTAATTTCAATAACATTATTAATTGCAATTATTAATTTTTTTAATATTAACTATCATTTTCTAATTATTATTATTTTATTAACGTTTAAATAAATTAATCAATAATTAGTAACCACTCAACTAATTACTAATCTTATAATTATTACTTAATAAATGTTAAGTATTATTAGTTCCAATATTTAATTACTTTCTTATTAATCAATAAAATTTTAATGTAAAATTATTATTTATCAGTTATTAACATCTAATTGTAATAATTATACCCACATATTCAATATAATTAAAAAATTTCACATGTTCACATGTTCACACTTTCATATATTCACATATTACAATAGCCACATATTGAATAATTTAACGTATTCATAATTTCACAATTAAACAATATCACAATTTTACATGTTCACATATTCACAATTATAATTACACATATTTACAATTTCACAATTTCAATTACACAATTTCACATATTCACAGATTCCATTACACAATGTCATATATTCACATAATTTTACATATTACACAAATTCACATAACACTTTAAACAACATCTCTAAAGAGAGAGAAATCGAGAGAGGAAAGAGGAAAAAACAAAGAAATAGGGAAGAAGATGACCTCTAGTCTGATATAATCAAGACTTTTTAGCGATGATTGCTAAAAGTCAAGAAATCATCGCTAAAATTCGTTTAACAATGTCGTTTAATTAAACTCTAATAAAATAGATTATTGGCGATGACAATGACTTTTAGTCACGACATATGTCATCACTAGAAGTCCCCAAAAATCTAAAAACCACCCTATTAATCCGCCAAAAAATTTAATGAAAAATGAATTTTGTGATCTTTAGCAATGACATGTCGTCACCAAAAAGTCGATGTCATCGCTAAAAGCCATCCCCTTGACACAATTCTGGCGTTTGACGCCAGACTTTGTCGTCGCTAAAAGTCCTCCTCTTGATGAGTACTATATTGAAGTACACGCTATAAAATTTTAGGACTTTTAACGACAACATAAAGTGGGTCCCACTCTTAAAATTTTGAAATTTCCATTGGAATCGTAAGAAGGACTTTTAGTGCTTCGTCGCTAAAAAGTTGCTAAAGGGTGATTTTTAGCAACAACAAACTTTCGTCGTTAAAAGAATTTATTGTTGTAGTGTCCCATTCTACTTTTCACACCCGCTTTTCTAAACCACCTCCTATTTTACTTGTTACACCTTTTTCAAAATGCTAAAAAAACCTTACACCTGAATAGTTTTTTTCCTTTATTTCTTTTTCAACCTGCCAATCGAACCGACCAAACATAACTACACCTAAAGAAACGTATAAGAAAGTTAAGTATAATATCATTGATTAAAAAGAAAAAATATCATTGATTCAAAGCAAAAACTTCCACTTTTGTTAAAAAGAAATTATTCCAATTTCGTTATAAAAAATTATTGCACTTTTTTTTTTTTGCTGGCTAATGGAACAAATAGAACTTTAAAAATTGATTTTGCTGATTCCACTTTTGTTTTCTTTACGAGTTTCTTCTAAAAAAACCTGAATACTCCTTCACGAATTTCCATATTATAAAAAAGTCACTTCATATATACATTATTTTCTTCCGTAAGAAAATCAATCCGTATAACTAGTGGGGTTTAACGATTAAAACATGAAAAAAAAAATAAGAATTTTGAAGAAAAAAGCATGTACTTTTTTGTGAGGAGCCTTGTTGACCGTTAGAATTCATCTCTATTTCTTTAGAAAATTTAAGGCACAATAATTTTTTTAAAGTGGGATGTGTATGGAGTATTTCTTTAAAATAATTTTGTTCTTAAAAGTAATTTTATTAATAGGTAATATAGTAATAAAAAATTTTATTGGAAAAAGGGGTGTCAAAAGTAAAATGAGGACCCCCCTTTGAATATACGTAATGTTATGATTATTAAAAATACAAAAAAAAACAAAAAAAACAAAAACCCAACTCTTAACAGCTTCACATACCTAAATAACCTGTCGTGAGATGTTGTATGATTGTTTTTTTTTTTTTTTGGCTTTTTCCATAAAGAATAGACAATGTTGTTTTATTTATTATCAAAAACTTCTTCCCAAGAAAAGGGTTACTATCAAGAAAGAAAAAAGAAACATATTACCTCAGAAAAAAGAAGCATATTTCCTCCCTAAAATACTACATATGATGTCTACAATGAAAAGAGCAGATAAGAGAGAATAAATAGGTCTTTTGGTCATCCGTTGTAATGTGCAGTAGCAATAGGCACAACATAACGTTCATTAACGCTGATGTTAGAAAGTCACAAAACGTAATCGTCATCAAAGTGTAGTGTCAAACGTTAAATATAACATTGACTTGGAGTGGTGTAACATATTTTTGTTGCTTTTTTTAAAGTAAATTTTTTGGTGTTATGCCCCTCAAAGATTGATGTTACTTACATTGTTATGTTTTTTTTTTTATTATTATTTCGAGGTATTACATCGGAGAGATGCTCCATTGTACAAGAACCATATATATATCACAATTCCAAAACTATAGAATCATGTGGTTGCCGATAAGCATCATGGCCGTAGGAGGAATCCTCTTGAAACTACATTACAAACCTAGTAGTCGCTCTCAATGTACTGAGTACATGATTCACTCCAGATAAGATCTCCAGACATTGAAACTGTATACTCTATTGTCTTCACATACCCTTTCTCTCTCTCTCTCTCTCTCTCTCTCTAAAAAATTTCTTTCCTTGATAAGTTTTTTCCCCCATTTTTCTTTTCGTTTTAGTTGTTGCAATTAGACTAACTTTTTAGGCGTATTGTTTGTCTTGTTAATCTCTTCTAGAGACCATTTTTTAAAGAAAATTTCTAGAGACCTAGTTTTTGTCCATAATTGTTTTACTTGGAGCTGGAAATGAGAGACTAGAGAGCTCCGTCCAGAGTGGATAGCAATATTATTGAAGGAATGACGTCTAAAGTATATTCAAACAGTGTACAAGCTAACTCAAAACCTGTGATCTCAACGAACTTTATGCAAGTTAGCAATGTTGTCAAGACTAAAATATTCAAAATGCCGTTTTAAAAGTTAATTATCACATTTAAGTATTGTTAGATTTCCACCCAAAAAATATATAAATAATAGAGATTCCAGGTTTTAAAATTATGAAAAACATGTTTGTTGGTGCTAAAAATTAGTGAGAGAGAGATCTAGTGGGGAAAAAGGAAGCACTACTTTTATTGACTATTGAGACTTCACGTGTATGATAAGATTTGGAGGTGCTACAAAATTAGTGAGAGAGAGATCTAGTGGAGAAAAAGGACGCACTACTTTTATTGACTATTGAGACTTCACATGTTTGATAAGATTTGGAGGTGCCATAAAATTAATGAGAGAGATCTAGTGGAGAACAAGGAAGCACTACGTCTATTGGCTATAGAGACTTTGGCCCATTTGGTGCAACATTAGATAGCATAGTTGTAGAGAATTGGATGGAAATGCATTGAAACGAATAGAATTAAGCATGTGTTTAGAATGTTAGTTAAAACTAATTTAATACTGTGTAAAATTCTCAACAGCTACAATAGAAGACAAAAAGTTGTTGCAATATAAAGTTCTCACATTTACAGTTTTTAAAGTTAAAACTTTAGTTTTAACCAACTTTTCAAACGGCCAATAAATTTTATCTAATTCAATCGCATGTTTTAGTGTGGTGTTATTAAGATAAAGGGCCTTTGTAATAAAATTTCAAAAATTAGGGTCAAATTGTAAATTTTTAAAAATAGAGGGAAAAATATAAAATATAAAAATATTTCAGCTATGTAAAAAATTACGTTTTGACCTCTCAATTTTTAAAAAATTATAATTTTGACTATAAATTTTATAAACATTTATAAATAGGCCCTTAAAATTTTTTTATAAATATACGAAGATTGTGTTTAAACACATACTTTAACAACAAATAGCCTAGTCTTCTTCCAAGAGATCTAAAACCATGGAAGCCAAGTGGTGGGCCCGTGATTTGATCTAAAACCATGATTTGATTGGATGACTGCTACTCTCCAGTGCCCGTACTATTTTCCTGCTTCTTCCTCTTCTCTTCTTCTTTTTTTTTTTTTTTCTCGTGCGTGTATAGAAAGAGGACAAACTCGGTGGAATGGGTCTATGTAGGATCATGATGGCCTCATCATCACAACATGTGCAACTGCGTTTGTTTCTTTTCCTACTTAGCCCAATAGTCCAAAGGATTTTGTATTTTAAAGCAATAAAATCTCTAGCTGTTTTATAGACGTTAAAAGGAGGGACAATTACAATGCTTTTGCCACGTCGAGTGACATCATTGATCTTTGTTGTTTAATATTTAAGGTAATTGAATTTTTTCCTTTTGGACAGTTTTGAAATGACTAATTTTTAAAATTTAAGTCGAATAACAACCTTTTAAGAGCTTAATGACTGAAAGGTTGTTGTCAGCCAAGGTTGGGAAGGCATTTCAATGATGTTTATGGTACAATATTTTTAGTTCTAGCTTATAGCTTATTAGCAGAAGGATCTATGAAAATTTTACCATAAGTGCACTGTGTTATAAGTTCCAAAGGATTTTAATAACAAAAAGGAAAAATTTTGCTTATAAATGACTCATTTTGTAAAATTTTAAGGTATCAAGTGATGGACAAAAATAATAAAAGTATAAAGATTAATAGGCCGAGATAAAAAACTCAGGACCAAAACATCACTATACTTAAATTTGTAGACTACTAAAATATTGCCCAATATTTTATCCAAAAAACTTATTTGGTTATTGAACAGGTAACAACCCCAAATTTACTCGATGTTTATTATTTCTGTCTTGTTTCTTGCCATTAGAGCTTGTTCACATCTTGCTTGAAAGTGGAAACAGAAGTCATGTTTTCCCCAAAGCAAGTCTTTTTTTTTTTTAATCTAAATTTACCAAAGCCAGTCTTTTTTTAATAAATTTACCAAACCAAGTCTTTTTTTAATTTAAATTTACCTACAGCAGACTTTTTGTTTTTCCTGATAATCATGTCTTCTGATAAGGATCAAGTCTTTTAACAATAGAGTCAAGTCTTGTTTAGGTGAAAATTTGTCGTAGAACTTGAACTACAAGTCTGGAAGCAAAATTTGCGTCTAGATTAGAGGCAAAATTGCAATTGAATTGTTACTCTCTCTTTTTTTCTTTTTTCTTTTTTTTTCTTTTTTCTTTTTTTTTTTTTTTTTTTGGTAGAGCCATCGTTTCTATTCTTGTATATCAGAAAACCCTCCCTTTGACGCCAAGGAATAAAGACAAAGAAGATAAGTGGTTCTTTCTTTCATTATCATGGACTAGCCACGAAGATTCAAACTTGCAAGGATTTCTGAATCATGGCTATATCCACTTGTAATTTTCGTATTAGAGGTGGGAAAAACACCCCAAAAAAATGGCAACTTGATTTCGATGAGATGTGTAGAATTTCTAAGATTGATTCTCGGAAATTAGGCTGAGTTTTTCTTGTGATTTGCTGAGTTGTATGGGCTGCAATATGGGCTGCAAATCAGGGATTTTGTTTCTTGTGATTTGCTGAGTTGTATAGGCTGCAATATGGGCTGCAAATCAGGGATTTGGATAGCTGATTATTTGATTTAGATATATAGGAAATTTGTTAGCTGTCCCTTAGCTGTATCCCTAGATTAGTGACTGATTTTCTGTTTTTTTTGTCCTATAAATACTGCTGTACATTCATGAGAAATAAGCAGAAGAAAATATTCTTCAAATTCTTCTCAACTCTTCAAATTCTTCATAAAATATTCTTCAAATTCTTCTCAACTCTTCAAATTCTTCATGGTACCAGAGCTATTCTAAGATTAATCTTCTCTCATGACAAAATACGGAATGGCCACTAGCTCCTCATCGGAAATCACCTCCAATTCTGAAACAGCTATGACAGGCTCAAAGGGAGAAACCGAGAGCAACAATCTGCCCATTACCGGTCACAAATTAAATGGGCACAATTACCTGCAGTGGTCACAATCCGTCATGATGTTCGTATGTGGAAAAGGAAAGGATGATTACCTTACTGGTGTAGCTACAGCCCCGAACAAAGATGATCCTAAATTCAGAGCATGGAAATCTGAAAACAACATGGTGATGTCTTGGCTGATAAATTCCATGGTGAACGAGATTGGAGAGAACTTTCTTCTCTACGGAACTGCCAAGGAGATATGGGACGCTGCCAAAGAAACCTATTCCAGCTCTGAAAATACATCTGAACTGTTTGAGGCAGAGAGCATCCTTCATGATCTTCGACAAGGTGAATCCTCGGTCACTCAATACTTTAATTCTCTCACACGATATTGGCAGCAGTTAGATCTTTTTGAAACATTTGAGTCGAAATGTACTAGAGATGAAGCTTTATACAAACAGATCGTTGAAAAGAAGCGAATGTACAAATTTTTGTTGGGACTCAACAAAGAACTCGAGGAAGTGCGAGGAAGAATTTTGGGGACAAAACCACTGTCAAGCATCCGCGAAGCCTTCTCTGAAGTCCGTCGAGAGGAGAACCGTAAGAAAGTCATGATGGGCTCACCATCTGCCACTCTAGCAACCGGAGAAGGGTCTGCACTTGCTGTTCAAGGACTCCAACAATCTCATACTAATAGCAATCGGCCTCGGAAGGGAAGACCTTGGTGTGATCATTGTCTTAAACCCGGACACAATAGAGACAACTGTTGGAAGATCCATGGCAAGCCGGTGGATTGGAAACCATGACAAAACAACAAAGAGAGTCACGAAAATGCTACCTCCACAGCTAATGACACAACCGAAACCAATTTGTTTAGCAAAGAGCAGATTGAACTTCTCCAGAAGATGTTTGGACAGTCCTTGCCAACTCCAACATCGTCTGCAACATTGGCTCAATCAGGTAACATTCTCAATGCTCTTAATGTGAAGCAGATTAAGAGACCATGGATTGTTGATTCAGGTGCCTCAGATCACATGACGGGTGATGCCTCTCTTCTTATGAACCTTAAAACCTGCCAACAAGGTCACACTGTTAGAATTGCCGATGGGTCTGTATCCAAAGTAATAGGGATCGGTTCAGCCAAAATTTCAGAGTCTCTTATTCTCAACTCTGTTCTTCTTGTTCCAACTCTTGATTGTAATCTCTTATCGGTTACTAAACTCACCCATGATAAAAATTGTGTGGCTAAATTTGTTCATAACCTTTGTGAATTTCAGGACTTGGATTCGGGGAAGACGATTGGCAGTGCTAGAGAATGCTCGGGACTTTATCTCCTCAAAACTAAAGACCCTCCAGAAAGACAAGTCCAGCAAGTTGTGTCAGAGATTCAATGTCAAAATAATGCTTTGTCAAGCCTTAGTTCCAATAACGATGGTGAGATCATGTTAAATCACTATCGCCTAGGTCATCCCAATTTCTTGTATTTGGAAAAACTTCTCCCTTCATTATTCAAAAAATAAAAATTCAAATCAATTTCATTGTGAAGTGTGTCAATTTTCAAAGCATATCAGAAACTCATATCCCAAACTTCCATATAAAAAATCACATCCCTTCTCACTAATTCACTCTGATATTTGGGGACCTTCTCGAATCAAAAACATAACTGGGACACGTTGGTTCATTTCATTTGTGGATGATCATACTCGAATCACTTGGTTATTTCTCATGAAAGAAAAATCTGAAGCAGGCCAGATATTTAAAAATTTCAATGCCATGATCCAGACCCAATTTCAAACAAAAATCCAAGTGTTAAAAACTGACAATGCTAGGGAATATTTTGCTTCAATTCTAAGTGATTATCTGTCAAGTCACGGGATTGTTCACCTAAGCTCTTGTGTTGACACACCTCAACAAAACGGGGTAGCTGAAAGGAAAAATAGGCATCTTCTTGAGGTAGCTAGATCTATTATGTTCACAACTCATGTTCCTAAACAGTTCTGGGGGGAAGCTGTACTTACAGCTACCTATCTTATTAATAGGATGCCTTCTCGTGTTCTAAATTTCAAAACACCCATCAATACCCTTCTTGAGTTATACCCACATTCAAGAATTGTGTCTACCATTTCCTTAAAAGTGTTTGGATGTTCTGCTTATGTTCATGTGCACCATAGAGGAAAACTTGATCCTAGAGCCATCAAATGCATATTCTTAGGGTATTCACCAAACCAGAAAGGATACAAATGTTTCTCTCCCATCACAGGACGGTTCTACAATACGATGGATGTCACCTTCCTTGAACAACATCCATACTATCCCAAACCTGCCATTCAGGGGGAGAACATAGTCAATGAATACCAGCTTTGGAATAGCATTCCCACTTCATCTGAACCTTCAGTAATTCCCACAAATTCTGTGTCAGATGACCATATCCCTCAATTTCCCGAGAGTGAGTCTATGTCTCAAATTGAACCTCAAAATACTGCTAATGATTCCATTGAACCCTCAACGCCTCTACCAATAGAAACTCACAATTCCCATGTCCCAAACAGTGATTTTCGTGTTTATTCCAGGAGAAGAACTCAAGAGGGAACAGAGAACCGAGCATATCTTGAGCCAGTCCAGGAGTCCAACCTGAGTACAGGCCATCCTGACAGTTCTCAAGGTAAAATCTCTGAACCACATATTACTGAGCCGGTTTTCAATGATCTGAATTGGCCAATTGCTCTAAGAAAAGGTGTAAGATCTTGTACAAACCACCCAATCTACAACTTTGTTTCCTATAAAAATCTCTCACCAAGTTATAAGGCCTTTATTAGTAGTCTTGATCAAGTACAGGTTCCCAATTCCATTCATGAAGCTATTCAAATACCTGAATGGAAGGCTGCTATCCTTGAAGAAATCAGTGCATTAGAGAAAAACAAGACCTGGGAGCTCTCAGAATTGCCATCAGGAAAACGAGCTGTTGGGTGTAAATGGATTTTTACAATCAAACACAAAGCAGATGGAAGTGTGGAAAGATTTAAGGCTCGCCTCGTGGCTAAGGGATTCACTCAAGCATATGGGATTGACTACCAGGAAACGTTTGCACCTGTAGCAAAACTCAACACCATTCGTGTTCTCCTCTCTTTGGCATCTAACTTGGATTGGCCTCTTTACCAATTAGATGTCAAGAATGCATTTCTCAATGGTGATCTTGAAGAAGAAGTCTATATGGACATTCCTCCTGGGATTGAATCTCCTGCTACAGCCAACAGAGTCTGCAAACTTAAGAAGTCCTTGTATGGACTTAAACAGTCTCCACGTGCCTGGTTCGACAGATTTTCCAAAGTCTTGAAGAGATATGGGTATAATCAATGCCAAACAGACCACACGCTCTTCATCAAGCATTTTCTTGCTGGAAAAATAGTTGTTCTAATTGTGTACGTAGACGATATTGTTTTGACAGGCAATTCTACAGCAGAAATAAATCAACTCAAGGAACTCCTTGCCAGGGAGTTTGAGATCAAAGACCTAGGAAATCTCAAATATTTCCTAGGAATGGAAGTCGCCCGAACAAGGAAAGGAATCTCCGTCTCTCAGAGGAAATATGTACTCGATCTTCTCAAGGAAACTGGAATGATGGGATGTAAGCCAGCTGAAACTCCCATGGACTCAACAGTGAAGCTTGGAATAAAAGAAGACTCTACACCTGTGGACAAAGGCCGCTATCAAAGACTGGTAGGAAAACTCATCTACCTATCCCACACTAGACCGGATATTGGTTTCTCTGTGAGTGTCGTAAGTCAATTCATGAACCGACCCACTGAAGAACACATGGAGGCAGTCTATCGAATACTTAGGTATCTCAAGATGACACCAGGAAAAGGACTATACTTTAGTAAGAATCCCAACAGGAAAATTGAAGTCTTTACAGATGCTGACTGGGCAGGCTCTACAGTTGATCGCAGGTCTACCACTGGATACTGTACATTTGTGTGGGGGAACCTTGTAACATGGCGAAGTAAGAAACAGTCGGTAGTCGCACGAAGCAGTGCAGAAGCTGAATTTAGAGCAATGGCTCATGGGATTTGTGAAGGAATGTGGTTAAGAAGACTACTCAATGAACTGGGAATCACAACCACTGAACCTGTCAACATGTATTGCGACAATCAAGCTGCCATAAGGATTGCCAGAAACCCAGTTCATCATGATCGAACCAAACATGTGGAAATTGATCGACATTTCATCAAAGAAAAGTTAGATGAAAAAATTGTGGACCTTCTGTATACACCAACTCGTCATCAAATTGCAGATGTACTCACCAAGGCATTACCTCGAATCACCTTTGAAGAGCTTAATTCCAAGCTGAGAATGATTAATATCTATCACCCAGCTTGAGGGGGAGTGTAGAATTTCTAAGATTGATTCTCGGAAATTAGGCTGAGTTTTTCTTGTGATTTGCTGAGTTGTATGGGCTGCAATATGGGCTGCAAATCAAGGATTTTGTTTCTTGTGATTTGCTGAGTTGTATAGGCTGCAATATGGGCTGCAAATCAGGGATTTGGATAGCTGATTATTTGATTTAGATATATAGGAAATTTGTTAGCTGTCCCTTAGCTGTATCCCTAGATTAGTGACTGATTTTCTGTTTTTTTTGTCCTATAAATACTGTTGTACATTCATGAGAAATAAGCAGAAGAAAATATTCTTCAAATTCTTCTCAACTCTTCAAATTCTTCATAAAATATTCTTCAAATTCTTCTCAACTCTTCAAATTCTTCAAGATGGAACGATCAAAACCGAGTATAAGAAAATAGGAATTCATGCTTAAAATAATCAAAAGGAACAGAAAGGTTTTGTGTGAAATGGGTGCTTCATGAAAAAAAAAAAAAAAAAAAAAATCACATGCACCATAAATCGAATTTATTGGTTTTCATACATTACATTTTAGGTTGGTTTATCCAAATTGTGGGCACAGGAACCAATGAATAATTGCCTGCTAAGCTGCAATAGGCAGCACCAAATTGCAAAGAATATACAATTATGAGTATAAAATGCTATATAAAAAATCAAGCACTTGCCTCTAGCTACACTTCCAAGTGTTGTACAACCTCTGCGCGTTGTCCCGAACCTTGTATGTTACTAGAAGATGAAAGGGGTTTAGATTCGCCTCTTTCCAAATGCTCTAGGAAATCCATGACCACGGGATCGGTCCAGGGTGCTCCAATTGGTGCTTGATCACCTGCAACCCAACCTAGATGGCCACCTTTGGGAGTAACAATCAACAAACAGTTTGGATTCTCCTGAGGATAAAAAAATAGAGTCTCAAATCTTGTGTAGCGAAAAGTAGATTAAACATATAGACGCACAACATAAAAGATAATGAATGTAATTGCTAAGGAGAAGTAAAAACATGAAACCATAAAAGATTAGTATTTAAAACTTGAATGGACCTGGGGCCCCATTGCATTCGATCAAATGAATATAAATGGAGGGAAACAGAAACATGGCACCCTGATCCCAACATTTCTTCCCTTAATGTTCTTTCAAATTCTCCTCAACATAAGAGAGCGAGAGAGGAGGTCATGTAGTAGGCCAAATAGTTTGGAAGAAATTATTTAAAAAGAAAAAAAGATTAGTTCAAAGTGTTCATTTTGACAAGTTAAACGAGAATTAGAAATTTTAAAAAATAATAATAACAATTAAGACCCCTGTACGATGAGGTTCAATAAATTCAACAGACCTTGATATCTTCACGGGGAATTGCCCTATTTGGAGCAATGGGATCATTTGCTGCCTGCAAACCATAAAGAAAAGTTAAGCTTGTGACAGATGTTTACCGAAATAATTCCAATTGCTACATTTGAGCATTTGAGCATTTGAAATGATGCATCTCCACCAACTATGAACTTTCTAGTTTAAAATTTAGATGCATGATAGAATTTTCTATAATTAGGGGAACGCAAACGTCTAACGGAAATTTGTAGCTGGTCCAATTGTATTATTCCCTAGTAATACTCACTTTTAAATCCCTCTCTAGCTCTCTAAATTCTATCAAAGCAGATCCAGCCCCAAATTTATTGGCAGAGTCTTTCATATCTGCAGTTCTCTCTTAGTAGTCATATTAACAAGAGTCAGAAGTCCAACAGAAAAGCAGATTGGAATGAGATATCGCCAGAAAACATTACTAGCATCTCTTATTTGTACTGATGAAATGAATTGCCATGTAATACAAGGGAGGAACGAATTCAGCTTTCGGGGCCTAAATATTTGGTGATATGGAACCAGAACATGCAAGGTAGGGATTCTAGTTATAAAGCCATCTTCTGGATCATATTTCTATAGCTACTTTGAGTAGATAAATTGCCAAATACATACTTATCCACACCAAGAAATCTTTCTTAATACAAGCCAGGAAAAAATACTGACAAATAGAATGACAACAATGGCTCTTTTTGCAACATAACTCTCTTTTACTCACCTGGATGCAAAGCAAAGGTCTGCAAACATCTTTAATGGAATCTGAACTACTGGAATTAGAGTAGTAGTCGTCTACAGACTTGAAACCAAATGAAACTGCAAGGTATTACAAGTCATGAGACTAGCAGATGATATACTGCCACTGTATCTGTATGATACACAGATAAAGCAGATTTCATGTAAACTTTCATTACCACGAGTGAGTCCTTCATCAAAATCCCTGACAGTCTTGGCGTTAGTAGCCATTGGAATATTATAATCACCATCCAAGTCCTCAAAGAGTAAAGCATGCCTGCGATGTAATCATGTAGAATCAACAAATGGAATCCTTAAATTTGAGCTAAGTTGCAGGAAAGGAAAATCAAGCCGTCAAGGAATTACTTCTTGAAAATTTTGCAGAGAGCTCTTGCAAGAGCTTTATCATATACATTGTTGAAGCCCTTGCGGAAGTCCTCGTCTGCAATGACCAAATTGAAAGGATTACACAATGACACAGCACCAGAAAGAGGGCATGCACAAGATTCCTGCAAGTAGCACATAATAAGGATTATTGACAAAAAGGAGGCTGCAGTGTAATAGACGAAAGCCAAAAAGAAAAATATCACACGTGTGCGCACACACACACCAAAAAAACCAAAACAAAAAAAAAAAACACAAAACAAAAACAAAAACAAAAACCCAAAAAAAAAATACAGCTCAAGCATCTTCCAGTTGCACGGATAATATCAAATTAAACTAAGCTCCTTTATGCAGCGTAAACAAACTCACGACCACCTATGAAAATATATATATATATATATATATATATATATATATATATATTATAATGTCAGGTCTGCAAGATCACTAAAATTGAGATAGCCTGTTTTGCAAACCTCCACATTATTAGTTAAGCCTAGACTCAATGATGAGTTTGTTAAGCAGGAAAAAAATTAGAAAAACGAGGAAAAGAAAATCAGATTTTACAGCAGCCAAACTTATTGACTCATCAAGCTTAGACTCTAAACTTCCTAGCGCGAATTTTTGGTGCGTTATGCTCACTCACACGACATTTATGCAACATATTTCTAGTTAATTCATCAGCGGTGTATAGACTCTATGGAAGTCAAATGGATAACAGCTAAAACTACCATCTTACCTGCCCCAAATAACGGACGAGAATGTTTGCACCAAGAGACCAGCCAACAGCATATAAATTAGCTTTTGGGTACCGAGCACCAACATGTGCAACAACTTCATGCATGTCTCCTAAAAATGAAGCTGAATAGAACTGCAAATCAGCGTTATGGAATGATCAAAAACATAGTTATCTTAAACACATATCAAACTTCAAGATCCAAATTGAAAAGCAATATAAAAGATGAAAAAAGAAACCCAAAAAAAACGTGAACAAGGTTGTGTTACATCTTAATGATTTGGCTTATTAGATTCAGAGGTCCCAGCATTTTGAACCCCAAAAAAGCCAACAACTTGATGATTGTAAACCCTTCTATGCAAGCTATTTGATGCAAGCTAGCCCGAAAACAAAACACAAATAAATGTAATTCAAGCAAAGAGAAGCACAGAAACTAATGTCAGTACCTGAGGAGTGGTAACAGGGCTCTCCCCGCAACCCCGGCAATTAAAGACAACCACACGCCAGCCTTTGCTTCTGGCTCCTATTAACATATGCCTCACATATGAATCGTCACTCCCTCCAGTCAATCCAGGCTGCAACCATCCATTAAAAGTAGTCAAGAATTACTTTTGAAGTGAGAAGTAATTGATTCGATAAAATTTTTTAATTTATATCACATTACAACAGGTGTTTAACCAAATTTATTTAGGTAACCGATGAATGTACCTGCTTAATTCAAAGTTCATTTTTCCCCCTCTATTTTAATTTTCTCGGCGACCAAACAGAGAATAATAAGAAAGACAAAATGACAAATTTTTTTAATAGAAATCACATTACAATTGGTGCTTAGCCATTTCATCTAACTTAACTAAAAGGTATGAATTTAGGAAATGTGCTCGGATTAAGTGTAAAAACCACATGGTTCAAGGTTTCTCATTTTGTGTTTCCGTGCTATTTTCACGGTAACCAAACAGAACACAATGAAACGCAAAATTTCGTACAAATGGAAATCACAGTCGCACATGTTTGGTAATTTTAGATTGCTAAACCATGAATCCAGAAAATATGCCCGAACACGAGCGTAAATCGTTGAACTCAAGTCTTTATTTGTTCTTCATCTATCTAATTCTCGTTGTTTTCTCAAGAACCAAACAGAGCATTAGAACACAAAGAGGTCGACAAACCAGAAGAATGAGAAGCGGAGACTCGGGCGGCAAGGCGCGGTTGTCACCAGAAACCCAGTCGAGGGCGACGGAGCCGTCGTCGGCGGTGCGGAGGCACTCGCGACGGAGCCTGACGTCGGGGATGGAGCGGAAGAAGGAGGCGAAGATGGTCTCGGCGTGGCAGTTCCAGCCGACGACGGGGAAGGGGTTGTAGGGACGGCTCAGGGTGGTCTTGAGAGCGGGGAGGAAGGAGCCTCCAGCTCCTCCGAGGACTTCAAGCGAAGGGTGCGCCAGAGCCTGGTGGTCGTCCGACATTGTGATGGTGGCGTGGACGGCCGAGGAGAGGGAGAGAGAGAGGGAGCGACGAGGGGGTAGTTGGTGGCGGAAAGGATGGAGTTTGAGTTTGAATTGGGGTGGTGCAGAGCCCAAGAGAGCTCTCGCCATTATTTGGTATATGATTGGTTTGGTGGGGACTGGATAATGGAAGTTGAGCGGTTGCTTTGGCCAAGTCACGAATGTTCGTGGTAGTGTCTCAGATTGTATGTGTAGTCGTTCTATTCACCGAGGAAGATTTTGATGAGAGGGACAAAAGAAAATTCTAATAGAGTAAATGATCTTTTTATTTTAATCAAAAAATATATTTTTTTATATAGATAAGTTGTTTTAGTTTTTTTAAAAAAAATAAGAAAAATGACTATTTCAGTTTTTCACTAACGTTCTCTCTTTTTTCTTTTTTCTTTTTTTTTTTCAATTGAATCTACCTTGCGAAATTGACGCAAAATTAAACATGTATAATATTTTACGAGTTTTGTATACTATTCTATTTTGCAGGGTGTTTTGGTAAAATGGAATATCATAACATGTGAGAGGTTTTGTATTTATAAGAGTCTTATATTATAGACAATTTAAATTTATTGTATTTATGAGAGTCTTATATTATAGACAGTTTAAATTTATATCTCAAGCAAGCCTGATCTGATTTGACTAAGACTTTTAGAATTTAAAAACATATACTATTTGTAAGGGATTCAGTAATAGCAAAACCCCATTTCTCTTAAGGAACTTTTATTATAAGAATTGTCTTAATGCCTATCTAAAAAACTATTGTTTTAATTGTTGAATTGAATTTTTAACGGTTTGTTATATAATTAGAAACATTTGCATGTCATGTAATGTGGGGGGAATTTTTCATGATAGGAAAATCATCTGAAATCCATATTCCCTACCAAACCAAGTAGGTCGAGAAGACCTAGAAGACTGATCGAGAAGATCATCAAGTAGGCCAAGAAGATCAATTCGAGAAGGTCACCAAGTAGGTCGAGAAGATCACCAAGGGGCCGAGAAGAATGGCTGAGAAGACCAACCCAAGAAGGTTGAAGAGACCAATCCAAGAAGATCACCATGTAGGTCGAGAAAGAAGACCAATCTAAAAAGGCGGAGGGGACTAATCCGAGAAGGCCATCAACTAGGCCGAGAAAGTCAATCTAGTAAGGTAGGATGAGAAGACCACCAAACAAGTCGATCACGTCCAACCAAGGTCTGACCAGAATCCATCCGACCAAGATTAGTCTGACTAGGATTTCTCTGACCAACTTCAGTCTGACTAGGATCCGTCCAACCAAGATCAGTCCAACCTGGCCAAAGCAATCATGAAGAACAACCATATGATACTGGCAAAGTGGTCATATCCTAACTAGATCACACAATAGTAGATCATACTGAAAGACCATCATGTGGCACCATCTCAGCCCTCCATTGGGCAATCCTTCTTATTCAGAGATCGTGATACCTGTCGCTGGCACCTAGGGTCCGTACAGCAGTACACCCGAGTCATGGGTCAAACCTAGTCCACACCTAGATCCAAGCTAAGCTTGATAAATAGAAGCATCAACTCCACTACAATGGTATAGGCATTCTTCCCTTGTCTACTCTACTTCTCCCCTTGCTCTTCCTAGTCAAAACACTAACTTGAGCATCGAAGTATCCTTGGTAGACACCACACCGGTGTCCCCTTATTTTAGACCTTCTTTCCTCTTTCATATTCAACCAGACCAGGCAAAGCCAAGCAGATTAGGGAACCCAATCACCATGCGCCCCTGCACGTGGTGTTGTGCCAGTCTTAGGCATTAATATTTGGGGCTAGAAGGAGGGCCCCGCTCCTTTCCAGCAATCTCATCTCTCCCCCCAACCAATCCCTAAAAGGTCAGAAGATAAATGGACTAAAAGTTCATTAACAAAATTTCAGGAACCTAATAAGAGGACCATAGATCCGATCAGGACCACACATCCGACTAGGTCCACTTAGTCCTACTATAGGTCAACCCGGTCCAAAAGGAGTCTAACCATAGGTCCAACCAAGATCAATCCAACAAAGACTAGTCAAACCAGGACCAGTCCGATCATGTCCAGTCTGACCAGGATAGTTTGACTAGGGTTCAATCCAACCCAAAAGACCTCAAGTTTGATAAAGAGTCCGACCAGGTCCATGAAAGGCTACGACCAACCAATAAAGACCAAGTCTTGGCTATAGCTAACCAGGTTTAGGACAAAAAGTTCAAAAAGGCTATAGCCAACCAAGAGACCTTAGGTCCAATGAAGAGTTCGTCTAGGTCCACGAAAAGCTACGATTGACCTAAAAAGACAAGTCCTAGCTGCGGTCGACTAGTTCCAGGATAAAGAGTCTAAAAAAGCTATGACTAACCAAAAAGCCTTAGGTCTGGCAAAGAGTCCAATCAGGTCCAGAAAGGCTACAGCCAACCAAAGAATATCAAGTCCTAGCTACGCTCAACCAGACCCAAGAAGAAGAGTCCAAAAAGGCTACATCCAACCTAAAGATCTCAAGTCTGACAAAAAATCTGACTAAGTCCACAAAAGGCTATAGTCGACCAAATAAGGTCAAGTCCCAGCTACGGCTGACCAGGTCTAGGACAAAAAGTCCAAAAAGGCTACGGCTAACTAAGAGATCTCAGGCCCGATGAAGAGTCTGACCAGGTTTAGAAAGGCTACAACCAACTAAAGAAGATCAAGTCCTGGGTATGACCAACTAGGCCCAGGACGAATAGTCTAAAAAGGTGACTACAGCCAACTATGAAACCTCAAGTCAAACGAAGAGTTTGACCAGATCCAAGAAGGCTATGGCCAACTAAAGAAGACCAGGTCCTAGCTACGACGAACTAGGTCACGACGAAGAGTTCAAAAAGTCTACAGCTATCCAAGAGACCTCATGTCAAACGAAGAGTCTAACCATGTTGAAGAAGGCTACAGCCAACTAGAGAAGACCAGGTCCTATCTATGGCCTGCTAGGTCAAGGATGAAGAGTCTAAAAAGGCTACGGCCAACTAAGAGGTCTTAGGTCCGACGAAGAGTCCGACCATGTCCAACAAAGGCTACAGCTAACCAAGATCAATCTTACCAAGATCTGTCTGACTAGGATCCGTCCGACCAAGATCAATCGACTCAGCCAAAGTAACCATAAAAAACAATCCCGCAATGCTGGTAAGGTGGTCGGTCCCTACTACATCATACAGTAGTGGATTATACTTAAAGTCCACCATGTGACACCATCTCAACCGTCTGATGGGTGATCCTTCTTCTTCGAAGATCATGATACCTATCGCTGGCCACCTAAGCTCCATACAGTAATACACCTGGGTCATGGGGCTAAACCTGATCCACACCCAGATATAAGCTAAGCTCTATAAATATGAGCATCAACTCCACCATAAAAGATATGGGCATTCTTCACTTGCCTACTCTGCCACCCCCATTACTCTTCCTAGTCAGAACACTGACTTGAGCGTCAGAGTGCCCTTGACAGATACTACACTAGTGTCTCTTACTCTGAGGCCTTCTTTTCTCATGTAAATCCAACTAGTCTAGGCAGCGTCGGGGAGATTAGGAAATCAGACCATAGTGCACCCCTACACAAGGTGTTGTGCTTGTCTCAGGCATCAACATTGTGCACGATAAATCTTTATCATAAACACTCGCATATTAGACTTTTAAAAAAACTAGTCAAATAACTAAAATAGTAATTCTTACAATAAGAAAAAAAAGACAGTTCCCACCATAAAAATTCTTGTTTTTTTCTCTTTTTTTAGAATTTTGTTTTATTTTTATAAATTGTTTAATCAATACAAGGCAATGTTTGAAAATTTGACATTTTTATATTTTGACCTTTCCAGTGTTGAAACAGAGTGTAATGACTTTTTAATAGAAAATCTTAAAAAATTTGGGCTAACATTTTTTGTGGAAAGCATAGTTTTCAATAACAAAAGTTTGTAATAATTTGGATACCACATACATTATACTTATATGGTTTTTTAACATGGTTAAAGTCATGTATATTTAAATTATTTTACTTATTTTTTTTATGTATTTTATCCTTTATTGTACTATAATAATTTTTTATAGGCATTGTAAACCCCAATCTAATAACTAATGTACTTTTTAAACGGAAACAAGTGTTTTGCTAGTGAGGTTAAACAAAATTGTTCTTTGATTGATGAGATTTATCTTTTATAATATTAATTACTTTTTTGAAACTTTAAAGGTCATTTAAAAATTCAATGTGTTATAATCATTAATATTTGGATTTTTGATATGAGAATTGTTAGGAGATTTGACACGCAATAACTATTTGTCAAAATTTGATATCAAGGCATAAATCTAATTAAGTGTGTTCGGGAATATCATTTTAGTTTATTAGTTTTAACTGTTACAGTGTAAAGCTTTTATATTTTAGAGTGTAAAACAAAAGTATGTTACAATGTAAAAGTTCTCACATGCTATAATGTTTTGCTTTTAACTTATTAGTTCAACTACGTTTCCATATATTCTTTAAGAAATCATAACCAAATTAAGCGTATATAAAATTGATTGTCCAAATTTAAAATACAAGAACCCAACTATTAATCACAAATTTTTAATGTAATTTACACCTGTGATCCTTTAATTATTTAGTAAGTAACACTTTAATCCTTGTTTTTTAAAAAATTTTGACAAAATAACTATAGGACTCTTAAACTCTTAGGAATTGATTAACATCTGTGAAAATCTGACTCAAACTTTCAAAACAAAACACGTGCGCGTCAGGTGGGGGGTTTTTTAGAGGGTATTGTCGTAGCTTGGTGAAGAGGTTGAATTTGGGGCTTCATACAGCTCGTATTTTCCTTGGTCTTCAGAAGGGCCACGATTTTTTAGTGGAATTGGGGGAAAAGTTTATTAAAGATTGGGGAGGAAAATGCAGATAGATGCATATTGAGAGTTTTTTTTTTTCCTTTCTTTTGTTGTGTATCAGAGGTCCAAAGGTTTTTGATGCTTGTATTGCAATTGTACATAATATTGCTTCGAGATATGATGTAATCAATATTCACTTCTTTTTTTTATTATTGTTTTTCTTTTCCTTCATTTTCGCAGCCAACAAAACGTAAGCTATTGCCATAAATGAGAAGTTGGCCTAGTTCAAATTTTGCTTTAATCTTAAAAAGTCCAGACTTGTGAAGAAGTCTATTAGGCCCGTTTGTTTCGTGGTTCGAATCACGATTCGAATTATTTTGCTACAGTATTTTTTCTCATAAAAATTTAAATCTTCGTTCAAATACTCGAACTCAACGAGCTCTTAGCTTTCTAGAAGCGTTTGACCTCTATAACACTACGATCATCATCTCAATCATTGGCAAACCAGAAAGTATAAACTCAAAGAATTGCCAATCAAGAGCCGATTCGAAGAGACGTCTTATCTTCACTGCTTTAAGCCCGTTGGGGTGCGAGCCAAAAGAACATTTTGTGTATTCAAGAAATCTGCAACAATTTTTGAGAAGCACCGTGCCCCATCAACCCATGAAAAGAGACAAAATGTCATCATCTCAAGTAAAATGTCATCCTTTAGATATGAAAACAAAAAGGGGAAATAAAATGAAAAGCTAAAGTATGTGAAAGAGGGATCTTTAGGTAATTTTGTGATAAAAATCCCACCTAACACGCGTGACTTTTTATGTTATGTTTTATTTGGATTTTGACCGAAGAGTTTAAGAGTTAAGGGGTTGTTTTTGTTAAAATTAAAAAAAAAACACAAACTAAAATGTCACTTATTAAAGACAACCACAGGATTTTGTAAGATATAAATCGAAAAACTAAAATGTATAAAAAAATGAGATATTTAGGTAATTTTGTGATAAAAAACCACACCTAACACACGTGACTCTTTCTATTAAGTTTTGGTTGGATTTTAACAGAAGTTCATCGATTGTTGTTCAAGGATTGGAGGGTTGTTTTGTCAAAATTTAAAAAATAAAAATAAAATGTCACTTGCTAAAATGTTAAAACACCACAGATGTAAATTGTTATTATCATTTTTTTCTTGGAGGTTCCCCTCAACTCTGGGTCCGTTTGGTTTAAAAACAACAATATCCCTTACGAAGCAATTACAGAAACTGATTCAGGACCATAATTGACTAATAACAACCTCCTAAAAACAAACGACAATAACTCTTGAAAACAACTACAACCGAGACGAACGACAGTTATTTATCTCTTCGGACAAAAATTTTTCTTTGAGGTTCTTCAGACAATGATTAATAGGGTTTTTTTTTGTTTTTTTCCTTTCTTTGATTTAAGAATCTGAACTTGTTAAAATAATCCATTTTCTGCAGCACACATCGATCTAATGAAATTATGAAACTAAAAACGAACGATAAAAACAATCTTCATAGATACAATTTGAAAATACCCAATTTTATTCATAAGCAGTGAAGGATACAAATACAAGTATCACAAACAGAGACTAGCACATACATAACACAAACGGAAGGATTCAAATCTTCTGTCAAATTTTGTTGTCTCAAATTTTGTGGTAAAAATTAGACAGAAAATTTGACTCTGAACAAGTGAAGAAGTCATTCAATCAATGAGATTCAGTTAATGGCGTTTGCCTCCTCTTCCTTCTCCTTCTCCTTCTCCTCTTCCTCCTCCTTCTTCTTCTCCTCCTCCAGGTACCTCTTCTCCTCCTCCGCCGTCATGAACCCCCTCTTGTGAAACGACTTCCCGATCCCCAGGGAAGTCTTGAACGTGATCCTCTTCTCCTCCGGATCCTCGATGCTCATCTCCGTCACCGGGACCCACACGAACACCTGCTTGCTCTTCACCCCCGTCATCCTCTTCATCCGCAGCCTCTCCACGTACGACGTCACCTCCGTCGCGTAGCTCACCCTCGTCTTCGTCGTCTCGAAGTAGTGCTCGTAAGGCTCCTTCTGCTTCATCCACACGAACCCCGTCTCCCTCACCCGCCCGCATTCCACCAGGTCCTTCAATGGCAGAACCCCCGTCGGGAACCCCATCTCCTCCAGCAGCTCCGCCGATCTCCGAGCACACTCCTCCGCGCCGTACACGATCTCCGCTCCCACGCGCCGCTCGTCCTCGCTCGCCATTTTTGGGTTTCTTTGTGATTTTGCTAGGGTTTGGGGATTTGGGGGTGAATTATATATGGAATGGAAGGAGTAATTAGGGTTGTTGGGTGGGAGTTGAGCTGAATTTAAGCTTTTTTAATAGGTTAGTTCACCTAAATCGAGTAACGGGAATGTCGGTGGTGTGTGAGTTTGGGTTTTTCACTCGATTTCGTACACTTTTTGCCTTGGGGTTAAAGATTTTGTCTTCTATTTGGTTACTGGGAAAATTTCCCCGACAGAGCGGAGTGTTTGGCGTGCACTAACCTTTTTTTTTTTTTTTTTTTTTTGACGGAAAGGCTTGCGTGCACGGTTACAATGTACACATTGCGTTTTCTTTGCTCATAAATTTGGATTTTTTTATTTTTTTTTTTTTGGTGAAAGGTAGTCAAAAACGAAAAAGAATTTATAGACTTTCCCTGGAATTGGTAAACAATTACTTGTTTGTTGCTTGGGATGGGAAAAGGTCAGACGGTTAGGATTTGATTGGATTATGTTAAATCTTATTGGGTGTTTAGCAACACCCTCATAACAATCTTTTTTTAGAAAGAATACATATGTATTTTTGTCTCAAACAAGTAATCATTCTAAAAACAAAATAATCTTATAAATATATTTTTTTAAACACCTATAATTATACAAATGTAAAACAAGTAAAAAATAAAATAAAATAAATTTAGTTTTCTGTTTTTTTTTTATATTCTTTTCTTTGTTTTTCTATTTCTCTTGGTTCTTTCTTCCTCGAGTGGTCATGGCAAACGACGGGACAAGGTTTAAGGGTGGTGGAGTTTTAGTGAGGGAGTCGTAGGTGATGACAATTGAGGGCTAGGTTTCACCGGTGATAGAGTTCTAGAGGCTGGGTTTTGTGGGCGATGGAGACTCAAAAGTTGGGGCGCGGATGACAAAGTTTCGAGGCTTAAGTTCGTAGGCTATGAGGATCTAGAAGATGGTAGGCAACGACAATCCTACGATTAAGATTCAGAGGGTGGTGGGCATTGATGATCCAAATGGTGGTGGGGTTTGTGAACAACAATGGCAAGCTGCAACGACGGTCTGTAGGGGTGGATCACGGTGATAGCTGTGAGTATGGGTCATCGTAACGACGGTGGGAGTGGGTCGACAATGGTGGTGTGCTCTATCGTTGGTGGTCGTGTTACTTAGCATATCTATCATGAAGGTTTGGTTGGAGAAGCACTCCAATCCCAATCTTGGAAAAATAATCGCACCATTTTTTGTGGGATTAGTTAGCTCATGAATTTGGAACTATTTTGTAGTCAATAAGGACATGTTTGATACACCGTATTGAATTATATTATATTAGTGTTATATAATACATTGTAATGCAATATAATACAATACAATACGTTGTACCAAGCATACCCTAAATTATTAATTTGGTCCACATTTGTTTCCAAACTTGGAATCGATTATTTATTCCAATCTCCTATAACAAATGTGTCCTAGAATCTTTTCAAAACATAGGTAACAATTCAAATTTTGTAAAGAAAATACCTTAATAAAATTAGTTTGAATCAATTCTTTTTAGTTTGAACTATGTTATCAAATAAGTTTTTTATATTAAAAAAGAATAGTGTTAATTTCTAGAAATAAAAAGAAAAAGAAAAAGAGAGAATATAGAAAGACTTCTTTTCCAATTGTTAATTTGTTAAAAAAAAAAAATATACACACACACACACAAAGCTATTTTGAGTTTATGTTTCCATTATTTGATATCAATTTGTTGTCTTTAAGTTTAGGCGTGTTTTTGTTTCCGTTATACAAATTGATGATTGTTGCCTGCAAGTTTTTGTGTGTGCTTATTCATTAGTGTCCATTATCAAGACTTCTCCTACACTGTATGTTGATGTGGATTTGACATGTACAGTAAAAGGTTACATTTCATGTGAAAAATATACAAATAAACGTAAAATAGTAACGTTTCATCTAAAGTTTACTAATATAATATTTTAGGCTTCTAATAAACTGGTTAGGCAAAGAATTATGTATGACAATTGAAAACAATAAAATAATGAACCATTGACCGGAAAAAGCCAAAGAAGAGAAAAGCTTTCTTTTATTATTTATTTATTACATAAAAGACAAAAAAAATGATTAAACAATGAAATGAATACAAAAGCGATACGACAAAGCTATATTGCTAATATCATTTTATTTATGCCAAATGCACACACGCAAAGTCAACTTTACATTTTGTTATTTACTGGGTTTCTCATATTTACTGTTCATTTCGCATGTACCCTTCCTTTGTCATCCTTGCTCTCCATTTCTCACGTTTGACTTTTGTTTTTCACAATTTATATCTATTTCTCACATTTGTTAAGTCAACCTATTTCTCACCTTTGCCAACTTTGCTCCAATTTCCCTTCTTTTTCCAAATCAACTCCATTTCTGACCTTTTGAGCCACCATTGCTTTTGCCTGCATAAAGGCTCCTTAACTTGGCTCAACATCAATAACGATCGGAACGACAATAGTAACAACAAGAACAACAACACCAATGGCCATAACAACAAGAGAGGCAAAAATCAGATGATCATTACCTTTTTTTTTTTTTTTTGTTGATAGATAAGGTCCTACCAAGATTTGAACATTGGTCACACATACTTCCAACCACCTAAGTTAGCCATATGTGGGTAGATGATTATTACTTTAACGAATAAATTATGTGGATCATTACCTTAGAAGTTGTTCTTAAGAGCTAATATTATCAATTAACAAGAGACAGTCATTTTCATCCCTATAAAATGCATTTGCATACCACTTCACGGCGAGACAAACATTCGTAGTGTTGGATATTATTTTAGTCATATATATGTCAATCATGTAAGAATATCGTCTGTAACATTATTCATTGAATATCTAATTAATATTATGTAACCATATATTATGATATCTTTAATCAGTTGATAAATGTTCGTAGTTTTGAATTTTGTTCTAGTTATATATATGTTAATCGTGCAAGGGTATCATAAACATTTGTATTAACATGTAATTCATTAATACAAGATGAATGTTTTAATTCTGTCTATGTTGGAAACGCCAATAACATCACATTTGACACGTTTTCTTACTTTTTTCTTCGAGTCTCTTCAACTCAGTGTTGGCTTGGCGATCTGCTTATGTGTATACTAATAAGTGCCGCATGAAACCCGGAACAGTGTATAATGGTGATTGGTGGAGTGGTTAGAACCTTTGGTTAGAATTGTTTTTACTTTAGCATGTGAAAACTTTATACTATAGCGATTTTTTTTTTTCTTATTATTATAACATATGCGAGTTTTATACTGTTTGTAACTGAGACATGAATCCGAACCACTCTCTGCCAAACACCCTATTGATATGTTTACCTAAAACGCTCTTTCCCGGTCTAACTGGGCACTAAAACTCTTTTACACTTGTTGCATCATGCGTGACAATATGGGAAACTTCAATTTGGTCATTACATTCAATATGGTTCATTCTTCAAAGGGTGCTGCGCTTGTGCGTGAAATTAGGTTCAGACTCGTTGGCTTTTGAGGACGACGATGGAAGTGCAAGAATGTATCATTTTCTTATTTATTTAATGGTCGTAACACAAGTTTTTTTTTAACCCCATTTTTGGAAGCAAAAAAAACTTGGGCATTATTGTGCCAGAATCAGTTAGAACGAAAGGAATAACTAATTAAAATCCATAAATTAACAAATAATGGCACGGTTAGCAAGTACTGTAGCTATTTATTTCCTTGTCTTGGAGTCTTATAGCAACAAGGACTTGTGTCATGATAGGACCCTTAAGATTAGACTTCTCACCAAACATTGGAAACAAAATGGACCAGAAGTCCACAATTCTAGAAAAATCTACCTTCCCATAAGCCAATAAATTCAGCAAGCTGTGGAAGGAAAAAAAAAATCATGAACTTCTTTGGCATGGCTGCCTAACCTTTACTGTAGTCAACAACCCTCCCTCAAAGACGAGCTATAGCTTATTCATGGAAAATTTTAAAGGTCAGTTTAAAAAGACTTTAAATCCTCTAATTCTTTCACGTACACTCTTACTTCTCCTGATTTCAATCTTGATGATATTTTAAATTTCTATTACCATTTGCTAGTTTGATAAGTTTAGGATAAATGGGTGAGAAGAAGGTACTTTTAGCTTAAAAATGATTAAAAAATTTATGGTTAATTTTTCCATTCCTTGTCCTTAATTTGTTGTCCTTTTAGTTGTCTTTCTACTTAAACACCTCGTTACAATTCACAAAGCATCGAAACTTTACACAACCAACAAAGTTGTTAGAGTTAAATTGTTAACGAGGTCAGCTATCCAATCTACAATATTGCACAATGTCACCCCTAAATCCTACACCTGAAAATACAATATACAATTTTTTATGACAGGGTATGTCTCTAAATTTTTGTTTTTTAACACTTTGATCATCTAATTAATTTTATAGACAAAAATCATATTGCAATAAGTTTTAATGGCAACAATGGTTTTGTAAAGTTTGAGAAAATTTATTAGTTTAAATTCAGAATTTATTTGGATTTAATTAATGAGTTTTCCCTGATGAATTGTATTTTTACTAAAGTATGATAAAATGTAAATCGTAAATGGATAATGTTAATATATATTTTGCCTGTGAATTTTGTGCAATTTAGGATATTATTAATATACAAATTTTTGTGAATTTTAAATACTCAAAAACTTGTGAATAATATCTTTAAAATGAAATTTATATCACAATTAATTATAATATTGTGTTATAAATTAACATATTATAAAAGTGTCGATTAAAGTGGAAAAGCATGCCGTAATCCAAAACAATATAAAAATGGTTAATTGCTAGTCAGTTAAACTAGTAAAAGATTCTGTCTACAACACATCAGTTGATGAAAAACAATATAGAAAGACAGACAGAGGTAAAAATGCATACAATACGGTGTAAGTATATTGTTTAAGCAAAAGCACAGATAGTAAATCAGTATATTCAAGACTGTATAAGTATATATTCTTGAAATTTTACACTAACAGCATAAGAAAAATACAGTGCAATGTAAAATTATACTATATAAAAAGTTTATGAGACCCACCCGAAGGACACCTAAACGATAGAAAAGGAGCCACCTTTCCCCCTTGTTGTAACCAAATCTCACCATGCAAGGGTAAACAATTTTCACCACAAAATGCTAAGATGGTGACTAGGCATGATGAGTCACCAGGGTTGTAAAAAAAATCAAGTTTTAATTCATAAATTTTCATGCAACAAGAATCAAAATACTCCTCCAAAACCGGCAGCCTTTAGTTCAACCATCCTAAAATTTTCTCAAAAATTTCCTCACAAAAACATCTTCCAAGAGAGCTCCAAGACAAGATCAAGTTTTCTAGTTCAAGGATTGCTAACTTTGGAGGTAAATCTTAGATTTTCTCCAAGTATTTTTAGGGTTTTCTTTAGGGTTTGAAAGAAAGCTTGACATGGGTTTTCTTGCCATGATTTATGTATAAGAAGATTGACAAAAATAAGCTTTATGGAGGTTCACAAGCTCATAGATACTTTGGTAAAAAGCTTAACCTTCTATTTTCAAGTTTGCTGTTGTTTTGATTTTTCTTATCAAGTATGGTATGTAATTGCTTAGAAATAGACTATGGCATGTTTAAGGGATTCTATGGCTTGTTTATATGGTGTATTTTGTGTATGTTTATGATGATAGAAGGCTAGGAACTAGGGTTTATCTGCTTGAAATCAAATTTGGACAAAGATTAATCAAATTACAAAGTTTAGGTGATTTTCAAAAAAAAAAAAAAGAATGAAATTTTGACATGTTTAAACATGATTTATTTTCTAAGCAAGATTTAAAAACCTATTCAAGATAGTGAGAAGTACGATTTTTATGAACAAGGTTTTGTGAAAATTTTAGAGGACTAAATTGAAAGATTTGTACAAATTCGACATAATTGAAAAAATGGCAGAAAACTCCATAGTGTAGTCGGATTCTAGAAAAGTTAAAATACAAAAGTTGTAGATCTCGATGAAAGTATTAAGAATCGCAGATTGCTTGTCAAAATTTCACACAGTTGATGATATATGAATTTTTATCATAAAAATTTTATCAGATGTTAGAAAGAAAAATGTTATTAAATGAAAGGAATTTGGATTAAGAACTTTGAAGAATTTTAATCCTTACAAAAAATCAAGACCAAGGTTACAAAATATTCATTTTTGATACTAAAAGCAAAATTGTCGAGGTTTTTATAATCCAGGTTAAAATCAAAAAGTTTTGTTAAAATAGTTTTTTACCGCAAAAAGAAAATCAAAACCTCGATTTCTTGTTCCATTGTCAATAAGTAACATTTGTCAAAAGTTAGCAAAAACAAGCCCAAAATGTTTAATGAGTCCCATCGAGGGCAAAAATATTATTTTTTGCAAAACCGCCCAAACGGACCTCGAAATGTCCAAAAGAGAAAAACGTCCGTTAGTGGGATTTTTTCTATATTCCTTTAGTAATGGTACGGCATCATGAAACAAGAGAAATAAGTTTCATAGTGCTCAGGTTTTTATACCAAGTAGTACCCGATTCAGTAATTAGCGTTCACATCTTGTTGTCGACATATAGATCAATAATAGTGAGTTAGCTAATGATGATAAATTGTCCAAATAGGACACTTGGATGGATAGCAAAGGAACTGGAAATTGATTAACGCTGTATCAATCTCTAGTAAATTCAAACCCTGCCTATAGTGTGGAATAAAGGGTTTTGGAAAAAAAAAATGCTATGTAAATCATTTACAGAGATGCATTTGTTATGCAGTTATTTTAAGTCAATAAAACATCATGTAAAGTATGTCAACCTAAATTAATGGGCTAGTAAAATGATTCACTAGACAAGTAAAGAGAGTGTCGTTTCAGCTCTTTACTCAAGGGGAGTCACAAGTTCTATTATGGTTTTAGTGTTATGATGACTCATGTATAGATATGGTACGAACACTTAAGCCCTAGATAAGCTAAAGATATAGAAGAATAATAAATGCTCATAAAAAAGCATAAATGGATCATGCATATAATTAGTATAATAACCCGTTTGGTTCGAGTATTTGAATGAAGATTTAAATTTTTATGAGAGAAAATACTGTAGCAAAATGATTCAAACCGTAATTCGAATCATGAAACAAACGGGCTCTAAAGCTATGGCTATGTTGGATTTACTGAGCAATAACTCACTTAGTTGTTTCATACTATGGGAAATTCAACCAAGAGGCCTAAATGAAATCATTGTTGAGTTGGCAATGACACATGGGCAAATGTGTAGGCAAAGGCATGGATACCACCACATAAAAGTTTTCAATAGATATACATATATATATATATATATATATACACACACACATACATACACGCACAATAAATTTGAAATATGTAGTTTAAAGGAATATTAAGTATGAGATGTATTGTAATGTAAGTTAAGCATGAAATCTAAACTCTTTTAGAAAACAATGTTGTAATAAAGATGAAAACAAGTTTTTCTTAATTTTCACAACTAAGTAAATAAGAAAAGTATTAAAAAACGACTTCAAGTACTTTTTTAACACAATTACAAAAGTAATTTTGAAAACATAAACAAATTAGAATAAAGAAAAGTATCAAAACTTCTAAAAAAAATCATTCGTTAATCCAAAGAACGCTTTTATTTTGACCATTAGGTATGAAACTCTAACTACTTAATACGTCCAAGTTGAATCAGTAAAATGGTGGGTAGCTGCTTTGCCTAATTTTGGGCCATACCCCCTCACGCTAATGTCCACCCTAACAGCACCCCTTCATGGCCACCCACCCGGCAACACCCCCTCACCACGTGACCTCACAACCCTTTTCGTCTCACGACACCATCCTCTATGTGATGCAGCCCTTTAAAAGACCATGCCTAGTCATATTTAGTTAGAAGCTTATTTATACGCCGTTTGTATAGTTTAAACTAAGTTTGTTTTTAAATTTTATGAGAGAAAACACTATAATTAGCTTATTTGCATTATAAAATTTGTCAAAACATCTATTATAAGTTACAAATTCATCAATTCAAATATTAAAATTCATAGTTTGGAAAAAAAAAAAAAAGGAAAGGAAACGTTTGGCAATATTGTTCTAATTATATAGTTCCAATTACTATAGTATAAATCTCTCACATGCTACAATATAAAATAAAAATAGGCTACGATGTAAAGCTCTCACATGTTATATGAAATTGGTTCCAATACTCAAGAGACAAATTCAACATGAATTTAAAATTTAGATGTATAATCTCGTGAACGTACAGAATAAATAACATATTTTCTTTTACAAACTGAAAATACAAGAAATGAAATAGTAAAAGATGAATTATTTATTTCCCAGATGACATTTATATACGAATACAATAGAATGGCCATAGCCTAGAATTCTCCAGACCCTCTGCAAACATAGCATTGAAATGGACATATTATTGGGTCACCAACACTCAGCATGAAAGTTTTCAGTTGATAACCTTCTCTTTTAATGAAATTTTTGACTTCTCTAAAATGCCCTTTAAGAATTAAAAAAAAAATAAAATAGGTGATTAAAAGAAAAAACTGGACTCGTTTCTTCTTCAAGAAAAAAAGAAAAAAAGAAGAAAAAAAATTCTCAAAACTTCCCTCCCTATTATTGGCTGTCACTGCTGCCGCCAACCCCCTCCCCCCAAGTACATCCTTCTTTGGTGCGTCAACCCCTCCAATGTAATAGTCCGTTGAATCTCTGGTTTTCATTCAAGGTTGAGCAAATTTTTTTCACATCCTCAAAAGCTCGTGGAATCAATCTTCAAAATTGGTAATTTGATATTAAACTTGTTTTTACTTGAAAAAACAATAAGATTCTAGTGATTTTGACATTTCTTCCGATTTTTGAAAACTGTAAATTAGAAGGAAGTTGAAAGATCAACGTTGAGCAGACCATTCGAAATGTTCAACCCGGTTTAAAAATATTTGTCGATCGGAACAGTCTAATTGATTTGAACGATACAACTGGTCAGAAATCTACTAGAAGAATTAAACTCTTTGCACTTTTCAGATTGATATCGGTGTGATCACAATGAGGATCGTTCTGACCAGTCAGAAAATTATTGAAAGAGTTTAAGCTCTCTGGAGTGTTCTGACTGACACCAATTTGATCCAATAAAGATTGGTCTGACCAGTTGGAAAATTGCTAGAAGATTTAAGCTCTCTGGAATATTCTAACCAGTACCAGTCTAATCATAGTGAGGACGGTTTAATCAGTCAGAAAATTGTTGGAAAAGTTTTAACTCTCTAGAATATGCTAGCTGGTCCATTGTTATTGTTGTTGTTACTACTATTACTACTATTATTGAATTTTATAATTTATTAAATAGTGATATTATTTTTTTAATATGAAAAGTGGCAGAAATTGTGTTTGTATTATAAAGTGCCAAGCACGTCAGAGTGGGTTATCCCAAATGATATACGAGCTAGGAAAGTGTCACCTCTAGATTTTCTTATAAGGCGTGGAAGGCTTCAAGAAACCAGGTTTCCTTCAATTGGAGAGTACGGGAAAGGCAAGAGAAAGCGATTCAAGGAGTCATTGACTGCTCAAGTCAACCCTGAAATGCTGTCCCCTGTTGAATGAATGTCACTATGACTATGTGTTTCAGTGTATCATTATTTGAGCATGTTTATATTTTTATAACTACGACTAAGATCGTATTACTAAGATATTCTTAGGTTTTGTTTGTTTTGATTATTTTGATTTGTGTTCAAATCATTATTATTAATAGTACATTACCATCAATGTATTTCATCTTTAAACTATACTATCGTAACACTATCTGCCTAGTAGACTGGAAATCGGTAATCTCATATTCTCAATCATACCAATCTACCTAGCAAACCAAGGACATGGTCATTGTGGTCATGTCAATCTGTCTGGCAGACTAGAAATCTACCATCACGATCGTATTGATCTCTGCTTCAGAGCAAGGACGCAGTCGTCGTGGTCATGCCAGTATGTGTAGTAGACCAAAAATCGGTCATATCAATCATACCGGTCTGTTTAGCGTACTACTGAATCGCTATCATCTCAGTCATATCGATCAATTTAGTAGATTAAAGAATAATTTGATCAATTATATCAATCATAATTTTTGATTTAGACTTGAAAATAACAATTACACAAAATTATTTGATCTACATTATTTTAGTTAAAATAAAATTCATTTTAAAAATTGAAAGTTTTATACTTGATATTTATAACTTTAGAAATTCAAACTCTATTTTAGAATTCCAAGTATAATTACACAAAAGTAGTTGATCCACTTTATTTTAGTTCAAACACAATTCAATTTAAAAGTTTAAACATCAATCTTCATTATACTTGATAATGGTAACTTTAGAATGCAAACTCTATTTTATTTTATTTGAGGGTCAGTTCAAACTGTTATTTAGGAATGAGTAAAGTTTTATACTTGATAATGATAAGTTTACAAATTCAAACGCTATTTTATTTCTTTTTTAGGGTCAATTCAAACTCTAATCCTAAAATATAAAGGTTTATGCTTGATAATAATAACTTTATAAATTCACTCTATTTTAGAATTCAAAGTATAATTACACATAATTAGTTAATCCACTTTATTTTAGTTTGAATCAATTTAGTAGTTTAAACATCAATCTTCATTATATACTTGATAATTACAACTTTACAATTCAAACTCTATTTTTTAAGAGGCAATTCAAACTCTATTTTAAAAATTCAAAGTTTTATACTTGATAACAGTAACTTTACAAATTCAAACTCCATTTTAGAAATTCCAAATATAATTACACAAAAGCAGTTGATCTATTTTATTATAGTTCAAATATAATCCAATTATAACCTTACAAATTCAGAATTAGTTGATCCAATTCACACATTTTATACAAATTAGTTGATCTTTAGATATTATGTTGATCATCGTTACGTTGATCTTTATTCGATCCATACATTCAGAACAGTCTGTTAAGCTTACTAGTATCGATCCACACATTCAGAACGGTCTACTAAACTTAGCAATACCGATTTGCATGTTCAAGACCGTCTGCTAAGCTTAAAGGTATCGATTTGCTAAGAGAATAGCCTTCTAATATAAACGGCTTGCCTAGCTTACCGGTTCCTGTCTGCACATTCCAAACGGTCTGCCAGTATCGATCCAAACAATAAGAACGATATGCTAAAAGCATAGTCTTCTAATTCGAATGCTCTACCTATCTTACTGGTACCAATCTGAACAATCTGCTAAGTAGATAAAAAAAAAAATACCAACTACTTTTGGACTTTATAACAAAAAGGTAGTCAAGATGTAGTCATTGAACATTAATCTAAGATTGTCACTCAGAACAGTTCTTAAACATCAAAAGAGTTCTCAAACATCAATCCAACATCAAAAGAGTTCTCAAACATCTATCCAGACTTGCAACAAAATGTGACAACACAACAAGAAAAAAAGATTTACTCAAACATCAATCGAAGCTTGCAACAAAAAGTATGATCAAAATAACTTCATGGCAGCATCCACACCGCGGTTAGACTCATTTCAGTGTTAGCGGGAACCAAAAAAAAAAAAAAAAGGCCGAATTGAGATTTCATAAACCGCCGCATCCCATCTGGGTGGTCTTTTATGTTGTTCGTAATAAGAAGTTCATATGTTGCCAATGGGCTTCGCAAGCTTGCAATCAAATTGTAAGGCACATTAACAAACATGTATCAAAAACACCACTGATATGCTTTTTAAAACCCAAAATCATATTTTCTTCAATAAAGCCGAAAAATAAGATTTTTTTTTTTCCTTTTTTATCCATTGTACGAGGATAAGAAATATATGCCCGTTTGGTTTTGTTCTCGGAAATTTTAGAAATATTTCGTACGTTTTTAGAAACAAAAATTTTAAAAACACCCTTGATATAATTTCTAAAAGATTTTTACTTTTTCAAACAAAAATATTTTCACTTATTTTAAAAACAATACTAAACGATGCCTCTCTAAATCTTTTCTTTGAGTGACGATTGAAAGGAAAAAAAATCCTGCAATCAACTTCTTACAGTCATTAAGCGCTATTCGTTACGAAGACATCTTTTCTTGCCACAATGGATTGCACTCTCTATCGATTTTAAAGAAACCATTTTTCTTTATGAAAATATACAACGATCTTTTTGTCGTTTTCCAATCCTTCTCTTATCTCTTTACGAAAAACACTCTTTTCTCTCCAAGAAAATATGTAGACCGCTATGGAAAGATCAAATCCATTGATCAACAACAATAAAAACACAGATCCATCATCAACAAGAAAATTTAATTTAATTTCAATTCAAATATTAATTTCTGTAGGGTGCCATGGGTGGTGTTTCAGGGGTGTTATATATCGTTTTGTTGTTATTTGTTTGAAAAACACGCTCGAGAAATAAAGTTAGATTTAATTAATTTTTTAGTTAAAAAATAACATAAAATTTTTATCCATTATAATAAAAAATATAAATAATTATTATAGTATAAATATTTATATATTATAATATTTTAAATTAAAAAATAAATTTTAACCAAAAAAAAATTACTTTAATATAAATTTTTACGCACTATAATTTTCAAATTTTAACTAAATTCTTCAAAAAGTAGTCTTCAAAAGTCCGAATTCTCCTATTTTCTTTTCCCTGCCCTTTTTTTTTATAATTTTTATTTGTTACCCGTTATTGCTTCATCAGCTATACTTCCCGTGGATCTCTGATATTTCTCTTTTCTTCGCCAGTGACTCTGACCGAGCGTCCTTCCACAATCGAGATCACTTCTGACCGAATCTCATCTTCGCTGCAAACCCTAGCTCTCTCTTCTCGACAATGTCCGCCAACTCCGACGAACCAGCGCCACGGAACGGCGTGGACGAGCCCGAGCACAAGCCAATTGAAGAGCCAGCACCAGAATTAGAAACCGAATCTAAACCGGAGCCACAATCCGAACCGAATTCGGAGCCAAAAGCCGAAGCTGAACTTCAACCGGAACCAGCACCGGCGAGCGTCGCAGATCGCGAGCCGGACGGTCCGCAAGAAGCCTCGATCCGATCCAATGACGAAGCCCGGAGCTCTCCCTCCGCCGCCGGCGGTGAGTCTGCGTACCCCGAGCTGAGGAAAGACCAAGGAAATCGGACGTTCACCATGAGAGAATTGCTCAATGGACTGAAGACTGACCAAGGAAGCGACGGCGCTTATGACACGCCGTCTCCTTACAGGTTCGCTTTTTCGGTTTTCACTCGAATCGTGATTTCCTTATCTTTAGGGTTTTTATTTCACGATCTTGCAGCCTTGAAGTTTCGATTTTTATGAGTGAATTTTAGGTCGCAGAATATAAAATTGGCAAATTTAGGATATGATTGGTTGATGATGTTACATTCAAGACTGAATTTCCGAAGATGAGGTTTATTTACTGTTTCTTTACGATGTAAAATGTTATGATCTTGTTGAAATGCGGGAAATTATTGAATTTCGAATCTCCTCTACTTTGCCTCCAGTATCTTTCTCTAATTTCTTACAAGGGTTTAAGATGCCAATTGAAGTGTTCTTCTGATATGCTGTTTTCCGCTCATTCTGTTGGAGCTAGTTGCAGATCAGGAAACAAGGTTGTAGTTTGATGAATTGGTATAGGAATTCGGTGATTTGAGAACGCTAAAGCTCTACTAAATACTGTGTTGTTGATATTATAGCCATGCCAAAGCCTGCTTGCAAGCGAAGTGAATTGCTTTTATAATTTGAGATTGACAAAAATTTAGAACTACAAGCTTGTAAAAAATAATAATAATTTCCACCCTTATTTTCCGTTTCTTTATGAGGGTATATTTATCTACTTGTTCCTCTGATTTGTATCAGTCAAGAAAGTCCTCAGCAACAACAGACAGACCAGAACAATGCTGCAATGGACTTGATTAATAGCGTAACAGGCGTTGATGAGGATGGTCGTTCACGCCAACGAGTTCTTACATTTGCTGCCAAGAGGTACCATAATCTTATTCCTTTTGTTGTACTTCTCATATTGGCTAGTTACGATATGGCTACAAGCCTACAAGTTTAATACTTGTTACAATGTCTATGCAAATTCGTAGGTATGCTAGTGCAATTGAGAGAAATCCAGAAGATTATGATGCACTTTACAATTGGGCATTGGTTCTTCAGGTCTGCATACTTTCTTTGTTTTATTCGTTGACATAATGTACAAATATTGGTTTCATAATCCTTTTACTCTACTAAATGTAATGAGAACTTTTGTGATATAAACTTTCATATACATGGCACAATGTTTCTCAAAATCTTTGAAGTTGCATGATAGCGGGAAGAGGTATTTTCTTAGTATGTTCTGGTAAAAATTTTAAATACAGAACAGTGCCGAATTGTATGCTGAGCAGTGAGCATATGCTGACATGAAATAGCATAAGAGTACGTCAAAGGTATTAGCACCAAGAGTGCACATATTGGATGTCTCAGTTTGTTTGTATAATATGTTATGATTTATTTGCAGTTATTTTTATAAAATTGCATAAATGGTCTGGTTAAATAGAGTCTTCATAACCGGGAGGTTGGCCTTGACCTCTTCTTTGCGTTTCACCAGATTGGGCCTGGATGCATTAACCTGTAAAGCCTGCAATTGTGTATTCGTCCATAGGTCAAATTGGATATGTAATTATTGGAATAATTGTTGGAGACTCAAATGGTGGATATGCAAGCATGATAACTTATATGCTGTTCTATAGTTATATTTGTAAGAGAAGCAACCTTCCTCCGTTTTGACAATCCTTAAATGGATTGCAGGAAAGTGCAGATAATGTTAGTCCAGATTCTACTTCACCTTCGAAAGATGCTTTGCTTGAGGAAGCTTGCAAAAAATATGATGAAGCCACCTGCCTTTGCCCAACACTTCATGATGTACGTGCATGTCCTTCACTATAATCTGGCATCTTACAGAGCTGGTGGATCGTGGTTTAAAAATGATAATTTTTGAAATGGGACATCGTAAAAAAATCTGACATATCTATGAAATATTAAACTGATAAATGTGCATGTATAAGTTCGGTTCTTTAAATGTGTTAATGACCGTCTAACTAATTTTAACAAGTTGCTGGCCAGGCTTTCTATAATTGGGCTATAGCAATTTCTGATCGAGCGAAAATGCGTGGCCGTACAAAGGAAGCTGAAGAATTGTGGAAGCAGGTCAGCATACAGAACCTTGGTGCTTCAGTCTTGCTTAACTTTTCACGTCTGCTTTTTGATGCTTTGGAGAGTCCTTAAGGGAAGTGTAACTCATAGATCATCTAATTTGCTTTCGCAGGCTACAAAGAACTATGAAAAAGCTGTCCAACTAAACTGGAACAGTCCCCAGGTAGGTCTGAGACGTAGTTAAGTTAGGCTTGTGACCATATCTTGTCCAAGTATGAATTTCTTATAGTATATTTATCTTTTTAAGAGAAAATTGTCTTCTCCTTTCCTAAATTTTTGTAATTTTGTTATAAGAATATACGGGTTTTAATGTTATTGACTATTATAAATCACTCTTTTAGGAAGATGGTGGAAATCGTTTGCATTTTCTCTTCTTGTACGCTCCAGCGTTAACTCTATCTCTGTCTAATATGCATTGCAGGCGCTTAACAATTGGGGACTTGCTTTGCAGGTAAATTTGGTTTTTATTGCTATGCCTCTAAATCAACCACATTTTTCTTTTCCTTTTCTTTTTGGTAAATATACTGCTAAAATTTTCCTTGTTTTGAAATTATAACCGTGTAGGTTTTACTTTTTGTTGAATGTGTTGATATTTTGTGTTTGGAAGTTTAATATTTGTCTCGTTTTAATTATAAAATTCAGGAACTCAGCGCAATTGTGCCCGCTCGGGAAAAGCAGACAATTGTAAGAGCTGCAATTAGCAAGGTACAACTTTTTTAAAACATCAGGGTAAAGAGATGAATGCATTGGAAAATCAGCAATTGTATTTTACGTCTGTGTCTCAAGAATAATGTTTGTCATGTTACTTTCCATCATAAATATTTCAGTTCTCTTTTATTGCAGTTCCGAGCAGCTATTCAATTGCAATTCGATTTTCATCGCGCAATTTATAACCTGGGAACTGTTCTGGTTAGTTTATTACTTAAAGTTCAGGATAGCGTACTCGTTGCAGTGCTATTTGCACTGTTCTTTTGCAGTAAATAATGATAAACCCTACATTTTCATGGCTTATTTACCTGTGTTGGTGTTGATTCCAGTATGGATTAGCAGAAGACACTTTAAGAACTGGGGGATCTGGCAATCCTAAGGGTGTTTCTCCTAATGAGCTGTACAGCCAATCTGCTATTTACATTGCAGCTGCTCATGCGTTGAAACCAAATTATAGTGTAAGACATTTGGTTCACTTTTCTTTCAATTCCCTTCCTTTTTTCCAACCAAATAGGTTTACTGATCCAGATTACAGGTGCCTATTTTGCATTAAATGCAGAAGAGATAGAATTATATTTTGACTCAGTAATGGAGTTTTCTAAACAATTTCGACTTCCTGATTATAACCTCTCTGAAAATTATAAACAGATAACAGTTACTTTGACTTTAGTTTCTAACTTTTCTTACTTTTTATTTCCTTACATTTATATTCAGTGGCGTACTTTAATTTTGTTATTCTTTAAGCATTCATCCTCTTGCCTACTTACAGGTTTACAGTAGTGCCTTGCGGCTGGTGCGTTCCATGGTAATTACTCTGTCAGAACTCTTTCTGGAGTCTCATCGTCAAAACCCTTTTTTTCTATAAATTCTCTGGATTAAACATTTTGGGCATATAAGATTGGCATATATATGATATGAGGATATAAATGAATTTTGTGCTTTTCATGAGGAATTTGCGAGTCAATAAACTATTCCTTTCCACTGTCACCGTGTATTGTGATAATGTTCCCTGATATTGATTCCATGCGGTGCATTACTCATATTTTGAATTTCATGAGAAGGCAACCAAAAATTATACACGTAGCAGTCTTGGGTGGAATACTTCACTGCTCAAAGATTCATGCTTGTTACTGCAGGCATAGCATAATTAGAGAAGTTCCACTTGTTGGAGGACGAGCCCAAGTCCATTAAGTTTTTAATTCTTCGTCTTTTGATCACCAGTATTACTTAAAGCGGATTTGGTGATTTGTGCATGGAATTAAATGGAATAGTAACTAGTCATTAGTAACAACACTTAACCCAAGAAATGATAGAAACAGGAGATACATGAATGGAAGGAAAAACAGACTAATGAGGAGAAAAATCTTGCTTGTGAGGCCAGTGAAGTTCCTGCAGTTCTCAATAATCTGGAAAAATTAGCAACCCTTAATGTGGAGAGGAAAACCTAGAAATCATTAAACAATAAGTTTCTCCTAAGACTGATGCTACATGCATCAAATTTGGATACCAATGAGCATTGATGTCATTATTGACTAGTTAGAATATAATTGTCAAAATGATACTTTTGCATCTTGTTAAACCACTTTGATATTCACAAGTGTATTGCCACAGCATTTGGTATTAAAATTTGGTACATAGTTTGGTGCTCGTAGCTCTTTATTAGGAACAGTAGTTCTAAAATAGATGCACCCTCTGTTCCCACCCCCCCTTCCTCTGTTTTGAACAAGAATTGTTAGGTCAATTTTTTTGTTTTAATGTTTATGGTTATCTTGAATGAAAGGAGTAACTCGCCGCAAATATGTCAATTGTCGTGTGTGTTTTACTTCATTCGTTGTTGGTATGTGAAGGATTCAACTTGATATAACTGATAGAACTTAATCTTTTACAGCTTCCCTTGCCGTATCTTAAAGTTGGGTATCTAACTGCCCCACCTGTGGGGAAACCGGTTGCGCCTCATAATGAGTGGAAACGATCACAATTTGTTTTGAATCATGAAGGCCTTCATCAGGTAAAGTATAGCAGTATTTCCTTCTTAATAAATTATCGGCAATACACCATTTGCTTTAGTGCAGTCTTTTTTATTATTACACACCAACTTACTGGGCTTGATTTTTGTTCCTGTCGTAATTTCTCTTTCTTCTTTCCCTTTTTCCACCTCACCAGATTAGTACAGGTGAGCAGAAACAAGGATCTCCAAGCCTCTCTGGTAGATCAGATGCAATGAAGATCGACAAAAGGGCTATCAAAGTTGATGTTCCAGATATCGTTTCTGTGTCAGCGTGTGCTGATCTGACCTTGCCACCTGGTGCAGGCCTCTGCATTGATATGATTCATGGAACCGTCTTTTTGGTAAGAATCAGACAATTAGTCACTGCTCTAAAAAGCTCCTTGTTTAAGGATATAGTGTTTAGCTTTCCAAGTTTGGACTTCATTGTTCTTATATACAGAGGTGCTCTTAGATACAGAGACCTTGTCTATCTTTGGCATAATGCTAGGGAAACTAACTCTAATCCCAACTTGTGTACCAACATATGAATTGTCGTGTTTTTATTGGTAGGTGTTTTAGAGATTACCACATCAATAGATTGTATCTACCAATAGATTAATAACAACTCGGAAGTTGATACACCAGTTGGGATTAGTGTTGGTGTTCCTAGCATTATTCTATAATTAGTTTCCTTTAAAGTACTGCATTATGAGTGATAGAGTTGCTGCGCGGAGATTACATTTCCTGTTCTGTTCCTGTCTAACAATTAAGCAAATGTATTTTGACTGTCTGGTTTTTGTTATGCGTGTAAATTTCATGAAAAAAGAATCCGATCAGGACAATTGCTAGTGCTGATTATCTGTTCATTTCTCATATTTGGTTTAGTTTGAAAGTAGTACTATAGACGTGAGCTTGCTCTTCGCGAGCAACGACTAACCGTTTCTCTAAAGAGGGGGAAAAAATACACACACATTCACATACATGAATCCTGTATCCTTTCAGAAAAATAATGAGTTCTCTGTATTTTCTTTTGCCATTTGAATCTTCATAGTGTAATTGTTTGAATTGCGATCAACATGGAACTTTATTTTATTAAAGATAATTGTTCTTAAAATTCCTCAAGTAGTATGAAAATATGTTGATATTTCTTCAAATGCAAAAATAGTTTGCTGGGATGTTCTGATATGACTTTATTTCAATTAAACCAATTTCTCTGTGATACTTCAGGTCGCTGACTCTTGGGAATCCCTTGATGGATGGCTGGACGCTATCCGGATAGTCTACACAATCTATGCTCGAAATAAGAGTGATGTTCTTGCAGGTATTATAACTGGGTGATTCCCCACAACCCCCCTAATTGAATATTTAACCAATGGCATGACTCTGTTGAGTTGATGTGCCATATATGTATTAAGATTGCTTGCTCAAATAAAAATTATAGAATTTTTGTATATTCTTAAATTTTGAGACTGTACTTCTTGATGAAGAATCAATTTATCACTTCAATTATCCAGATGGTTGCTGTTCTTCGCGTTTTCTTATTTGTCTTAAACTTGGAATTCAATGAATGGAATCTTCGGTAAACCCTAGTTTCTCAATATGTTCAAATCCATGAGGTGTTGGCCCATAGAGCGGATAGATAGATTCCCCCATTACACTTTGCGTGATATTTTCACTAGTTAACATTTCTCAAGATCTTTAGACTGGTGAATATCATATTCTCCTTCCATTATGGGCTCAAATTGCTAATTGGTTTGTGGTGGTTCTCATTTGGGAGAAGATATGTGGGTCCGGTTAGAATTTTAGCCTAGAAGAATTGGAAACTGACATAGGGAATGGTTCGAGCAAAAATCGACTTGGGAAAGCAAAGGGTTCCAATGAATCTTCGAGATGTTCCTTTTATCCTATCTCTCCTCCAAACGTCTCTAGTTTCTCTCACTTCCCTTAAATCAATTCAAGAAAGCGCCCATCAACCCACCAATCAAATACAGGAAAAGTGCCAAAACTGGAAGGAATATCATGAAGAAGAGAGCTGACTACTAGCCAGCCAAAGTTGTGCAGAGTGACGAGACACAGCCTTAATATCATTGATTGAAAAAGGTACAACAGCTAGCATCGATCTTTTCTTTCTTATGTTACTCTATCCATCTCGTCTCATTCACAAAAGCATTTGCACATCTCAAAGATGTGATTCCTACTGAACACGCAAAAGGCCTAACATATCTTAAAGATGTTACTTGGCGTCTAGAATGATAGATTCAATTGTAAACCAGTATTTTTGGTAAGTTACCCTAAGAACCTAAAAATTTCATGCAGATGGGGGGTTTTACTTTAGCCAAGGCAAGAACCGAAGCAGGAAGAGTCCATATCCCTTCCCCACAAATCAGCCCTGAAGCCACAGCCGGAACCATCAAGTCAGCCTTCTTGGTGTTATATTTGTGCCATAGAAACACAATCAAAGTCCCCACAGACATATCAATGGCAAAGTAAGCACCAACCAAGAAGGGCACGCCCATAACCATTGGCAGTGGCATCCATTTCCCAATCCTCTTCGGTGATAAGTCTCTTACAATGTTGACCCCAACAGCAAAGGCAAAGAAACCCCAACAGAGCTGGAGACAATGGCGTGGCAGAGCTGAAAAGCCCTGAACTCCAATAATAGCCATGTTTCTGTAGATTAAGGCGTAAGGGGCTTTGAATTCCCCATATGGGTTTCCCACATCAAATGCCTTGTAGAACAAGAAAAAGCTGAGAGGTGCCATCAAACAGCCCAGAGCTGTGCCAATGGCTTGGCTCACAAACATGCCTCTTGGAGACGTGAAAGTGAGATGGGCAGTTTTGAAGTCCTGCATAAGAATGCAGGCCACGGAGACAACAGACTTGATCACACCGCAACCAGCAAGCCCTGCCACAACTCCGTTTTGTTTCCCACTAAGAGCTGCAAGAATGAAGAGGGCTACTTTGCCATAATTGTAGGCCATGTTAATGTCAGTGAGACCAGCTCCGTAGGCGTTGCAGAAGGCAAGAGAGGGGGCTAGCATGTAGGCTACAACTACATGGTACCATTTTAGTTGTGGGAACATGATGGGGATCACAACAATTGAGACGATAGACAGTATTATGTATCCTAAGACTCCAATCCACATGGGGATGGTTTCTCCGAGGAATATCTCATTTTGCTTCTCTTCAATGGGTTTCGCCTTGCTTTCCATGGCTGTAAGTTTAATAAGAAAGAACCTTAGGTTAAAAACTAATAGTGACTGACTAGTGAAACCAGCTTTATAGATAGAGAGAGCTCTAAGGTTGCTCATGTATTACCCATGTTGTTCTTGTTGTTTAATTTGTCAAGCATGTTGATGATCGTCACGGCTAATATCTTGACGAAAGTGTAAAGCCCGTCACCAAGAATTAGAGCTACAGATAGAAAAGCCTGCCGAGAAATTAGGGCATACTATACGTTAGTTAACAGTGAGTTTCCTGCAGGAAAAGGAAAAGAAGACTTGCAAGCAATTAAAGTGAGACCTTGTAACCATAGAGGCTCTTCATGTCACTTTCCTCTAGACTTTCCGGGAACCATTTTCCTTTTAGTTGAGAAATAAGAGGCCACATTACTCCATACGAGAGCACAGCTCCAAGGAGCAAGGACAAGTTGACTTGGTGGGAACAAATCATCCCTGCTCCCACGAAAGTTGTGCTGAAATCGAAGTAGAACCTACAAAATAATGCCAAATTGTCCATTACATACTATGAACGCACCAAACAGAAAAGAGGGAACAAAAACAAAACAAAATGGAAAAAATATTCATGCGGTATTTGAGTATTTGCTAAAACCTACGTATTCTTCCAAGCCTTTAATCCAAATGTGGGGAACTGCGAAAACCCGCATTCTTCTTCTTTTGCACTGTAAAACCACTTGAAAAATCCCCACAAGAAACTGAAGGAGAAATACTTCAAGAAACCTCCTACTTGCTTCCTGAAGAATGTTAAGGTTAAACTTCCGTTTGGTTCTAACTAACTACAGTGAAAAGCTCTTACATGTTACAATAAAAAGCAAAAAGTTATCACTATATGAAACTCTCATATGCTACAGTTTTTGAACTTAAAACTTAAGTTAGAACTAAAGTCTGAAATGGACTATAAAGATCATAAGTTTAAAATAATTTGAAATATGATCATTTGAACATATATAATAAGAGCCTTCAAATGAAGTATATACTTGGCCATTTTATCTCCACGAGTATGGAAGCCATTTATGAGAACTGCAGTTGCCAAGCCACTTGGGTAAGTCAACTTCAGGTCAACTATCATGATCTGTCCAGCAATAATAAAAATGTCCATAAGTGTTCTGAACTTCAGCTTTCAAGGTAACAGAAGTTGTTTCTATCCAATTTTAAAGAAGGGAACAAAAAACATGAGTTTCCCAATTTATTTATGTTCCAAGTTTCCTTATTAAAACACTCTTAAACCAAAAAAAACAAAAAGGTTGCCTTCTTAACTTTTTGCATTTCAAACTACCTGAAAATAATATTAACGGTGACATCACGTTTTAGTGTTAAATGTGATAAGAAATGGTTGCTTTCCGTGTTTTTTTTTACTTTTGGACTTCAATAAAAACAACAGGATTAAAATAACCCAAAAAAGAAAAGGGGGAGACAAAATCATCAAAAAATAAGTATCTGCCGTCGCCAAGGTATGCTGATGTCATATCTTGAATGTCTTGAAAAAATTATAGGTCCATTTACCAATTCGAATTAATGACTTATATGATTTGAATTAGGATTTAAATTAGTGGTTTAAATTGTTATTCGAATTAATATTTAAATGTACATTTAAATTTTAATCTAAATATGAAATAAAATTAAAATTTGTGTTTGAAGAGGCAGTGGAAATAGTTTTTGATTTATAAACAAATCTAATAAAATTTTAATGTTAACGATCCTAAAAAATATGCAATATAGAGAAATACAATGAAAAAAGAATCATCTCAATTGGATATCAAATGAAGAAGTTACGGTTTTTTTCTTTAAATATAGAAGAGAGAATTTTAACTTTTATTGTAGAAAAGATATCGGAGTATCAAGAGTTTAGGGAAGGGAACTTGAATTTTTTATGCTCATTTGATTTGAATTTTAAGAGAAACAAATACATATCCAAAAGATTCTTGATACTCGAATCTAAAAAAATGCATAAACCAAATGAACCCTAAGTATAAATATCTTGTATTAAGCAAAAAAAAAAAAAAAGGTGTAGAAAAAGAGGAATAAATTTAATGGAGAGTTGAAGTACCTTTCTTAGAGGAATTAAGACAAAGAGGCCAACAAAGCAAACCAAGAAAAGGAAAGCAGTCATCCAACCAAAACCAGGTTCCTTGGTACTACTCAAAGTGTTTCCCTCTGTGTGCTCTCCTGACAACTCATATGTCTTCTTGTTTAGTCCCAATAGATATGATGCAAAACCCCCTGCAATTCATATATTAAAAACTTGCTCTTAAGAACAAGACAAAATGAACAAAGAACAAGAAGAAAGCTAAAGAAAAGTGGACAAAAGAAAGATTGCTTTTGGCTGCAAATTAACCTCCAACTGCTATGCTATAGCAAGCCACAGCACAAGTTTGTATCATGGTGTTCTCTTGCCGAGTGAAGGGTTTCGATGTGTATCCAAACTTTTGCACCACCTTTTTCCATGTCCTGATGAACACAAAGGCGAGGAGAGCAGCGGAGACGTTGAAATGAGGAACAATCCCCGTCGTGAGGTTCAGCTTCATGGCTATGATGCTGTAGATACTTCCAATCACCATACTTGATATGACTCCCCTCACTGTCAACTGCTTTGTCCATGGTTCATTCACCTCAGGGACTTGGTAGTCGAATATGTTTTCTTCCAAGTCCTCTCTCTCATTGTCGTCGATCTCTTTCTTTTCTATTGCTTCATGATCTGCCATGTTCATTTCACTGCATAACACAATTAGGAATAAAAACTCCATTAAGTTCATGTTGATCCTCACCTCATAGGCTTGGCTTAAAAACAAAGTTATTATGGTTAGCTTATCAGCTCATTCTCATTTATGATGTATAAGGAGTCCGTGCATATAATAAACTCACCTAAAGTTGATTACTTTCACTGTAGTATCTGTCTTCTGCTGAAGAAAGATTGATCAAAACCCTTTAGGCAGAAGATCTGAACAAGCAAATAGAAAAGTTGATAACTAGCATAAAAATTCACACAACTGACATAATATCACTAGAAATTAAACCCCACCTAAAAGTTGAAGTATCTTAAAAGCAGTTTCTATTTTGTTTAAAGAAATAGCAATAGGAAAAAGTGACGATAAATGAGGTAGTGGGAAAGCAAACTTGGCAGAGAGTGCTTGATCATATACCAATTGAATACTAGTATTTATAGCAATTATTATAGCAATTGAAATTTTGAAGCCCACTAGAGCTCACTATATATAACAGTCATTCGGCATGACTTTTCTGACCCCTTGTCATTGACCTGTCTCTTTTATTATTGAGGTGGTTATGATAAACTTTTTTGTGGGATAGATATTCTCTCATTGGAAGTGGCTTAAATTCGGCCATTGGAAATTTTCATGCTGTAATTAAGCTTGTGGTGTGGGGTCCAACTGTATATCATTCATATTGAGTAGAAAATAAAGTATTTCGAGAGGGGGAAGAAAACACTGAAAAGTTGCTGTGTTACAATAATGACTGATAAAAGTCAAACCGATTTCCTTCTCGTTAGGATGTACAAGGTAAAATCACTCTCCCCTGCAGTGCCTCAACAATCATCTAGGCAGCCTAGTTCCATCTATTGTCATCCCCCCACCAAAAAAGAAAGGAAGGAAAAAGACACCCATTTGCTCATTCACTTATTCAGTTCATCAGTTTATTTTTAGGTTGTCTCCAGTCCAGTCCGATGCTTAAAACTCTTCTTCTGCAAATGTAACTCTGTTTGTGCGTTTATGTAACTCTCAATTTGTTTACACGTAAAACTTCATAAATATAGTCTAACAAATTAAGTGTTACACAAACACACAAATAAAGTAACATTCGCGAATAAAAATAGTTATAAGTGACGAATTGGTTACGGTACTAAATTTGAGCCAAAACTTTTTTTTAGATTTCATTCTAATAGCATTACATCGTAACAAAACAATACAGAAGAAAAAAGCATACCGTTGATATTGCTGGATTTATATGCACAAGTGAGCATAATATGCAAAAAAAAAAAAAAAAAAAAAAAAACCCTAATACACTTTAAAGATGTTTGCTTTGATTAATCCAAAATGTTAGTGATACATGTGAAACACTATCTTCTATCATTTCCAGCAGATACAACCGCATGTGATCATTATTTATATAATTACAAAAGATATGACTTTTATGTTTTATGACTAAGCGAAATGAATAATTAGAGCCATAATAATTTCTCAAATGGATAGAAAATGAGACGAAATCCCAACCAAAAGGGGGCAGACAAGTTTAGGGGATACGATATGGCATTCATCAGTAGCCACTGGCCAGTCCATGTGGGCATGGTAAGGACCTCTCATAAAAAGTAATGGTCCTGAGCCCAGCACAGGCAAACTTGTCACCATCAGTCTTTGTTGAAAAATTAGGCATTGGGAGTGCAAAATATATAGAGAATAGAGATAAAATAGGTAGAAATATAATATAGAGAATAAATATTGATCAGAAAAGTAGAACCATAAGAGGGAAGAATAAAGGAGAAAAAAAATGGGAGGAAATTAGAACTTAATATTTATTAATCATCAAAACTCTAATTTTATAATATTTTTATCAAATTTTATCAAATTAAGGTTTTTTTTTTATGTGACATGACATCAATAAGATCAAATGGTTTTAAACTCTCATGTGTGTGTGTTTCATAAACATACATGCATACATATATATATATATATATATACATATATCTTACTACATTCAAAATTCAATGCGTTTATTTATTATTAGTGTTATTTGGAACATGTATAGTGGGAAGCATGTGATTTTTAACCCATGCTTATAAAGGCTCTTGTTTTAAGAGGGCCTGCCTAGCTAAAATAAAGATAGATTACATTCAAAAAAAAAAAAAAGAAAGAAAGAAATAAAGATAGATTGAGACTGAACGATAGTAACTGATTGAAACTTGGAATCCGGCCCACAGCTCAAGTTTGATTGCTTTAGGGGAAACTCTCATGCGGGCAAAAAAGAAATGCCTACTACAATCTGTCTTAGATTTGATCACCTATGCATGCTTCCAATTTTGTTTAATTTTGATCTGATTTTTCTTTTGGAATTAACAGAATAGTCACTTGAAAATTCTTTAAGTGAGAAAAATGATGATAATATAGTAAATTAATTATAATGGTAATAATAATATTAATAGTAGGTGATAACAATAATAATAATAATAATGAGAAAAAGAAAGAAGCTAATTGACAAGCCTCCCACTTTTAGCTGCTTATGCTTTTTGTCCTCCCAAATTTGGGTTTGGAATAACTTAGCTATAGTTCAACACTTTCTGTTTATTATTATTATTACTACTACTACTATTATTATTATTAATCTTTACTTTATTTTGCTTTATGCTCCTTCGTCCCTTTCTTATTATTATTATTATTATTATTAATCTATACTTTATTTTGCTTTATGCTCCTTTGTCCCTTTTTCGTAAGTTTAGACATTAGATATATTCTAAGCAAGTATTCACGGCTATATCCCAAGAAATCAGACTAAGTAAATCAGCAACTTTTAGGCTGTACCCCACAAAATAATATTCCTTTGTTTAACTCTTTAAAAAAAAAAAAAGATAAACTGAAAAAGCCCACTTGGATTCCATATGTACATTGCAGAGTAGACGTAAATCAAATAGTGGGACTAATTGGGAGGCCATGGACCAACATGAGTTTCAAATTTGCTCTTTTATGGCCATTGAAAAGTTCTTCATGGAATATAATAAGTATTTTACGGGCAATGTGTAGACGTGTAAGGTACAGAATGATCCCCACTCCACTACTTGACTTAGTGATGTAAACTCCAAAAAGAAAGATGCAAAATTAGAGGTAATCATAGATCATGTGCAGCATTTTTTTGCCTTGTGGGTTCCGTGCATTTTATTTTCTTTACTTTCTAGTCAACATTCTAGAGTGACTTTAAAACTTTGTAGTTTGTCCCGTATTGGAAACTGATCCGATTGTCAATGATATTATTAATAATGTGGTTAGTTTTAAAGATAATGCACCCACTAAATGATCAAAGTTAGGAAACTATGTACAGTCAAAATTAATCCCTATCAAAGTACCACTTTTATTAGATTTTTCTTTGATAAAATATTAGGTCAATCTCAAAATAAGTGTTCACGAAAGTTCAATCTCATATTAGTTTTTAATTTGTCAACATCCTAAATTTAATTTTCGATCTACCAAATTGTTTAGTTTCAGTCTTTTTCATCAATTGGTCATTAAGAAGACAATAAATGAATATAAAAAAGCATGTGATTAAAAAAACATAAAATAACACTTTACTAACTAAATGTTACTCACATTACATCACGTTTTCAACACTCAACAATGACTAAACTAAAACAAATTGATAAATAAATCAAGGACTAAAATGGGATTGATAGCAAAATTCAGGACGTTTCTTGGATTAACCTTAAAACATCTTGTTTTTTAGTTTTTCCCCATTATATAAACCACTTGTTAATTATCAAACAGTTTTACTTAAATATGGGCAGTTGATATAACCAGGCTTATCCACTTTTTTTTTTTTTTTTTTTTTTTCTCATGCTGATTACGCTATGCATATGTCAAAACTACAGCCTTCCGCTAAACTTAGACGTTATCCTATGATCATCGCAAAAACCTGCTGTTGCTTTCATGCGGATAAATATGAAGATTGCAAAGTCAATGGGAGCTCTTTTCTCTCTTTCTATACGTAACTTTCATGCTATAAATATCACAAAGCTAAATATATATCTCACTCACTTTTTTTTTTTTTTTTTTTGCGTATGTGCAGTTCGAATCTCAACCAATAAGACTTAAACATAGTCGCATGCATTGAATTTTTTCAACCACATTAAGTGGCGCAATTGAAAGTTTTCTTTTTAAGGAAATTAAGTTTTTTTTTTTTAATGAAAAGTTTTGTGGATATATTGTACGTAGTTATATCAAAATATATGACAAACCCTATATATTATTACACATAAGCCTGTTTCAGGGAAAAAAAATGACTTTAACGTAGTATTTCTTGTATATAATCATAGAATGTTTCGAACTTGGACCTTTGCTAGCAAAAAAATATGTGTATGTTTCTCTCTTTGTGTCTATTTACTATTCATATCGAAAGGCTAGCTAGTTTATTACTTTTTTGGCCTCCACCCTGCAAACAAGAAAGGGAAGAGAGAGAGAGGAATGGGAGAGTCGTCATTTTGAGAAATTCTATCATAGCATCTTTCTCTTTTCTTTTTTTTTTTCCATAGTAAATGGAAATAACTCCCTCCAATGATTTTGATTGGCTTTTGTAACCTTGTTTGACGAAGAAATCTAAATATTGCAACCGAGATGACATCAAAATAACGGGCAACGACCAATTTTCTAAGGAGTTAGTTTTGCGTTCAGACTAAGCGACTAAGTGGGTTCTTTCTAGAACAAATGGGAACCTGCCAAAAGAACAAAAACAAATAAATAATTGTCCTTTTTGGTTAGGTATCTCTATTGATAGTTCATGTTTTTGATTGCTAAATTTTATCAAAATCATACCTCAAAACAAGGGTGGAGCTACGCTGAGAGGAGAGAAGGCAGCCGTACTTTGAGTCCAATAGTTCCTTCTAATTTTGCTCCTCTAAAAATATACTTTCACTATTAATCTTACTACTATCTTATAAATTGATTACAGTGGTAAAAATTTTAAAAAACCTATTTCAATTTTTATATCCCAAGTTTTTCAAAATTTTACTTTTGAAATGTGTTCATATTTCAAACTGAAAACTCCAAAATGAATAAAAAACTATCTATTAGTACTACAAAAACTTAGAGGATGTTTGGTTCGAGTATTTGAATCGAGTATTTGAATGAAGATTTAAATTTTTATGAGAGAAAATACTGTAGCAAAATGATTCAAACCATGATTCAAACTATGAAACAAATGGGCCCTAATATATTTTTAGGGCTTTAAGTTTTATAAAAGTGAACTAAACGATATTACGTGCTTAGTTTGTTCAAAAATAAATAAATGAAGGCGGAATAGAGACAGAGTTTTACAAAAAATAATTATTTAGTTCAAATATTCTGGCACCTCCCCTGCAAAATTTTCAAACTCCATCATTGTCTCAAAATAATAATAATATATATAATTGATAGAAGCTAATTTAAATTTAACGGTTAGAACTGCTAATATAATTTAGAGTTATAATATAAATTATAACGGTTAAAAACATATTTTTTTAATACGTACCTTGTGGTAGAATTTTCATTCTTAATCTTTTCACGCTTTGCTTAATATAAATACATTCTACAAAACTCAATTTGTGTAAGTAGTGATTAGTATGACAAGTACTTGCTTTTAGTCATGATCATGGATGCAAATTTTGGCGAAATTTCAAAAATTTTCGTAGGAATTTTGAAAATTTTAAGGTATAAAAAATGTAACGCCCTTATATAGGGGTTAACAGTTTTTAATGAATTATAATAAAGATTACAAATAAAAGTAAAACTTCAAAAATAAAATTGCTTGGAACTTAAATGAAAACTCTCGAATTAAAATAAAAATATAAACAACAGTTAAACTACAATTTAATGTAGCACCTTAAATTTAATAATATAAAACGTCATCATCATCATTTCAACCCTCAACATATCTTAATACAGTCATAGAAAGTAACAATCGATGCTTACATTATCATGAAGAACATTCTTAACAATTGAAGCAATCCCAATGTAATATGGCTACATAGCTTTTTTAACTATTTTCTTCGTAGCCATCTCACACTTAGTGAGTCCTGAAAAGATGAAAATATAAGGGAATGAGCGACATTATATTCAGTAGGAAAAACCATTACTCACCTTTAGGTTTTTATCCTTACCACATTAAAACCTGCATAGTTAGTTAGTTCTCATCATTATTCATCAATTTTATTATGTTCAATTCTGGTGGATATCTTATAATCATTCTTACAAAGTTCCATACATATATATACATATTAATTCAGGATTCAATTATGCTCATCTGTATCCACCGTGCAGTAGAATATCATATCACTCAACTCAACGAAACCCAAATGGGCGCGCTTAATCACCTTCTAAACATTCCAAGGGTGTTCCGATGAGGGGACATCAAGCCCCGAGTCCTTACCAAGTTGATTCCTATATAGTGCGTTCTGAGACTTTCGACCCAAGGGAGCGTCCTATTTTACCTTTTAGGGTATTCGTGCCTACAAATGTAACCATCACCCTCTTCACGTCTCACCATTCCTCTATAATCAATTTTTATTTATTTATAGAGTTAGTGTTCCCAACCATGCTTCTCAATTTACAACAACAAGTGTCAAATCATTATGTTTCCTCGCTGTACAATATAGGACGAGTTCCACATCATCATGTTATGATATAATCATATACATTCAAAATATCATACATATCTTGCAATGTAAAACAATTAAATTTTAATTCATCAAAAACCTCACAAAAGATAAGTAATAGAATCCCTACCTCTTGGCGAATTACCATGCTGATAACTTCTAGCTCACAATAACAAGCTCAGCACTCAAACTCTAAGTACTCCGTCATCCTACGACATATAAAATAACTATACTTTAACTGAATTCTTAATCCATAATCATAACGATTTACTAACTATTCTTATTAGTGTGCCATAATCATTTATATGAATCCTTGAAACATTTTGTGACACAAAATAATGAAAAATAGGTGAGTTGGGACTACCTGATCGATCTATCGATCAACGTTTCCAGCCTTCTAAACAAAACTACTATTTTTGGACCCTCAGCCGGCCTGTCGATCTCCAAGGTTCGGCCTGCCGGTCTTGTTTAGACTTCGGCCTGCCGAACTACAGGGTTCGGCCTGCCGACAGAGCACTTTCTAGAAATCCAGTTTCCCATTTTCAGGGGTTTCAAACTTAAAAACTCAATCTGATCATTTTTATCAATTTATAGGGTATAGAAAATATATAAAAACCATGAATGATTACACTTAAACACATGTAGATCTTTCTTCTCAAAATTCTCATGCTTAACAAACAAATCTAAACTAAAAAATCAAAACTTTTCAAAACTTGCTCAAAAAGTCATTTAAAACAAAGATCTATGTAAATCAAGCTTCAAAAACGTTATATAATTACCCACAAACATCAAGAACACATTTCTCACAATTCTTATACCAAAACACATATTTAAATCAAGGTTTTTAGGTTGGAAAACTTTACCTCAAGTTTCAAGAAAAATAGTGATTTTGTTTGCAAAAATACTTGATCTTGTTTTGTGATTTTGGAAGATCTATGAAAATAACTTCAAATTTATCTCTTGATTACCTTGACGCCAGGTTGATGATCTTTAATCTTGAAGAAATCAAAGAGAGAAAACGAAGAGGAAAAGAGAGAGAAAGAAAGAGTCTCGTGAGAGGAGAAAAGAAAAGAAAAGAAAAGAAAAAGGAAGGAAGTAAGAAGACAATGGGGGTTGGCATGTAAAAATCAAGCCTCTATCAGAGACTTTTGGAGCAAATAATGCCAAATAGTAGTTTTGTGATTGAATTAAGTTCCAAGGGCATTTTGGTCAATATACTAAATAAGTATAGAAAATTTTTTAGAAACTTTAAATATAGATAGAAATAAATAATATGAATTAGATTTTAAATAAAACAAATTTTAATTGGCACACTAATAATTAATATAATTACCATAATACCTATTAGGAAAATAACGGGTGTCACAAAAAATTTATGAGGCACCGAAATATTTTTTCCCTGAAATATCAATTTTAACAAATATCAAAAAAATATCAAAAATATCAATAGAAATATCGATATCAGAAAATCCGTAATGTATTTTGTACAAAATTTTGGTACATATTGTTGAAAATTTGACAAAATTTAGGTAATGTTGAAAATTACAAATTTTAATATGTTTTTCTCTTTAAATAATCTATCAATATTTTATACTTTCAATAAATGAATATTTCTATGAGTTTACAATCAATGAATTTAGAATACAATTATATAAGCTTTTTCAATGAGGCTCCTTATATTTTTATCCATACAATCAAGACTTTAAAAAGTATAATGATTATGAAATTTTCAATTATCCTCATCCGAGCATACTAGTACCATCTCAATAAACAATTAGGAGAATTTATAGTTTTCTATTTCTGTAAATACAAGGAGAAGAAGTCAAGAAACCTATATGTGGCATATTCATAATTATATTCAACATTACTCGAATAACATGTCATAGCACTAATATTATTTGAATTAAGATGGAATCTCAACCATGTTTGAACCTCACAGAACTTTCTTTTGATATTGAAAAATTTATTATGTATAGAATTTATTATATAAATCATGTTTATTTATGTTTATTTTTTAATATTTATCTATCTTAAAATATTAGAGATATAATTAATGTAAAATTTCTGTAATTTTTGTTAAAATTTTCATCGATATCGACATTTTCTTTAAATTTTTTATAAAATTAAAATACCGATATTTTCATCGATATTAATATTTTCAACGTTGGTCATGATTCCTCCTAGCAAAACTGAAATGTCATCAAAAGAGTCCATATTCCAGTGACAATTAAAAGAGAGTCCAAAAGACTAAACGTGATTGTTCATTTATGTCGATAGAAATTAATTATGGGGAAAGAAAATTCGATACTTATGAAGACCATCTTTTCACTGTCCGTAATCCGAATTCTTCCAAGGTATTTGTCTTCTCTGAACGTATATTAATCAGAATCATTTGAACATTATTCTTATTTGTATTATATGGCTTATCATTTTCATCCAGATAAGATTCAATGAGACATGATAGTTGGTACGTGTGCCGTGTGGTTTAGGACCCTGGTCAATCATAATGACGGATGCAGGATTTAATTTCAGTAGAGACACAAATAAAGAATAAAAAGTGTTTGACAATAATGGCCTAAATTACTTTTTTAGCTATAAATAATATAAAGCTCTCGTATATTACAATAACAATAAAAAAAATTAATTATAGTATAAAGCTCTCACATGTTACAGTAAAAACAATTTTAATCAATAGTTTTAACAACGCTATCAAACACTCAAATCTATACTATCTAAAAATAAATTATAGTTATAAATAAAAAATAAACAATAAGATAAATTTCTAATATACTTTTTAGTAACATGACATTAATTGATTTAAATTACATTTTTTTTGTCTTGAAAGGAGTTAGAGTTTTTTTTTAGTTTTTTTAATTTAATATGAAGGTACTGTGATTGTGAAATGAACTAAAAAAGAGAGAATTGATCAGTAATTTTTAAATTTCTTTTTCAATTTAATACATAAGATTAGACACACCGCAAAGGGAAAAGAAAGAGGTTGCATAGGAACTTGTGTCCAGTAGTATCAAGAGAATTTATTATTGAAAATAATAAGATGGGTAAATGCTGACAGCATGTTTTCTACTTTGAAATTGAATAACCTGTTTGGTTAATATGGTTTTCACTACAAATTTAGTTATAAATAATATAAACATTTATATATTACAATAAAAAAAATTGTTACAATGTAAAGCTCTTACATGCTACAATAGAAACGGTTTTCACTAATAGTTTCAACCGTTAGCCAAACATCCTTTAAGTATTCCAAAACAAGAATAAATAAAAAAGATATCAAGAAGAAGAACCCAAATGAACAATGGAGTGGGGGCATCTTTCAAATAGTAATACAAAAATGAAGGTAAGCTTTTTTCTAATGGGGGCATACTTGTCTTTAGCCGTTGTTTGTAGTATTGCATTGAAAAGGGGTGGTCCTGTACTCTAACGTTAAAATTTGATATTAACAAGCCAATTTAATATTATGTTAGAGATGCTCTAACAAGAAAAAAAAAAAGGGTATATGAAACTTTGATATTATCCAGAACAATATATGCTTTAACAACAAACTAATTTATTAACTAATCATAATCGCATCAAGTCAAATCAAATAATTGGCTAGTAAGTAATCATATATAACCATGCCCAGTCAAATAATATGAAAATTTGATAATAATTACCTAGTTTATTTGTCATATGTTAAATGATAATTACCTAGTTTATTTGCTGTATGGCAATTGCAACACTCCGTGTAGTTTGGGCTCAGTACAAATGAAAACATGGCTGTTTGATAGTGTTTTTAAAATAGGTAAAAATAAATTTATTTTAAAAAATAATAGTTTTTAAAGAATTATACTGAATGTGTTTTTAAAATTTTTGCCTCAAAATACCGCAAAACTACTTTTAAAATTTCTCAAAACAATAACAAACGGGTTGGCCCAAATTTTGAATTGGTATTGGACAACTAAATTGCAGGAGACAAAGAAAGTTTGGACCAAGTATTTGATAGCACATGGCTTGGACTGTGGTAGGACGTTTAATAAATGAGTTTCAACTAAAAAAGTTTAAGTTTGTACCGTAACAAATTTAAATTTTGCAAGAAAAAAGATTATAGCAAAATGAATTTAAAGTACTTCACAGATAACCTATAAGTGGTGAGTAATTATGAAAAATGCCATTCAATACATGCAGAGATTGATTTATGCCACTCGTTAAGAAGTTTGTAATTAGGCTCAACCGCAACCACTTCAAAGCCTCTTCCATTGTCTCCGAAGTCCCTAATTACTAGTTTGGTCTTGACAATCCCGACCGTCAATTGACAAAATTATAGGCCCGATCTATTGTTTAAGAGTGTGTTTCGGTGTTGTATTTGAGTCCCTTTGTCAAAGGTCTAGCTGCCAGAGGAGTTAGAGGATAGATCTCTCCTCGGAGGGAGTTTGCGGCGTTGCACAAAGGGTGTTGCCTTGCTGAATATCTTGAATGTTGCAAAGAGATTGCCACGAAAGGGCTCGATGTGGTGCCACCAATTACCCCGTATGACAAATCACGTCATGACGCTCGTCACGGTGCTGCACAACGGTGCTCATAATAGCATTCATAGCCTTGTGATCCTTGTGAGGCTACCACGGTCACCGTGCATGGCCAAATCCAATATCACGATAGGTTACCATCAAGTATCATGTCAGGATACAAGTTGTCAATAGTGGCTGCTATATGTCTCTTAGTTTAATACTAATAGAAATATATTTTGTGCTTTAATTACAGTGGCATGGCATTCTTTCCGATAACTTTTTTGAGAGCATTTATTTATCCTCACGTGGTTTTAACAACAGTTAGATGTGTCAATTTTTGATAGGTTACAACACTTATTCGTCACACTTAAAGAAAAAGAAAAAATAAAAAAGAGCCACAAACACATGACAACTTAGGAGAATAGGTTTTGAATAAGAATGGGTTACATAACATTTTGAACTTTGTCATGCTAAAAATATTGCACTACATGTACTAAATTGCAATGTTAAAATATTAAAAGTAAAAAAAAAAAAAAAAAAAACAGTTGACATCAAAATTTTGAGTTTTTCATACTTATATTTTTAAACTTAAAACTCCAAAAGTAAAAGCAGATATAAAGTTTAAAGAAATATCCTTGTATAGGCCTTTTAGTTCAAAATTTTGATTTCACACGTCCTTGAAAAAAAATCTCTTTTTTTTTTTTTTTTGGTGAATAGCATATGTATGTGTATGTATAAAGTGTCCGTATCAACTTCTCATGGAGTCGAATTTTTCTCTTTTTTTTTCCCCTTCAAACTATAATTTCAAAAATTTCAATCTATATTATTGCAACAAAACAAATTAGCTGAAAAGTTTATAGCCAAAAAAAAAAAAAAAAAATTTGAAAAGTTCAATTTTTGCTATTATATAGGTGTGGATAATGTATTTATATATCCTAGATGTCTCCTACAGCCAAATTGCATGTCGTATGGCAGGATTGACGCACTATTATTCTTGAAAAATATGTGTATATATAACGGCTTTAAGAAGATATTTCTATTTGCACCCTTAAAATGTAAAACTATTACAAATTGTTATAGTCTTCCCCAACAGTAATGACGAAGCAGCTTATCCATATATCGTCATCTTTTTCATTCATCCTTGAACCAATTTTTATTTGAGAGGATGAAGGAAATTTCTTTTCTTTTTCTTTTTTTTTACCATCTAAGTTATCTTTAATTAATAAGAATTTTATCTTCAGTCACTCTAACTGAGTTACAAATGGTATTTTTTTGTTTTGATAACCCAAATAGAGAACATTAATAATACGTGGTATTGTAGTCACCATTTTTTAAAAAAGAAAGATGTATACCATAAAATTTCCTTGTCTATTTTTCGAAATATTAGATTTATCCCTTTTATCATACACTCATAAAAAAGTATCCGTAATTGTTTTTGAAACAGTTTAAAAATAATCCTTCGGCCAGATTTATTTCTTTTGCTATACAATCATAAAGTATGCGTAATTGCTTTTGAAACTGTTCATAAATAATCCTTGGGTCAAAATTTTTAAAATATTTACACTACTAGTCTTGATGATCTAATATGCATGTATAAAATAAAAGATTAAAAGTTTAAAAATAATTCTCCACGTACGTTTTTTAATATAGTTACTTACGTGCCATTTGGTATACATGTTTAGAATGTTTTAAGTGGTTTTGAATCTATGTGCCCTCAAAAACAGACGTTTGCTAGGCATGATAAACAAATCGTTTAAAACAGGCTATACTATCAGTATTCCTTGCATAAGTTCTAAACATTTTGAACAACTTTCTATAATAAAAACTCTTATTTATTTTTATTTTTTTAAATCATAGTGTTCTAAACATTAATTTTTTGATATTTTATTCTCGTTTTAAACTTTTATACGTCAATCATCAGCTTAAAATAACTATTTAAATCACAAAAAAATCAAAATCAGCTTAAAATAACTATTTAAATCACAAAAAATCAAAATTATTAATTTAAAATATAGAGTTTTAAATCACACCATTTTAGACCCTGTACTAATCTAACCCCAAACTTAAACTTACCATGAGTTATGACTAGATCCCACGTGACGGGTACTCACATGCATGATTTACCACGTGACTGTGATGCTGTTCATAATGACAATCATAAAAAAACTATCCACAATATATGACGCCGGAATGGCGATGTCGTGTAGAGTTTTCTGCTTGCCACCATGCAAGAAGTCCCCTTGTCCACGTGCCACGAAACATCCTATTCCCTATAACCAAAAAGAGCAGGCTCCTCTCATGCATGAACAATGACGCCAAAAGATAAAAAGAGCTTTTTGCATGAGTACCCTTTCAACTTGTCGTTTTTGTAGTTTATTCCTTAAAAATTTTTAATTTTTAGAATTTATCCTCTAAACTTATAATCTTTTTGTAAATCACAGCTTGTTGATAATTGTGTTGCTTAGTTAGCAAAGATTGATATGTGATTTGTACAATAAGTCATTAATTAAAAGCACAACATCTCTTTCTTTTGATGAATGTTATCCTAAATTAACATTTAAAACAAAAATAACAAAATTTTCTATTTTGATAAAACTTAATTAAGGGCATGATTAGCACACTCTATTGTATTGTGTTGTATTGTATTGCATTGTATTGTATTATATACAAAAAATGTAATATAATACAATACAATAAATACAATACGGTGTGTCAAACAAGCCTTAAAGATCTTAATCATAAAAAAATTAAATTGAAATACATAAAGTTGATCAATATCATTGATTGACGATTAATAAGCAAATGAGATGTCAAATTCTGTCAAAAAAAAAATTAAAACCATCATCAATGAGTAATTTTATTTCTTACAAATTGTTGCAAATCACCTTAATAATAATCGTATTACTTTTGTGATCGAAATTAACGTGTGCTTTGCTTATGAATCATTAATTAGTAACATGAATGACCTCTTTTTTTTTTTTTACATTTTAACCTAAATTTATTATGAATTTATGATTAATATGTTTGACAAGTTTTACTAAAACAAAAAAGTTTCGACTTAATTTTGTTTTAACTATTAATTTAGGTTATAATTCATAAAAAATGATTTACTATGTTCTTAATTGAATAACCCATGTGCAAATAAGATGTCAATTTGTTAAAAAAAAAAGAATACAATTATCAATAAGAGTGATTAAAACAAATTTATAAGATGTCAATTTGTTTAAAAAAAAAAGAACACAATTATCAATAGGAGTATTAAAACAATTTTATAAAATCATGATGTAAATTGTTAACATTAAAAGTGCACGAGACAAATTGCCTAAAATGATAAGTTCAGGGACGCCGACACAAAGGCCCCGTTTGGTCTTGTTCTCAAAATTTTTGAAAATATTTTTATACTTTTTTCGAGGTAAAAATTTTAAAGACACTCTTAGCACAAATATTAAAAAAAATTTATTTTTTAAAACAAAAACATTTTCACTTATTTTGGCAAACAATACCAAACCATACAAAAATAGCCAAAAAAATAAAAAATAAAAAAAATCTCCTCCCACGCGGCAAACTTTGATGAAAAAATAATATTGTTGGCATCTCTTGTCGTTTTTTTCCACCTCACCCGAAAACCGTGTGCCCTCCACCCTCTGAATTCCCAGAGACGCCCACAAAAAACAAAAGCTCAAAAAACGACTACAAAACCCCCAACCTCACCATTTCTCATCCTCTCAACTACGGTTGTACAAAAACCACCTCGCTCCCGTTAACCGCCCCCGTCTGTGCCTGCCCATCTCAAAATAAGCGGGTTTACGTTAGCAACCCACTGGTGGAAGGGTTGAACCCGCCCACCAATATATTCGGTGGGCGGGTTTGGTTTTAAGTTTTTGAGGGCGAGTTCAACCCGCACTCGTCCGCCTATATATTTTTTAAAAAAAACTTATCATTTATTTGATTTTGTTCTTATTTTAGAGATGATTGAACAATCCAACACTTCAAGCACGGGCTCGACTACCTCTTAACATATTAGAAATTGGAAATTCTCCTATTATTTTGTGAAGTGATCAAAATTCAAATCAAGTAAGTTAATAGAGAAAGCCCTAAAAGAAAAAGAACACTTGACTTTGTTCATTATTTCATTTGTAGCATTCTATTATTTTTGAACCTAGTGAATAGGCTTTAATCTTTATGGACTCTTGGCTTTGTTCATCACTTTATATGTAGTTGATGTTTCTTGTTGTAGTGAATGATTATATTTCTTAATTTATACTTTTGAATGTAGTCACTGTCTTTAAGCATCAAACTTGTTGGAAATGTTTTATGCATTATCATCTTATATTTTCTACAATTTTTCTTCACTTTCTAAAAAAAAGGTCCAAAAAATTACATTAGGCAATAGCATAGGTCTAAACTGCCTCAACCAGCCCGCATTCGCCCGCAACCACCCAAAACCAAACAAAAACCGCCTATCATATGGTGACGGTTTACAGGTTTGTTAATCGCCAACCTATCATCAAAAAAACCGGACCATATCAGTCCAAAAATCATTAATCCGCCGGCTGTTCACCCATAATCTCAACTCTCAAAATCCCAATTCACAACGGAAAGACGAACGACAAAAATGTGCAGGTGAACGGACTCCCATGGCTTCTCCAACCCGGTCGATCGGCTGAAGATCCGGTCGTTCTCCGTCGGGTTTTCCGGTCTGAAAGTCCAGAAACTGTTGCCGCAATCGCTCACGCTCGTTTACCTGGCGAGAATCAACGAGAACGCGCTCGAGGTCGCCGAGTCGAAGATCCGACCCGATTGTCCCGCGTTCGTGTCTCTCCACCGTGGCGTGGCTGGAGAAGACGCAGAAGTTGTGTTCGGGAGCAGAGATCGGGTGGTGGATAGCGAAGGCGTGAGGTTCGAGGTCTATCTGAGGGAGGAGAACGTCTTGAAGGGGAATTTCAGGAGAGATGAGGAAGACGAGTGGAGATTGGAGTGCCGCTGCGTGATGGAGGGAGAGATCGATGGCATTGTAGGAGTAGCGGGGGCGGAGGTTAAGGTTTCGGCAGAGGGAGCCGTGGCGATGAGATAGAGAGTGGCTATGGCGGTGGAGAGGAGGAGGAGGAGGATGAGGGTGTACGGGCGGGGGTTGGAGGAGAGAGAAGTGGTGGCGGAGAGTGATGATCGGACGGCGTGCGATTGTGACTGTGGAAGATCAGACGGTGGAGATGAGGAGGAGGAGCTTGAGATGCATATGGAGTGGGTTAGATGGGCCGTGGATGTGGGGATTTGGGTCATGTGTTTGGGTGTGGGCTTTTTGGTTTCTAAAGCCTCTTCTAGGTCCTTGAGACGCAGAAGAATATTACAATTTTTTTTGGTCGAGCCTATCAACTATGTACAGAAATGCCATGATCATTGGCATGGGAAATTTTGTCACTTTTTTTTTTCTTTTTACATAAATTTCTTCCTGACAAATTTTTGTCCCTTGTAAAATTGAAAGGCAGGCCCAAAGCCCATGTTTTTATTCCTTTATTAATGACAATTTCTGATTTTTGTTTTTTAACTTGAGTGGGACTTGTTGATCTTAATCAAAGAAAGAAAAGAAATGAACCTTTTTTTTTCTAATTCAGAAAATTGGAAGTTGAGAGAACCCATGGGCAATAAGTTGAGTGGGACTTGTAGATCTTAATCAAAGAAAAGAAAAGAAATGGACCTTTTTTTTCTGATTCAGAAAATTAGAAGTTGGGAGAACCGATGGGCAATAATGACTTAATTAAGCCCATGTCAATATCTTGTGTTGCAGAAAGCTAGTGAACACTAAATTCACGTTAACGGCCACTTTTACAGCTTTGTGCACGATATCGGTTTCGTTAAAGTAGTTTTTGGATCCATCCTTTTGCATCCTCTTAACTAGAATTTTCCTGAAACCTTTTTTTCCTCCTTTGAAGTTTGGACACATAACTAACCTCCTCCTTTAAGTTTCATCAACTTTCTTTTTTCCTTGAGGATTGATTTCTGTCTTCTTGCTTAGGTAGCTTGTGTTTTTAGTTAGCAGGAGAAGAGAAGCAGAAACTGTAACTTTTCAGTAAATGTTTAGAATCATATTTTTTAAAAAAATTTTAACGAGTCAACAAAGTTTTAATTTTTCTTAAAAAAGTTACAGAAATATTATATTCAAGCTTATAATGTATTGTTAATACTTTGATATAAGTCTCAAAGTTAATTTTAAAAGTGTTTTTTTGATAAGTTACATTTTATAGTTTTGATAAGAAGTACTTTTGAAAGGTAAAAACACTTCTAATAGCTCACCAAAATACTTTTAGAAGCAGCTTTTAGATTTAAAAAGTCAAAAGTAATTTTTAAGAAGCATTCCTAAACAGGCCCTTAAGCTTCTCTAATAGTATTCTCCAACGTAATCTAATCTTCTGCCGGAAGTAGGCAAAAAGATAAGATATCCAAACATATTTTACATGCTTTTTGGGGAAAAAAAAGAGAAGAAAAATCACTATTAGTATTGTTAAGGACCGTTATTATGTTTTTGGCCTTTTTCCACAATAATCTTATCCCTGTCAAATGCATGAGAGTTTTTTTTCCCTATTATTAATGCCAGTATATTTTACTATAAAGTTTTAAACCCTTAAATTTTAGAAGATTTTGTCAATTTTACATGCCATTCGATTCTAAAACTATTCATTGTCATCTTACATGCCATTCAATTCTAATGGTCTAGTCTTGGCTTCATTAACATGGGTCTCATCATGAGATCCACGTAGGTCCTATGGCAACGAGGAGCCGAAACCTATTTTTAATAGAGTTAATTATGTAATTATATTTTTTAGTTTTAACTATTTTTTAATTTATTTTTTTGTATTTAAAAGTTATAAAGGTATTTTTTAAATTTTAAAATTTTATGTCAATTTCACCCTTATCAATAAAAAGAATTAGGCGTAAAACAATATAACTATCCTCAAATAGTTATGAAAAATATTTTATCTATTAAAAACATAAAAAATTTTAAAACAAAATATCAAATTTCCAAAAAAATATCTAAAGGTTTGTGGCTTTTTAAATTTTAAAATACTTTTAAAATTTTTTTCTCAAGAAAAAAATATAATTCATAACCAATTAGGTTTAACTAAGGGTATTTTTATCTTATCTCATTTTTTTTAATTGAAAAGTCTGCGAATGATAAAATTGAAACAGGGCTTTAAATTCAAAGGATACTTTTTTAATTCTTAAAAACATATTGATAAATTAAGAAATAATAAAAACTATAAGGTGTCGTTGTAAATTAACCTATTTTTTATATCAAAAATATATTCTTATCTAAAATATGGCAACTTGATCAGCCTACCTCTATCTTGTAACCCCCAAGGTCACAAACACTAACAATGACAAGACACAAAGTAGAGGGCACTTCAAAGAGTCAGAAGAAGCCCCTCAATATGAGACTAGCTTGGCCTAATAGCTTTTAACAACGGTGGAGTTGACAATTCCACAACCAAAACCAGACATTTTCAACTATACAAGTCTTTCTAGTATGATGATTGTTTGCCTTGTTGCTAATGTACCAAAAAAGCGTGAAAAGATTAGGGATAATAAATGTCGGGTATTTAGCTTTTAAATAGAATATAGACAAATTTAATAGAGGTTGGAATGTATTGAGTACGAGATAGTGTGATTCGTTCCGAAAAAATTAAATATTATGCCACACTTTTTAAAATGTGTTTATTCGTGTCATATTTAAAAAGTTACGTCACATTATCATTTATATTATATTTTCAATATGCGTCATAAAAAGTAAGTTTTGAAAATGACGTTTATGAAAATTCTTTATTTTTTCCTTTTTCTTTTTGAAAGAGTTGGTTGTGCATTATGTGGAGTTTTATAAAATCAATGTCGTTTGTTCGGTAATTTTCTATTTAGCTATTGATGAATTGCCAGTATAAGACATTAGAATTATTGTTTTTAGCTATAAGGATGGTTCTTTCACTTCTATTTTCAAATTTGGAAACAAAATTGCTCACACCCTAGTAAACTAGTGCTTTCTCCTTTATTATTATGGTGTTTGACAAAACAGTTTGAACTCAAAAAATAAATTCAAACACTATAACACTCGAGAACATTATATTGTAGTATACTTTTACCTTACATCGTAGTATATAAAGACTGTTACATTATGGATGGTTCAAACTCGTTGGTTTAACCCATTGTCTCAAAGCTTTGCATTATTCTCATAATTATCTCTACTCTTGTATTAACAGATTTTCCTCATTAGTCCGCCTTTAAAAAAAAATAGTTGTTTTTTTCCTAAAGAAAAAAGGACAATATAATTTTCTCTCCCTTTCTCTACTCTTTTTTTTTTTGGGGGAGGGGGGAAGATAATCTAATTATAACTTAGCATGAAGTTAACACATACGTACATTCCTTAGAATTTGAGTATAAATGTATAGCTTAACAATCGACATGTTGACCTACAATGTTGATGTATACATATATGTGATAAATATTATCTTAAATTAGCTATGCGAAAATTAATGTGACTTATGACTTTAGCAAGATTCAACACTAGCCAATAGATTTAGTTAGGAGAATTGCTTAATTGCACTTGAAGAGTTCAAATTGGGCTTGTCTTATTATAGTGAATGCCTAGTACCGCAAGATTATAGTGTTATACAGATGAAGAACTACAACTTGTTGCAGGTAGTCGGTATACATAATTAATCTCCATGTGGAAAATTCTAGCAAAAAAAAAAAAAAACAAAAAAAATCTCCATGTGGAAATTTTAGAAGCCTAAGCCATATGCTAATGCTTGAAAGTTGAAAGTTGGAATTAATTTAGGGTCCGTTTGGTAAATGGATTCGAACTAGTATGATTTGAATTAGGATTTAAGTTACTGATTTGAATTGTTATTCGAATTGACGTTTGAATATGCATTTAAGTTTTAATCTGAGTATGGAATAAAATTGAAAATTGTGTTTGGTGAGGTAGTGAAGATAGTTTTTGTTTTATTTATAAATCTAATAAAATCTTAATATTAATGATCTTAAAAAATATGCAATATTGATCTTGATTTATTCCTCTCTTTATTAGGAACACAGTGAAAAAAGAATAATCTCAATTGAATATCAAATGAAGAAGTTATGATTTCTTTCCTCAAATATAGGAGAGAAAATTGTAGTTTTTACTGTAGCAAATATATCTGAGTATCAAAAGTTTAAGGGAATGAGAATTCTGAAAACTTGGATTCTTAGAGCCTGTTTGGTTCAAGTATTTGAACGAAGATTTAAATTTTTATGAGAGAAAGTACTGTAGCAAAATAATTCAAACCGTGATTCGAACCACGAAACAAACGGACCCTAATACTCAAATGATTCAGATTTTGGGGAAACAAACACGTATCCGAATGATTCTTGATACTCGAATCTAAATTTGAGTCCATTGAGTTCAAAGAATACATGGACTAAACATACCCTTATAAATCGACAACTATGCCTAAAACCTAAACAAAAGCAATTTTCGTTCAATTTTTGGGACTAATTTATAGAGTGTTTGGCAAGTATGGTTAGAACCAATTTTTTGGTTCAAAACACTGCAGTATGTAAGAATTTTATATTGTAACAACTCTTTATTTTCTTTACTTTTTACTATAGTATGTGAGAGTTTTATACTATTTAGTAACAAAAAGTTACTTTTAACTATATTTGTCAAATGTATCCTATTTTTTATTTTTTTTTAAGGATGATAAAACTAGATTTACCCTCTAGTGTTTTAAACAACTTTCATGTTGCTGCTAGACATAAAATTCTAGTGTCGCTCAATTGCACTAATTATTAACAAGCTAATCTTATCCTTATTAATAATCATCTAAAATGGAGCATTAATGGTTGATAGTTCCAAATTGCTTAGGTGTGACCATATCCAAAAAAGTTAATTACTTAAAACTAATCAAGATAATTTCCCATAAAAAAATGAAAATTTTCAGATGGTTGAACATTGACAGCTTAATTTATAAGTGAATTTATTTTTATAATTTTGTTTAACGTGAACGTTTACAAATCAGAGCCTTAAAATTTGATAGAATTAAAAAAAATACATTAGGCTTAATTTATAAGGAAATTTATTTTTGTAGTGTTTTTTTTTTTAACGTGAAAGCTTAAAAATCAAAGCCTTAAAATTTGATAGAATTTTTTTAAAAAAAGTACCTACTCTAGGAATGTAAGGTTTGAGAAAATCTTCCACCCCAAAATGGCAAAAGAGAAAAATGGACAAAGAAAAAGGACAGAAAAAGACAAGAATTTCCTAAACAATTTTGACTCGAGATTTACCAAATCCACTCCTAATTAGTAATTAGCAAAGAAGTAAGTAAAGTAACTAAGGACGTACGGGGTGGGTCCCAGCTTTTCCTCTTGTGATGCCCGTCCACGTGTTAAAATCCCGAAGCCCCAGCACCACCCCGACACGTCAGCATGCCTTTCTCTCCCTGTCCCTGTCCCTGTCCCTGTCCCCGTCCTCCTCTCTCTCTCTCATCCCGAGGGCCAGAGCTCCTCTTTCCTCTCATGGCGGTCAACGAGCCGATACAATAATTTCAATCGAAAACTGCTCTCTCTCTCTCTTTGCAACAAAACAGGCCAACGCCAAAATCTCTGTACGGACGGAGCGGAGAAGAAGAAGAAAGGGAAGAAAGAAAGCATGGGGAGAACTGGAGGAGCAAATCAGAAGACCTACTCGGCGAGACCTAGCGACTACAAGCTTCTGGAAGAGGTCGGATATGGCGCGAGCGCCACGGTTTACAGAGCGATCTATCTTCCTTTTAATGAAGTCGTGGCCATCAAGTGCTTGGATCTTGATCGCTGCAACAGCAATCTGGTTAGCCAATTTTGTTCTTTTCTCCTTCGCTTTTTTTTTTTTTTGAAAAAGAAAAATGTTTTTTGTATTTTTTTTTTTTTGTCCCAGGATTTTGAGATGTGCTTGGTTTAGTTAGGTTTCAGTAGAAATGGATTGCCTTTAGGCTTCAGATTGATTCTCTTGACTTCGATTTGCTTTCGCGTGGAGCCGATCTGCGGTCTAAACAATTTCGTTGGTGGTTTAGTGATTAATTTCGGTAGTGAAATTAGTGTGTAATTGATCGAGATCATGAAGTTGGGGATGCTTTTTTTTAAACTGTGTGTGGTCAATTGGCTGAGTAGTTTTGTGTTTCAGATCCTCAACATCGGTCTTCTTCGACGAGGAACCATGAAGACGCAGTATAGCTAGTGAAAATTACAAATTATTAAGTATATATTATCCTTTTTCCCGTAAAGCTTCTTCCCTTGTGTGAGTTTCGTGTTCTGGTGAGTACAACCGTAAATGGGTACCTTGCTTTTTACTGGGAAGACCATGCTTTAGAAGGAGAAAGTACTTAATTTGGACCACATTATCAGGATTGCACTGAAAAGTAATCTGTTACTCTCTAAACTGTAAAATTTGTATTCTATAATCACTTTACTAGATTGCCATGTGGTTCGCGCAAGGTTTATATGTTTTGGAACAATTGAAGTGACTAATCTTAAGTTTAAAGTGATTCCTATGGTTGGAATTACTGCTGGTTTTCACTTGGGGATTAGTACTCTTCTGTTGCAACTAAGTCCTTTAAAAATATAGGGCAATGGTGAATATTGTCAAAGGTCTGACAAGTTGTAGTGGGTCATTCAACTTTATTACGTGGTGAGAGCGGTTGTTTAGCAATCCCATTAAGCATGAGAGGATTTGTAGTGACAACCCATGTTCTCTTCTTCGGCATGCAAATTTATATTTTTTAGTATGTTATCAAAGGGTTCATATATTAAGTTACAAGGTGGTGTGGCTGGTGGGCCAAAAGAACTAGATAGCTTAGATGCTCAAGATTTTAGAAATTTATCATAGAAGATTACTAAGACACTTGAAGAGACTGTTTTCTAAACTAAAGTCAGATTGTAACTATTAGAACTTCATATTCTTTGTTGTATAAATGATTTTTATTTCTTGTAGTTTGAGAGCAACGAAGATTTAGAATTTGAAACCAGTCTGTAGAAACGTTAGAGTGATTTTTGTGGATGATAAAGGTTGGTACTTCACTTGATGTATTGTATTGTATTGCTTTGCTTTCATTCCTTTTTTTTTTTAATTTTTTTTATAGGATGACATAAGGAGGGAAGCTCAAACAATGAGCTTGATAGATCATCCAAATGTTGTGAGGGCATACTGTTCCTTTGTTGTTGAGCGGAACCTTTGGGTGGTTATGCCATTCATGGCAGAAGGTTCTTGCTTGCACCTTATGAAGATTGCATATCCAGATGGATTTGAGGAAGCAGCTATTGGTTCTATTCTTAAAGAAACCCTTAAGGCTTTGGAGTACCTCCATCGGCAAGGACATATTCATCGTGATGTTAAGGTCAGAGATTAGATTTTCTCATTGTGGCAATTTAAGACATATTCCAGATGGCATTGACTCTGTGTGTTTGTATCTTTTGGCTGCAGGCTGGAAACATACTACTCGATACCAATGGGATTGTAAAGCTCGCTGATTTTGGTGTTTCAGCCTGTATGTTTGATACAGGTGATAGACAACGTTCAAGAAACACATTTGTAGGAACTCCATGCTGGTATGATCTATCCTGAATCTTTTATTTATTTATTTATTTGCGTTTAATAATTTAATTTATTAACTGAATTTTTCATGGGGTTGCATATGTGCGCCGCGCGGGGTTCTGTTTTTCTCTCTCCTTGATCCATATATTTAATGCTTGAACTTGTCTTTGACATCCAGGATGGCACCAGAGGTATTGCAACCAGGAAGTGGATACAATTCCAAGTAAGTTCATATGGGAGCTTGTAAACAGAATTGACTTGTTGGAGTTGCCCCCCAAAAGCACTCTGTTGCAAGCAGTTCCATAATAGCTTGTGACTTTCCATTTGGGTGACACATGTTATAGTTGCAAAAACACTCTTTCCTGTGTTGTCCAATCACCCTGGGCCTAATAAAATTGATTTTAGTTGTGCTTAACTAGCATTGGTAACGGCATTTATGTTCCTGATAATTGTTGAATATTTGCATAAGCACCCAACTTTGGGCCCCCTGATTTATTTGTAAATTGGTTTTTCATGATTTGAATTGGAGAAAAATATGACATAGTCTATTTAATTACTTGTGGTGCGTTATCCTTGTATAGGGCTGATATTTGGTCATTTGGGATAACGGCGCTAGAATTGGCTCATGGTCACGCACCTTTTTCAAAATATCCTCCTATGAAGGTATATGCTTATTTACTTCTATTTTGTGGGGTTTTGACAAGGATGGTTTTGGACATGCGGATTTAACTAAAGGTGGCTTTGCACTTATTAAAACCTGTGACATGCCTAGTTTCTTTTATTGTAGGTTCTCCTGATGACCATTCAGAACGCACCTCCCGGACTTGATTATGATCGTGATAAAAGGTTCTCTAAGGTATGGTAATTCTTTCTAGAAAGAGCATATGTTAATACGCCCGTATGATATTGTATTTGTGAAAATTGGGATATAAACTAGTGAACTAAGCATGTGCCTTTACTCAATCTTCCATTTCCATAAGGCGGTCAAAGGCCAAAACATATAGATTTTTTTTTTTTTAAATGTACTTTCTCTTGTAGAACATATTCTAATTAGAGGATTTCCAGTTGTGACCAGTCTTTTAAAGAAATGGTGGCTATGTGCCTGGTGAAAGATCAAACAAAGAGGCCAACGGCAGAGAAATTGTTGAAACATTCCTTTTTCAAACACGCAAAGCCTCCAGAGCTTTCTGTGAAGAAGCTGTTTGCTGACTTGCCACCTCTTTGGAATCGTGTGAAGGCCATTCAGGTGGCTATCATACTTTGTAACATGATTTTCTGAATTTAACTTGCGCTTTTGTTTTTTAATTCATGATTTGTGAAAACCTTGCAGCTTAAAGACGCAGCACAACTAGCACTTAAGAAGATGCCTTCAGCAGAGCAAGAGGCATTATCACAGGTTATTTACTTTTCTCGACTGTAGAATATAAGGGCTAACACTTGAGTTATCACAAGTCAAAAATTTTTTTTTTGCCTTATAGCTGCTTTCGTCTAAGGTTTTCTAGAGGGTCTAAATGAGCCATAGGAAGGGGCTTCCTAAGATCTTGTTTTGTTTAAATACTTGTTCATCATTTGTAAATGGCCTCAATCAGTTGCAATGGCATTATGGAGTCGTTAACTCTGATTCAGCCTTCCATTTAAGAAACAGCATCCTGTTTTCTCTTGTATGATTTAAATTCTAAGAATGACTTGCTCACTCAAAGTTTGACATTCATATTAATATTTGTTGGGAGATAATTGTTGACTCAAAATTGAATTGCAATGATAAAGAACATGGAAGCATGTTACATCCACCCTTCAGAAATACATAAGCTTCGTAATTATTTTCTTATATGTAGTGTCATTTTCTTCCCTTGTCAGAGTGAGTATCAGCGAGGAGTCAGTGCCTGGAACTTTGATATAGAAGATCTAAAAGCTCAAGCATCCTTGGTACGCCTACTTTTCATTTTGCAAGTTGTCAACAAATTTGTAGTATTTCAAGTGGTTAATGTCGAGGAAATCCTTTCATTCTTGTGCTAGGTACGTGATGATGATGATTTGCAAGAGACGAGGGAAGAAGATGAAAAATTAAAATCAATATTTATTGATAAGGTTGTCATTTTTTTTTTTTGCACAGGAGATCATAACACAAATTTTCAAATGGCATACGAGTAAACTAATCTTCTTCTTTGTATTTGGAAAATTCTTGAACTTCTGACTTAATAATTTCTTCAATCAGGATGCACCTCATTTCCAATCCATCCAAGGGAAATTGAATTCAGACAGCGAACTACCTTTTGAAGGACAATCAAGCAGTGATAAACTACCAGAGAGGGAATATTTGAACAAAAAGGGCAAGATTCCGGAATGTGATATAGAAGAATCTGGTTTCCAAGAGAAAATGAGCTTGAAGAAAAACGGATCAATCACTAAGGCAACAACATCAACGTTGGAAAAAGAGATAGTTACATCAAAGAATAGAACTCCTGTGAAAGTTCGCCAAACTTATAGTGGTCCGCTCATGCCTGGTGCCGTCCTTACTCATTCAGTGTCAGAGAGGGGACGCCTATCTGAAAGGTTCATTATGGTTCATTGCTTAATATGTCTTACACTATCAGTTATGTTACATCTGGTTTCGATTTTGTTAAGCAGCTTTTGTGAATCTGGCTTTTTTGTTGGCCAAAGATGCTGTTCATTAACAGGTTGCTAAACTTGTACTGGTCCATCCTGTACAAACCTAATTTAAACAAACAAAATTTGTAAGAATAAAGGCAAACATGCCTGATAGTTCCAGCATAGTTTTTCAGCGTGATACTAGATTTTATCTAGACTGAAAGTGGCTAATTTGAACTGCTGGTAAGCATCAGATTCGATGTGTTGTAGTTCTCACTAGATCTGGTAGACTTTCATACTATTATTCCCATTCTGTCTTGGAAGCATCTGTAGAATTTCTAAGATTTGATTCTCGGAAATTAGGGAATAAGTTTCTTGTGATTTGCTGAGTTGTATAGGATGCAAATCAGGGATTTGGATAGCTGGTTATTTGATTTCCTAGGTTTCAGATTTGTAGGAGATTTGTTAGCTGTATCTTAGCTGTATCCCTAGATTAGTGACTACTTTTTCTGATTTCAGTCCTATATATACTGTTGTACATACGTTTGGATGAATAAGAAGAAAATATTCTTCAATCTCTCTCAAAATATTCTTCAATTCCTCTCAAATCTTCAGCATCAAATACGTATGACCTGGTTTCATGTTAAGCGTCTTTGCAAATTCAATGTTATAGTGATCTTACTGTTCTTGTACTGTTTGCTTACTGCATAGCTTAGTCCTTATTAAATTTTAACATATCATTTTTTGCATACTATGGTCCTCGAATTGTCAAAGAATGGATATTGGACTACATAAAGTTTAGATAAAACCACCATCTAAAGGAGAAGATAAAGGACAAAATTTTGTTGTTTTCTGGAACAAGTAGAATTGCTCTTCAACTTATTTCACGTTTGACTGTGCACAGTTACATGTTAGTAATTTTACCTCTGGTAGTTTATTGGTGAATTTTATATGCTATTTCTATTTCTTTTTAATTTCATATTCGGAATACTTGGGAATCTTAAATACTATTTCTTTCTCTTTTTAATTTCAGACATCTCATCTCTTGTCCCTATGAATCTTAATATCTGTAGATGGTACATATTATTCCTTGCACCTATATGTTCACAAAGTTATACTTGTGTTTATGTTAAGTCAGATGCCTCTTCTTCCTTGTATTGGTTATGCCCGTCTCTTTCATGGATAACAGCTGATATTTCTTTAATTACTAGGAGCCAGAATGATAAACCTTCAATTGAGAAAGTTAATTGCGAAGTACGAAGAACACCAAGCTTTAGCGGCCCACTGATGCTTCCAAATCGAGCTTCGGCTAACAGTTTGTCAGCTCCAATAAAGTCTTCTGGAGGTGAGCAACTTGTCTGATATCCTTTGAAGCTCATTTTGACTAATGCTACTCTGGTTACTGCTATCATTTACTGGCTTATAAAGCCCATGACACCGAGTCTTCTCCACTGATAGGATTTAGGGATTCCTTGGATGATAAATCAAAAGCCAATCTCGTGCAGATTAAAGGGCGATTTTCAGTAACATCCGAAAATCTAGATCTTGTAAAGGTTAGTTTTTACTTCTTATGGTGTTATTTCTCTATTATTTCAGTTTCACTAACTTAAAATTTTTCCCTAGGATATTCCATTAAGTCCAGTTCCACGTCGTTCTTCACAGGTAGGTGGCTTGATGGTTTTAAATCTTTTGCATGCAATTGGGCTTAAATTCTGGTCCTGACCTTATCTAGATCTCTTGTAATTTTTTAGGGATCAATATCACCATTGAGAAAGTCTGCCAGCGTTGGTGATTGGATATTTGATACCAAGCAAGTGGTTTGTATGCTAACCTCTTGCTCACATCCTTGAATAAGATAATAGGATTTGACTGTTATATGTGGATTTAGTTTTTCTGACAGTAAATATGGTAGACAAGTAAAGTATACATCAAACATTACTATTTATGGCGTTTTAAACTGCTTCCTTGTGTAATCCCTAAGCATTTTGATGGATGTGCTTGCATGAACGCTTAATGCTGGATAAAGAATTACTGATGTAATTCTATTTTGTTTTAAGTTATCACCTTATATAGATTCTATGTTTTCAGCCTGTCAGTCAGTCTTCCAAGGAGTTCAATAATGGCATAATACCTGCATCACTTCTCATGCCTCATCTTCAGAATCTTTTCCAGCAGACGTCAATTCAACAGGTAAAACAATAAACTTTAGGTGCATCAAAATAATGTCTATGACCTGCTTGGTTCATAGGTTCAAATGGAAATTCAAATTTTAAAGAGAGAATATTGTAGCAAAAACCTGTGAACCAAACAGGAGCTTAGCCTGTTAAACGAAAAAATTCTAAAACTGCAGATTGCGCTTATTATTGATTTCATCTATGCCAGGAACTTATTATGAATTTGTTAAGTAGCTTGCAATCAACTGAGGTGTTAGAAGGTGAGTGGAAGATCTCTTCTTTTATGATAATTGATTTAGTTGTATTAGTAACTGTATTTAACAAGTAAGATTCTTCAATTTTGTATCAGCTGCTCAAAATGGGAAGTTGCCTCCACTGCCTCGCAGTCCAGAAAATAATGGAAGTGTAAGCCTGTTTTTTTTTATTCCGTGTCATGAGCAGAATCACCTTCTGTAAAGAGGTTTCTCAGACAAAAGTTTCATTGATTCAATGGGAATGAGCGACCGTTTTCAAGCTATACACACAAATTTCTACACCAAAAGTTTCTAAAACTTTTTGGTCTATTGTGCACAAATTTAAAGCACTTGCGCCAAAAAAAATGTTTTAATTGTACGCCTTTCAGTTAAAAATTCTTTAATTGAACGCTGCCTTTGGAGTTTATACGGCATTTGATTGCCCAAATTTTGTCTATTTTTCATGGAATACGTGATACATAAAATGTTCTTTTGTAAACAGCCCCCCCTAACCCCCCCCCCCCCCCCGGCCTCTTTTTTTTTAACCTTGTTTTCTTGCCTGTTGGTTACCCAATGTTGACCCAAATGATATTTGGTGTAACTGTAGCTGTATGCCATTGCGGTACGCATAATATTCTCTACTTTGACGAGTCTCAATTTCATTCATGATGATATAATCTAATGTTTTTGGAACTCATCTTTATGGAAATACTCATTTATGTGTACTCACTTCTGCACCCGAGTGGATTGATGTGTGGAAAATGTCAAAATTATATACTTTCCCTTATCGTCTACTTTATTCAACAGGCTGAAATGGGAGTTTCTGAGAGGGAACGTTTACTGCTCATGAAACTCTCTGAGCTTCAAGCTAGGTTCGTAATAATCGCCTCTGTTCAAATAGTACAATGCTACTTTGTGCATATGGAAATCAATTCTTATTGTCTTGTCTAATTTGCAGGATGAACTGCTTGACAGATGAACTCACTGCTGAAAAGTTAAAATACATTCAAGTGAGTTTGCTCAAGAAAGCTCTCATTACGATTTGCTAGTTCTTTTAAACATGTTGTTCAATAATATCATACGCAAGCCTAGAATGTTATTCAACCTGACCTAGAGAGGGAAAAGGGAAACAATGTTTCTGGACACATGATTATTACACCAACTTTTTATTGATAAATTGCTTCCTTCCAAACAGTTGAAACAGCAGCTAATCGCCGTTTCGAGCCAGGAAGAAAATGGGGACAGAGGAGAAGGGGTGTCTGAAAGCTGAAAAAAGTTGATAGTGTATAAAGTTAAACCAAGCATGTACATCCAGGCAAGATCTGTAAATCAGGCAGAAAATATTTATGAGTTCATTATCTTTGCTCTATGGGGATCGTTTTCGGCTGTCTATAGAAGTAGACTAAAAAGGGGTGGCCATAATATTTTTTGGGTCTCTTCTACTACTTTGTCTCGTAAGTTCTCCAAGTAGATCTCAGCTACCGCAGGTGGGAAATAAGCAAAAATCACCGGCCGTCGTCCCCTGGCAGTGTTGTAACGACGAGGCTGAAGGTGAAAAAAGTTGCTCGTACCTTGTAGTATTAGCCATAAGAAGGGAAAGAGGGTGGCCATTATATTGGTTTACATTTCCTATTAGTTTCATATTTATCAATGTCCAAACATAGTATCGATATCTATTATTTTTGTCAAATGGGATTTCATGAGTTTGTATATGTTGGCGGTAGAACGTAAGGATACTATTAATTCATTTCCAAAACATTGTAAATTCTGCTTGTTCTCAACAATATTCGGATTTTGTATTTCTTCCCATCAATCAACTTTTTTGTGCAGGAATGGTTTTCTGTTGGTCATGTTTATTTTAAGTTGTGTAGATCTTTTTTTACTGTCGCCAATTTTATGGGCATCCTCCTATTGACGTTCAAATTGTGCATGGCAAATTATTTTTTGAGCTCAAATAGACCTCAAAACATAGCTTATTAATTTATGAGACAAAACTATAGAGACTTATACGAGCTTTAGTTGCATTTAAATTTGATTAATTGGCATTTATCCCCTTAAATTTCTGATAATTAGGAACTCTATCTTTTGAATTATTTTGTTAAATAGTAAGGTCTTGACACCTTTTTTTTTTTTTTTAATTTTCTTATTAAGAATAAACAATTTTATATTATTTTTTAGCGCTTACTGATACATCAGCCGATATTATAAAATTTGACTGACAGGATCAAGGTACTACATCAACATCGATTCTCGTCGACCAAGCCGTCCAACAGTCTGGTGGGCCGGCGATCTGTTTAAGGGACGGGCCCGACAATTTCAAACCACCGCTTGTGTAATCTTTTTCATTATTGTTTCCCATATAGGTTATCAAAAAAAAAAAAAAAAAGGAAAAAAAATCATATTTTATATCTTAGGTTGCAGTACATCTATGCATTCACATTTTCATATTTTTGGTGAATTGTTACTTTTTTTTTTTTTTAAGTGAAATATTGATTTTGTTTATTAAAAGATCTAAATATCCTTTGCATTTTGAGTTTTTCACTTTTTAATTCTTTTTTTTTTTTCCTTTTAAGTCTTTGATATTCAAAAGTAACTTTTGACGTAGAAAGAAAATAATTAAAATAAATCCAAAATGTGATAGTCTAAAGTTAAAGCTTTGTTTGAGAAGCACTTGTTATATTGTAACGTTTTCATATGTTATAGTATAAAACTCTCACATATTACAGTGTTTTAAGTTCTAACTTCTGTTGTAGTATAAAACTCTTACATGTTACAATGTTTGAGTTCTAACTTACTTTCTAAACTAAGCATAAAATTCTAACTTTAACCTCTAACTTACTTTCTAAACTAACTATAAAAAGTGCTTCTTCTTTTTTTTTCCCCAAATCCTCAAAATAGAGGGTGTTTAAAAAAATCACATCTAAATAAACGACGACAGCTTGAATAAACGACAATAACTTTAAAACCAAGAATAACGTGAAAGATTTCCATTCAAATTTGCCACCACCTGCTTGCGAACCTTTTGATGTGACGTGAGTCAAAAGAGGTCGAAGGAGTTTCCCATAAAACGACTTGTCGTTTACAGGTCATCACTTCCAAGGACACGACAATGGCGAGTTTTGTGTGAGTGACACAGACACCATCCTTAGCTCACCAGCCATCTTCACCACCTTCGAATATTAGAAGTCAACAAACAACTCCCAAACCACCCATGATTCCCTTATCTCTCAATCCGATCTACTTCTCTTCTTCTCTCAAACCTCCCATCTTCAGACCAAACCTCTCGAATTTCAAATCCTCGCCCGATCGGAACCTCGGACTGTACCAGGTAAGTCAAGTAACCTCGGACTTTGTTCCAACTCCAAGTTATTTGCAGAAGAAAGCCGGAGTCTGCGTTTGCCGAGTGGAGCTCTCCCACGATGCGCCATTCGCGGCCGCCATCGGCGCTTGTATGCTCTCCTCGCTGGTTCTTCCGGTGGCCGGAGCTCCCGATGAGGATGGTGAGGATTCGGCTATTGATTCCACAGACGCTAGGTTTGGGGTTATGGGAATCATCAGCTTCATTCCTTACTTCAATTGGCTGGTAATGAATAAATATCCAATCTTTTACTTCAAAAAAAGAAAAAAAAAAAAAAGAAAGAGCCGCAATTGTTTGTTAATATGTGTAATTTATGTTGGTCTATGAATGATTTGAATCAGAGCTGGGTTTTTGCGTGGCTTGATACTGGGAAGAGGCGCTATTTAGTGTATTCTGTAGTTTACTTGGTTCCTTACATAAGGTATTAAAACTATTTCCATTGATCTTCTTGTTAGCAACGATATGTGTAAGATGATTTTTGTCAAAAGCATTATGATTTTTGTTATCACAACTCAGTTCTTGGTATGTTTTGCTTTCAATCCTTGGATTATGGACAATATAAACAACATTCCCTTGTTTTCTTTTGAGCATTTTACGATTTGAAATGGCTTAGACTTGTCCATTTGGTTCATTGTTTTGGATTTTGATGGAATTATAATGCAAACATAGATGATTGTAACTAGTATATAAGTGATTATCCCTTGATGAATCAGGTCAAATCTCTCATTGTCGCCAGAGGAGAGCTGGCTACCTATTGCTAGCATTGTTTTGTGTATTCTTCATGTTCAGGTACAAGTTCTTTTCTTCCTGGTTCAGAATGTGGAGTTTACTTGATGTATTAGTTTTTGCCTTAGATTTCCATTCACAACTTTCTTTTAAATACCAAGCGCAATTTTATTTACAAATTACCATAGAGTATATGAAATATATCAAATGTGATAGAATGTAATTCGGAGCTGCATAAAAAGTTTGTATGATCTAAGATCTTGGGCTCGACATTGCAAGAAAGCTTCAGGCTTTACTTTAGAAGAAAGTTGGTCTTAATCTTTTCAACTCCGTATCTTTTCTATCTACAGCTGGAAACAAGTTTAAAAAATGGAGATATTCAGGGCTTTCCATTGTTAAGTGAGGCTTCAAAGCGTGTCTCATCCGCGTCTAGAAGGAAGAATTCATTGAAGGTATGATTTCTTGCGGTTCATGGATACAGTTATTTCTGAGGAAGGCTTTTTACTGATTTGATTTTGATATCGAAAGGGGAGGAAAAACGAGCAAACGAATCTGCCATCTGCTGATGAGCAATCCAGGAACAAGATTCGAGGGTGGGGGGTTCCCAGAGAGCCCTTACATGATAAGGAAAACTCAAATGACGATTGGGATGAAGATGAGAGAAGGAAACACTAGAAAGTCTGGCTTGCATGGAAGAAATAATGAAACTCCAAACATGTAACACTATTTGATTGAATGAAATATGTCGTTTACCGCTTCTATTAGTTCTCATAATCAACAAGAACATGGTTGCAAAGCTAGTGTACCTCATCAGATTGCGAATGACAATTTCTACACAACAAATGTATCAACATAAATAGAAAAAGAGATGAATTTGGTTTTGGAATTTTCATTGCAGCATATCACTTTAACAGAGTTTTGTTACCAATACCAACCTCGGATCCTGCATTCGAAAGACCCCAAATGGTGACACCTGTCTCTTTACAGGATTTGTCTTTTTCCCTCTTTGAAGTGAGTCTCTTTACACGAAATGTTGGCATTAAGCACGTTACATAGACACGTTGATATGCCGGCCTATGACTCTCATCAACTTCCAATTTTTGTTTATTTTTTGTGTCGTTTGTGGGGGAAGCATTAGCCCCCTACCAAAGGAAAAATGAATTATTAGAAGTTACTAAACTAACACCATCTGAGAATACAAAAATTGAATATAAATGCATACCAAGTACCAACCAGTTTGGTCAGCAAATAATCCGCAATTACGAAGAACAATTGTATGATCTTTTCAACATTAGCACATCATCTATCTTTGGTTCTCGCAGTTGATATTTTGATAGGGAAAGGACTCAAAAGCCCAATCTTAAAACAGTAGTCCAGAGCAACAGCAGCAGAGACAAAAACAAAAAGATCCTGAGACACATGAATTGCACCATCAAAAGCATGAGACAAGATACTCTCTACATTTAGTTCCAGAGGTTGTCCACCACTCAGTGTAGCAAGACCTGCATTGCCATGTAAAATCCCATAAGAAAAAAAAATCGAAAAAAAAAAATCCGACAACTAGAAACAGTTGAACTATGGGCATTAAGGTCTTGATTAGTACCTTTGACAACACCAAAAGCTGCGCATGCCCCTGTTTTGAGATTAACATCATCCAAGTCTCTTCTTATTGTGTACCTAAAGGTGACCCCAAATAATGCACAGCTAGCAAAGGTGATTGCTAGAGGGAGTATTAGCTGTGAAGTGGTGGACACCTGAGTTAAGGAGATTGGCAATCCTGCAATAGCGCCAACAAGAGCAGAAATAGAAGCTGCTTTTATAGACTCCAATCGTTCTTTGACCTTATTGATTTCTTCATTTTCTTCTCCTGCATAAATGCCTTCTTCGCTTTGAGAGAGCGAGCGTTCGGCGTCTTCAACCATTGCTCTTGCCTCTGATATCTCCTTCTGACATTCTTCAATCTAAGATTAAGCACCACCAGTTATTGTTTGGCAAAAGCAAACATGAATCGTCCCAAGAACACAACAAAGAAACAAAAGAACATGTGGTTGTTGATGTCGTTGTAATTGAGAAATACACATTTAAACAAATAGAACCTTCAAAATCCTCACAACCTGACCAGTCCAAATAGTAGTAGCCAGTTTGATATGATATCTAAAGAAAGCATAACATATATCACACATTCCAAATATGATATCAAGCAGGAAAATTCTTTAATAGGGTGTGAAACTGAATAAAAATACCTTACTGATAGAACATAGTTTTTAACCGTCAATTTTTTATCAAATTCTATTAAGCTTTCATACCTTTATTGAATATGATATTACCACAATCTGACTATTGGAAACTGTACTCTAACACATATGTATTTTTAATATTCTAACACAGAATTTTCCTATTAATTTCCCCAACAATAGTACAACAAAATATAGAATCAAAACAATGCGTGGTTCATTCCAGTTCAGCAATACTCTGTATAGACAAAAAGCTCTTTCAAAATTTACCAGACAAGGGAAGCAATCTCAATTCATGAGGACTAAAACGCAATCTTTCCAATGAGCTAAAAACCACAAACATGTAACTGCTAATTTCCAAAGTTTTAGAAACTAATAAAACCATCTCATCTTCATTAGTTATCATTGAAAGTCCAATTAACAAAACCCAGAAACCAAATAAACTGTAGTAAACCATTTTGATACCTCAGAAGCTCTTTTCTCAAGCTGGTTGACATATTCCCTCATTTGTTTCTCCTCAAGTTCCTGTCTTTCAATCTCAGCGAGCTCTCTCTTGGCCTTCTCAACCCTCAGCGCCGCCTTCTCCAGCCCATCAAGCAAAGCCCTGTTCTCTTCTCTGTTCAGAAGCTCCTGGACCTGCTCGCCCACGACGTCGTTTAGAGCGTCCTTGAGATTGAAGCTTTGCTCTGGGCCGCCATTGTTGTTGCTACCGCACTTCACTGTGAGAGAAGAAGAAGATGCTCTGCGGAGGGATTTGGGGACGCATTTTGGTGAGATAGTGAAGAGGTTGTTTTGGGAGAAAGTGTTGTTGGGGTGGTTTGGAGAGGGAAGGAAAGAGGGTTTGAATTTGATTGTTGCGGTGTTGATTGGCATGGCGTTCTAACTCCAATGGAGCTCTGCCTTGGACTTGGAGGATTTTCTTATCCTCTTGTTTCTATTTCTACTCGGATATTTCAAGGATAATAAACAAACGTAACGGGCAACATATCATTAAACGTAACAGTGCGAGTAAATGACACAGGTGGCTCGTTTTTGGTTCATTGGGCGATTTATTTTGAAATGACTAAAATATTTTACCTACAGTATTATATTATATTATATTATATTATATTATATTATATATAAAAATATTACATTATATTGTATTGTATTATATATAAAAATATAATATAATATAATATATTAAACAAATTCATATATTTTATTCACTTGGATGATGGATTAGAATTTTGCATTTAATGTAAAATGACACTCTAGATTACAAGTAGGTTATGCTTGCTGCCCATATACATGAAGTTTAACTTACAACTATAATAATTATCATTTTTCCTACGGAGAGAAACTGCTTATTTAATCATTAGATTAATTTTTAATAGTCTAATTTAAAAACGCTCGCCTTAAAATTTACAAAGGAATAACTGTCATTCACATTAAACAATTAAACTAACAATTAAAAAAAAATAGTCTCTATCGTATAAATTCTTCATTTCTACAAACATGTAAATGCTTATGTTAAAATTTTACGACACGCGACACGGAAGCTACTTTCATTCAAATTGAAAAATTAACCAAACAATTAAAAAAATAATACCTTTACCTAGAAACTTTCTATTTCTACAAACAATTTACTTTTTTTTTGTTCAAAAAGTTTTCATTATTATTTTTTCTTAAATAAAGGAGAGAAGAGAGGAAATATTATTAGAGAAATCATTACTATTTTTTAATATTATGTCCATATATATATATACACATATATAAGAGTCAAACTCTCGTTCGAAACTCTCCTGTATTTGTAACTGTGAACTCTTTCACACTTTCTTTTTGACCTTTTTATTTTCTTATTTCCTTTTTATTTCTTTATTTATCTATTTATGCTTGAGACTCCTCTGCAATCAAATTATTACAAATTTACAATGTGTTTTATTTTTTCCCTCGTTACACCCTTCTTCATTAAACAACTTTTTTCCTCCTCATCTTTTCATTTTAGCAAAACTAAGGGGATGTTTGGCAGTGATGGGAACCACTCAGTTGCTACCACAATCTCAGTTATAAACAACTCAGTTGTGAACAGTGTAAAGCTCTCACATACTACAGTAACAATAAAAAATATGCTACAATGTAAAACTCTCACATGCTACAGTAAAAATAGTTCTCACCACTAATTTCTACCACATCTCCAAACACCCTATAATATTAATAACGTTACCTCTAAATAAACTAAAAAAGGTAATAAAATAATAATCAAATGATAATGCGAACCCAAACTTACAAATCAACTCCCAGACCAACAAAGCAAAGGCACCCACACAAGGCAAAGGAATGCTCGCACAGCTAAGCAGCAGCGGATGGTTTAACCAGAGAAGTCTGCGTCCATTCACCTTCCCCCTCCATGGCCGCCTTCGCTTCAACCTCTCTTCTCCCATGGATTCTGCTTCTGCAACTCATCTCCCTTCTTTCTCCACCAGCTCTCCCTCTCCCTCTCCTCCTCCCGCACGTCGGCACTCACAACGGCAGCTTCCACTGCGACGAAGCCCTAGGCTGCTTCATGATCCGCCTCTCTGACATGTTCTCCAACGCCGAAATCGTTCGCGCTCGCGACCCCTAGGTTCGCTCCATTTCATTCTCATTTTTCGTTTTTCCGTTTGGTTCCCGAGAAAAATGGACTTTGGATTCTGTTCGTTGTGTTTGAACGCGCGATTAATAGAGCAGTTCTGAATTCTGTATCCGATGCAATTCGAAAATTCTGCGTCAAAGTTTCATTTTTTTTTTAATCATGAGTTTCTAAACTTTGTACATGAATTCTAGTGTTCGTATGCTCATAATTTGGATTACAAACCAAATATGCCCTAATTTTGTGGGGGAAAAAAAATCCTCATTTTTTTTAACGATTGTAAAAGATACATGACATGTTTACAAGAGAAATTGACATAAAGCAATATTTTTAAAGTATTTTTGGAATAACAAAATTTTATGGCTTGTGACGTAGTATTTGTTGTAATGATTTTAATTTTTGCTATTTGTAAAATATTTTGTTTTGTTTGCTATATTTTAATATGACTAGTGAGATTATGCAACTTGTGTAACTCACCCTTGAAGGATTTGCAGGTTTTGGAGGGTCTGGACGCGGTTCTTGATGTTGGGGGTGTCTATGATCCAAGTCGGGATCCGTATGATCATCACCAGAAGGGCTTTCAAGAGGTTTTCGGTGACGGTTTTACTACTAAGCTAAGTAGTTCAGGCCTCGTTTACAAGGTAATTACTAATAACTCTGCTTGAATAATGGCCATAATTTAGCTTTTAGTGTTTTGTGTGTGTATGAATTTCATTTTTGCTTCCTCTTTGTTGTAGCATTTTGGGAAGGAGATAATAGCTAAGGAACTTCAAGTTGATGAAGGGCACCCAGACGTGCATGGGTTGTTTTTGGCTGTTTACGAAAGCTTCATGGAGGTACTACTAGCTACTGCTTCTTCTTCTTCTTCTTCTTCTTCTTCTTCTTCTGGTGAACGGTGCTTTCCTCCTTTTTATCGTCACTATAGAAACTTGTTTATGTTATGTATTGAAATTGGCTATGTATTGTCAGATGTTTTTAGTTTGTTATCCTATCTTCGAGGAGTAAAATTGTATCGTATATATTGAGACGCTATTAAAGCAGTTCATAAATTGAACCAATGAGTTTGGTTGAAAGAACCTTCTCCTATACAATCTGTTACTGTGTTAGAAGTTCGGTATTACTGACGGATTTGTTATTTGTTATCTATCCTTGTTATTAAAAAAAAAAAAAAAAAAAAAGAAGCTTGTTTAGATGTTATAGATTGCCTTTGCCCTTGTAGATTAATACTTTTGACTATATCAGGCAATCGATGCTATTGATAATGGCATAAACCAGTACGATACAGATCAGCCTTCACGGTATGTCAATAACACTCATTTGTCCTGAAGAGTGGGGAGATTTAATTTGGACTGGACTGAGCCTGATGAATCATCTGAGAAGGAGAATGAGGCCTTTCAACAAGCAATGGCTCTGGCGGGTAGTGAGTTTTTAAATGAGGCTCTTTTTATTATTATTATTATTATTATTATTAAGAGAATGTTTTCGTTCCTTCGTTTGTTTGCCCCCCTTCCATCTATTATTTGTTAATTGATTGGTTTGGTAGAGTCAATTCTCATGTTAGTTATTAAGGTTTAAGTTTGCGCCATGATGAAAGTCAGGCAGGAAAAGTTTTGAAATGGTTGTGGTTGAATCATGCAGAATGTTCGGTTTCATGCAAAATCATGGTTACCAGCTAGATCTGTAGTTATGGATTGCCTCTCAGCAAGATGGGATATTGATCCTAGTGGAGAAATTATGGTTTTGAATAGATTTTGCCCTGTAAGTGTGCAATTATTGCTTTTATATTTGCCGATGAGTTTACCTTCTATCCTGCACTTGAACTAGCCAGTACCTTGGTTTTCATTATAATCTTTTATTTCTGTTAAATAGATTAATTTAGATTTCATATATACAGTTCCACTTTAGTACGTTGGTGAATTTGTGATGTCCGTCCTTTTGTACTTTGTGGCCTTATCTTGTCTTATTGAGCAAGTTTTAAAAAACAACTTGTAGAAGGATGTGAGCTAGGAATTATCCCATCAATCCTCTATAAAATTTTATCATGTAGATTTGCCTTGCTGACAAATCCAATTAGTATCACCTTGATCATATAAAATATACACTTAAGTTTATGTATCACTGGTATTAGGCCTTACTTGACCCATCTGTATACTGTTCTTCAGTGGAAGCTTCACTTATTTGAGCCCGAGGAGGAGTTGAAGATGGACCCTCCAATCAAATATGTCCTTTATCAGGCACTCGGATGCCTTTAAAATGTATGCATATGTATACATGTTTGCTAGAACTTTTTGATGTTATTTTTAATTTATTTATTATTATTTATTTAGTTTTTTAAATGATAATAAATAAATAAAAATAAATTTAAGTGGTCCAATAGACACGTATTTTCTAAAGGGTGTCAACCAAAGGGTATTCAGAACTGTTATAACGCTTCAGAAAAAATACTTCTTTTTATGAAAGGTAACGTACACCCTGATGGTGGGTGTCTATAAATATCACGTTAAAGAGGGTCCCTAAGTCTATGCAATTATTTTAGAAATACACCATCTCCAAAATTGCAGAAGGTTTAGAAGATTCTCTTTCTTTCACAAGTTTTGTTTCTTTAGGAATTCTTTTTAGAAAAACTCTCTATTCATTTATCAGATTATCAATGGCTGGAGGTCAGTTTTCGTTCTTTACGTTTCCGTATTTAGATGATTTTCATGCAATTTGGTTTTGTATATATGAAAATCATAACTCTGTTTATATGTAAATATTCTTACATTTGCTTCTCACGTCAAGAATTTACAGTTGCCACTAATGCCATGCATGAGAGTATTTGAGATGGTTTTGGGCGTTAGGAAAACCTGTATGTTAGAGTTAAATGTTGACAGCACTTTTAGAGAGTGAAACAATTAAATTCTCTTGCGCTCAGATTTTTTTTCTCATGTTTCTGTGTGTTAAACTCCCTCTGAACACTAACTACTCAAAACACACAAAGGATGAGAGAAGCAAATCTTGGCGGGTGCAAGCAGTGGCAGTAGCTCCTGATAGATTTGAGAGTCGGAAGGCTCTTGCTTCGCAATGGCAAGGTCTTAAAGATGAAGAACTCTCAAAGGAGTCGGGAATCCCTGGTTGTGTTTTCGTCCACGTGAGTGGCTTCATCGGAGGAAATCAAACTTACGAGGGTGCTCTGGCCATGGCGAGGGCTAGTTTGAAGCTCCGATAAGGCGATTGACTTGCATTGTTCATTTGTTCTTTTATTCACCGTTTATATCACTTATGTTCTTTACCCGACAGTTCAGTAATTGTTGCAAATTGCCAACTTTGTACTCATATTGTTTTGAGTATGTCAAAGTCAAACACATTCCCTATCCGTCCGGCAATTTTTAACAAGCCATTAAATGCTGAAATATTTCCGTCCCATTTAATCCTCGTAATCATATGCTTTGCGTATGTACTATGATAAACAGTTGAAACATGCGACAAACAAATACGTCTCTACAGCCATTAAGCACCCAAATGAGGCTCAACAACTAATGTATCAAAGCATAATAATAATAATAATAATATCTAACAAATTAATTTATTCGAATTTAGCTAATGGTTGATTAATGTTTGGATTACTTTTGTTTTATGCACTCCTGGTGAGTTTCACTTTCACACCACATAAAACAAGATTCAGATCAAGATCGCTCCACTTTTCACTCTTTCCATTCTCTCTCTCTAGATTTAAAATTCTCTCGATACTCTCACTGCCTTCGCCCTACTCTGCCATTGCGGCCACTTTCACCTGCCCCACCACTCTCCCCACCATCGCCGCCGCAACTCGCTCGAAATCGGCCGTAGCTCTTCCCATTCCCATTCCCAAATTATTTCCACTTAAAACCCTAAACCCCACCAGATTTGCCCTCACCACCACACCCAAATTCTCACTCAAATCCTCGGCCACCGCCTCCGATCATTCCCTCACCGGCGACGCCACCACCTCTGGCTTGCCCTCCTCCTCCGCCGCTTCTCCCCAAACCCTAAAATCCCGCCTCCGCAGCGGCGAAACCCTCTATGGCATCTTCCTCCTCAGCTTCTCCCCCACTCTCGCCGAGATCGCCGGCCTCGCCGGCTACGATTTCGCTGTCGTCGACATGGAGCACGGCCCCGGCGGGATCTCCAAGGCGCTCGACTGCCTTCGCGCCCTCGCCGCCACCAGAACTCCGGCGATCATCCGGTTACCGGAAACCTCTCCAGCTTGGGCCAAGAAAGCCCTGGATCTCAGCCCACAGGGAATCATGTTTCCGATGATCGATTCCCCCAAGGACGCCAAGAAGGCCGTCTCCTACTGCCGGTTCCCGCCGGCGGGAATCCGCGGCACCGCACACACCGTCGTTAGAGCCTCCGATTACGGCATCGATGAAGGATATCTGAACCGCTACGAGGAAGATCTGCTGATAATGTGTCAGGTCGAATCCGCGGAAGGAGCGAAGAGAGCGGAGGACATCGCCGCCGTTGACGGCGTCGACTGCATTCAGATGGGACCGTTGGATCTGAGCGCGAGCATGGGGTACCTGTGGGACCCAGGGCACAAGAAGGTAAGTGAGACGTTGAGGACGGCGGAGAAGGGCGTTCTTTCGACCACCGGCGGTGACGGAGGCGCGTTCTTGGCCGGTTTCGCGATGCCGCACGACCGGCCTGAGGACATGAAAGCGCGTGGGTATCACATGGTGGCCGGCGCCGTCGATGTCGGGCTGTTTACGAGCGCCGCCGTGGAGGACGTGAGAAAGTTCAAGGTCAGCTTGATGGACGGTGCTGATGATGATTATGATGAGAAGGAGCATGATAACGATGAGCATGAGAAGTACTGGAGCGAATAAAGCGACTACTATCCTTTTTCCTTTTTGAGATTTCGTTAATTTTTCGCTCTTTTGTTTTGTTTTGTTTTTGGGGTTTCTGTAAAAGTGGTGGGCGGGCAATTCCCTTGGTTTTGGGTTTGATGTTTGAGAAGATCATCGTGAACAAGAAAAGGGGAAAAGAAAGGTCAATCTGGGGCCGGTAGTAGAAATCTAGGAGAGGGTGGAAATTTGCCCAACATAAGAAAAAGAAAGTGTAGTGGGTTTTAACGAATCATGATTTGCTTAGCTTACATATGCATCCTAACACTCAACCAAGCATAAACTCATTTTTTAGTGTTAGTTTTCATGTTGTAGCTAGTTATGGTTAGTGGGAGGAAAAAATAATAAATGCTACATATGTGTATATATATATATATAAATATATAAAGAATAATGGTAGGGATTTTGATTTTAATTCAAACTTTTGTAAGAATGCCTAAATTATTATTAAATTTATGATAAATTAGGTTGGGTGGTTTTTTAATGGTCTCTTTAAAATAAATGAATTTAACTTTTTTAAATTAGGTAAATGACTGTTTATTGTTGATAAAGTGAGTTTATTTGATAAATTTTTTGAGTTTATCAATGTTAAACTCGATAAAGTAGAGTTTATCACTAATAAAGTTGATGAATTTATCTAGAGGTATTGATAAATGGCCATTATTTAATTTAGAAAAGTTGTAATGATTTAGTTGAGAGGTACTTTTAAAAAGGTCATTTATTTTTATATTCCTTAATTTATTAATAGATGTAATTGATTGACGTGATAATTTTTTAAACAACTATGAATAAATATATGACAGCTCATAAGTTTATATAAAAGTTTAAATTAGAATTTGATTGTCAACCTTGAGATGGTAAATGTTGGAAGAAAATAGATAATTAATATAATCAGAAGAGTAATAAAGGTTAAAAATTAAGGTGGAAAATAAAGAAGAAAAAAATATAAGATACCAGATTTATAATGGGGTTAAAAATTAAGATGGAAAATAAAGGAGAAAAAAATATAAGATACTAGATTTATAATAGTTTGGCTTAACATGGCTTGTATCTACTTGTTTTTCATTACTATAAAATCTAAAAAGTTACGAACCCAAGAACTCTCACCCGAGCACTCCAAACAATTCACAAACAATTTTAACAAAGTGACTGCTACGCCTCTAATTCCAAGGTCCCTTCTTAGTCTTGTTCCCTCCTATTTATAGAGCTTCTAACTTACATTACTGTCATCTTGAAGACAACTGTTCCTCCATGTTCCCCCTCTCCATTCCATGTCGCATTCTACATCTTTGAAGCAAAGGATTCTACTCACCATGCGAAATAGCCTTTCGCCTTGCATTTCTTCAAGAATACAAATCTCTCTTTATCCTGATGCTTGAGTTGATGGTTATCCCAAAGAGTTCGAGCATGGGATGGAGGGTTTGAGATAGGACCTTCAAAGCCTCATCGTGTAAAGCCATCTCGAATGGGATCGCGACCTTCCTATGATGTGAGGCTGCATGCAACCACGAGCTCTCATGGTAAGAGGTCGCGCATGACCATGACCTCCCATGGTTTTAGCTCTCGTGAGACCCCTTCCAACCTAGATGGTGTGAGCTCACCCCCAGTGACAAGCTTCATGCTTTGAGCCTGTTCATGACCTTTAATCTTGTGCTTTCTTATATGAAGTTATCTTATGTCCTCGTGAGTGTCTCGTTAGGCATCCTTCAAGCTTTGAGCTCCAAGGTAGAGCTAAGAACTTGTTAGGAGTCCGTGAGCTAATAGTTATATGCTTTTGTGGGTCATTTAACGCTCCATAGCTAATTTAAATTTAGCTTACTCCAAAGACCTTATAGTGTTTGAGTAGTGTAGTTAAAATCAATAGTTAGAACCAATTTTAGTTTGAAATACTTTAACATGTAAGAGCTTTATACTATAATAACTTATTGCTAATTTTCTGCAGCATGTTAGGATCAATTAATTCTAATCAACAGCCAAACACTTTTTTAGCTTCATTGTGATCGACGTGAAATGCTGTCCTCAGCCATCATCATTGTTTATATAAGAAGATTGATGTTGCCAGTATATACACATACATACATACATACATATATCTATATATAACAAGAAACGCGGGAAAGGAAATACGAGCAATGCTAATACTAAACACGTAGAGCTGTGCCCTATAGACTTCTCAGTTGTCCATCCAAAAGCTGTTCTCGTGACAAATAGAAAGATAATGAAGGTCTTGTTAAATAAGTTGTCAAGACTCAAAATTTGTAGAATTTTGTTTACATGTGTACGAAAGAGGCTCACATTATAAATCAATACTTTTCAAAGCTTACCCTCTTATTGTTTGGCAAATCCAAATGTGACTAGACCAATCTTCTAAAATGAGCAACAAAGACAATAGAATAGTTAAACAACGAAAAAAATAAAATGGAAAACTCATTAAAAAGGAAGGAAAAAAAAAGTCATCTTCATAAATCATAAATAATTAGAAATTCATTATTAGAACTAAATCCACCTAAAAATAATAATAATTGTAAAGAAGAAAATTGGAAGCCCCGGGAAAATGTCATTAATAAACCAGAACACAAAAGGGGGTCGTTTATTCCTTCCTCTCTTTCTGGCTTTTGGAATTTCGGTGGGTTTTCAAATTCCACCAACCGACGACGCGTTTTCAACGAAAACGCTGTCGTTTTCCCCCTCTCTCCTCCAGCTTTTTCAAGCTCTCTCCTTTCTCTCTCTTCTGCGTTCTCTCTCTCTCTCTTTCTCTCTTCTCCGAGCAGATCGAGAGGGAAGAAGAAGAAGGAAAACAAAAATGGAGATTTACTACGTTCTTCTGTTCGGAGCCTTGGCACTAGTGGTGGCAGCTTTGGAGCTAAGCAAAAGCGGCAAGGATCGCATCACTACATCCCCTTCCTTCAATGCTTTCAAGAACAATTACCTCCTCGTTTACTCCATTATGATGGGTGAGCTTCTTCTTTCGTCTCGCATTTCATTCTTAGGGTTTGGATTTTCTTTCTTCCTTTTCTTCCTCCTGGATTTTGCGTAATTCAAAGTCGAATTTTGTGAAATTTTTGTTGTTTTTTATTGTGTGGTTGGATCTAGTCTAGCTTTCGAAAATATCGCGGCTTTACCCTTTTCCCCCTTCCAGTAGCGTTTGGATGCCGAGAAAATGAAAGAATCGAAGTACCGGAAGAAAAGAACATTCAAGATTCATTCTTTAATATTTGTTTGCCGGTGTGATTGGTATTAATGGGTGATCATAAAGTTTAATCCAACTAAAGCTGATATTTTGTTTCTGGGCTCGCTGATAATTTGGAATTCACGGGAAACTTTCGTTTGTTTCAGATGTCATCTTGATCGGGTTTTTTTGTAGCATGACCACCTCTTTAATCATACGAATTACTTTATTTAGACGGGGCTTCAGTACTATTTGTGTAATTAATGCATCATAAATGTTTGGGGTTTTGTATTATGGGGTTTTGGCTTTTTTGGTTGAAATGAAACTTAAATGCAGTACATTTATATATTATCAAGGGTGTATTTACGATCAAAGAATTGCTTAGGATAGGCCGTAATTGTGAATTGTGCTTTTTGCATTTCGTCTCTTCTGAATCTGATTAAATTGATTGCGGCAATAGCCGGGGATTGGTTGCAGGGTCCATATGTTTACTATCTGTACAGTCAATATGGGTTTGGGAAGGGGGAAATTGGACAGCTCTTTATTGCTGGGTTTGGATCTTCTATGGTTTTTGGGACAGTTGTTGGGTCTCTAGCTGACAAAAAGTAAGCGCACTTCTCGGTTTCTTGTAATTCCTTTTCACTGGTCAATTACTGGTGTTTTGATGAATGATGTGCCAATGTTCAGGGGTCGGAAGAGGGCGTGTGTTACTTACTGTATCACTTATATTTTAAGCTGCATTACCAAACATTCTTCAGAATATAAAGTTTTGATGTTGGGACGTGTATTGGGAGGCATTGCCACGTCTTTACTCTGTTCAGCTTTTGAGTCCTGGCTTGTTGCAGAACACAATAAGGTAGGTGCATTATCACTCTGCTAACAAGATACAATGGTGAGAATCATATTCACCAAAGATCACAATGGGTGGTAAATGGTTTGAGATCATGATCAATTTCTCTCTCGAACATTACTATATATTTTGCAGAGTTTACTAGCATGGACTATTTCACAATAGGCACCTTGCAGATGCCACGACCGTTAACTATTATTGCTTTTTAACTTTTAACCATGCTTTCGAAAAGTAACTTTGTTAAGTTCAATTGCCTTTTCACCGTGTTAGGTAAAGGGTTTTGTTAGATTTTCAATGTGGAGCAGGCTTTAGCTTTCATTCTCTTGAATGTTGTATACTTTGTAACCTTTTGTTCACCCTGGTTATTGCAGAGGGGCTTTGACCAGAAATGGCTTTCAATAACGTTCTCCAAGGCAATATTTGTTGGCAATGGTCTAGTTGCCATTGTATCTGGGTTGGTTGGGAACCTTCTAGTAGATACTTTGGAATTTGGCCCTGTTGCTCCATTTGATGCTGCTGGGTGCTTTCTTGCAATAGGAATGGCTGTTATATTGGCATCATGGAGCGAAAATTATGGAGACCCATCAGAAAACAAAAGCCTACTTGCTCAGTTCAAAGGTGCCACTGTGGCCATTGCTTCTGGTACTTCCCTAACCTCACTCTTCTTTTCCTCCGTAGAGTTTGCTTCATGCAATATGTATCTGTCTTTTTAATCTTGATATTAAAACAAGTAGTTGAATCTTGTCCTTCCATGTGGGAGCAGATGAGAAAATTGCACTGCTGGGTGCCATACAATCCTTATTTGAAGGTTCAATGTATATTGTTGTTTTCCTTTGGACTCCTGCTCTGAGCCCAAATGATGAGGATATTCCACATGGTTTCATTTTTGCAACATTCATGTTGGCATCAATGCTTGGAACCTCTATTGCATCTCGATTGATGGCTCGCTCATCCCTCAAAGTTGAAAGCTACATGGAAATTGTATTTGTGATCTCTGCAGCATCCCTCCTGCTTCCTATTGCAATAAACGTAAGTGAGGGATTTTTGTTCATCAATCTCCTTTTTCATAAATTTGCATTTTCTTTTGGATTGTGATTATTGTGAGTATACTATTGGCTTCATGAATATGTCTACATATATTTCAGTTCTTAGTACTACCATCCAGCGTGAAAGGGGGACACCTCTCACTTACAGGGTGGATTCAGCTTGTTGGCTTCTGCACGTTTGAGGCCTGTGTGGGAGTTTTTTGGCCTTCTATCATGAAAATGAGGTCCCAACACATTCCTGAGGAAGCAAGAAGCACCATAATGAACTTCTTTCGCATTCCTCTCAACATCTTTGTATGCATTGTGCTGTACAATGTGAGTTCTTTAGTTTCTTTCTTATATGCATGGATGATATTGGTCTACTGGACTCAGTCTGATAGCAGTAAATTTGAAAAACTGCTCTGTATTTGATATTTTATTTCTCTCTCATGCACCCTTGAAAAAATGGCTTCTTCCATTTCCCTTTCGAAGGTTGATGCTGTTCCCATCACTATAATGCTTGGCATGTGCTCGATTTTCCTCTCTATAGCTGCTGTGTTGCAAAGGCGGCTTATGACAATTGGCGAGAGTCACAGATTAAGTAAGCTCACAAATAGACCTCTTTAGTCTTAACAAAGAATTATGAGCACACTTTTTATGCTTGTCTATTTACCTGCATAACCACGTCCTGATATATAACCGATAGTATATTCTTTTCTGGGCTTTTTCTTGTGATCATTGATTTTGTGTACGTATGCTGCACTGCAGAAACAGAAGACTGGACGCCACTAGACAAGTACAAAGAAGAAGAGCCATTAAATCCCTAATTGACGCAAGAAGGATCTTTGGAATTTTTTGAAGGATAGGTTTGGCTGCTGCATTTAATCCCTAAGTACGGATTGCTCACTGCATTTTTTGGCTGTTTGGCTTTTGTGGGTTGGTGCAAACTTAATCGGAGCACAAAAGGACTTTTTGGGGCAATCAGTTGGTGGCCAAAAGATTAACAAATTATAGCAAGAATTACTGTAATTAGATGGTGTCTTCTGCAATCACTGTAGGCTACAGCTGGTGTCGGGTAAATCCTCCCATATTTTGACATTAGCAAATTTGTTTAAGCCATTATACAAACGGTGGTTTTTTGCTCTTTTGTCATTCATTATCTAATTCTTTTCTTGATTCCACAGTTTTCCAAATTTATTACCCTTCGAATATACAGATTCTATTATTGTATTAGATGAGTCAGGCTCACTTCTGCTAAAATCTCAAGAGCATCATCATTCATTTGAAGAAACTGAGCAATTAATCTTTCAGGTCATGTATATTGTTATGATTTTCTATTATGTGGAATGTGGGATTACTTGATTCTTTTTTACGTTTTAGAAGATACATGAGGCTACCAAACTGCATATATGTATTGTAGCTATATATTCAATGGCCAAAGTACAAGATTTGAAATGTCAGTTTCTCCTTCCATTATTATTGTTAGATGTTCGACGGACAAAGTATAACATTTTCATTTTGAACTACCAAAAAAAGTAACATTTTCATTTTGTTTGTCACCTACCTTATTGTGATCTTGAGTTTGAATCCTTTCACCCGACTTTGAAAAAAAATAAAATTGTGGATTATCTAAGTACTTTCTTTGAAAGCCAAATGTCCTGAAAGGGACCTAAATTGTTAGTTTAATTTTTAGTGTTATAAATGGTGCTTAACTAATTATATTATAACATATTATTTAATAAAAAATATATAAAAGTTAAACACTATGCTAAGATCGAAAGGAAAAATATACTAAAATTGAAATTTTTGTGAAAATGGCCAAATATGGAAGGAGTTCCGGTATTTTACGTCTCTCTTAATATGGACAGAGACCACATAAATGTAATTATATTAAATTTAAAAATTGGACAGATCTTTTGTTCCTAAAGTTACTCCTTATACACTTCCATCAATCCAAAATGACGCCTGAGATATCCCATAAAATTATTGCTTCTCGGCCATTTTACCCACCACATGTATTTTTATTTATTTTGATACTTCCATTTCTCCATTTTTTGTAGTTGAAACTTCGGGCATGAACCTTGTTTTTGTATGTGAAGCATTAATTAAGAAAGGGTTGTTTATTTTTTTATAACCTGTATTTAGGATAATTCAAATACTATATCTTTGGTTTTGCATTTTATCGAATTTACACATTTAGATTAGATTTAATACACAAATTTATACTTTATGTCAATCAATAGTTGATTTTAACTTTTAAAATGTCTGAATTATCTTTAAGTAAAATAGAGAAAAATTAAAACATTCAAAAAATATAAAGGAACAAAAATAAAAACACACAAAACACCTATTTTTAAGGTATTTTATACATTTTTGAAGTCAAAAGCCTTAGTATTAAGTTTTTTTAAATTTGTAAAGTTTTCTTATTTTTGAACTTAAAGGCATTTTGGGTAATTTTTAGGTCAAAATTAAATATTAATTGAGAGAAGATATAAGTTTGTATATTAAATTAAATATGAAGATATGAATTCGATGAGATCTAAAAACAAAAATATATGTTTTAAATTAGCTTAAAATAAAAATATAAAAAGATAAATACTCCGAAGGCCGTAAAAGTCAACTTAAGGGCGACCATTGTTTTTGTACATCCACTATAACAGTATTGTGTATACATATATTTGGCCAAGGAAATATGAAAAAGCAGTTATGAAACATTTTGGGACGGCTCAAAATTTTCAAACATAAGCAAGAAAAAATATTATGAGACCTTACTATAATTTAAAATAAAAATAAAAATAAAAAACAAAATCGCAATTAAATCATTTGAGTACAAAAACAACGACCGAGTACTCGAAATCACAACACACATTCATGTTGAGCTTTCTTATTCTATTGCTACCAATTCACCCTCAACGATAATGATAGAATTATAGCGAAAGGAAGTTGAATATTTTGAAAAAATGACTGAAAAACTAGCATAAGTAATAACTGTGCATGCATATAGAAATTAAAAAAACATAACTTAATGAATATGGGATTTCGAAGCAAGATTTGAATTATATTTTGGCTTGAAGAAACTTGTCGTAACAGAAAGCTCAAATTCCATCATTAGAAGTAAGGGTGAACAAAAAATTCAACAATCCAATAAATTCGGTCTAACCCACCTAATAAAATCCTAGATAATCCGAATATGATGAATCCAAAAAAAAATTTGTATTATCCCACCCAATCCGATTTTTCATTGGGTGAATTTGGATTGAGGTTTTCAAAATTTGAGATAATCTGAACTCACCTAATATAAATATATATGGAAAATATATTTCTTTAATCTTAAGGTTAAAGAATTTGTCAATTTTTTAATTTAACCTGTGAATATGTTAATCGAATGAGTGATTGATACTTGCTTTTACAGCATTCATGAGTCGACTGTATCGACAATGTGTACTGTCGTGGCTCAAGTTGTGCACAAATTATGTTTAGCAGAAAAGCAGCTTCGGAGAAACGGGGCTTTTAGCCTCAACCAAACAAGTGCCATGGCCAAGAAGCTTGATGCATCAGGACATGAGCAGGAACCCCTTGATTTCTCTTGTACTATTACGCTCCTTCGAAAGACAGGCGTTGGAAAAAAATGCAGCAATCAATTTAATATTTGGTCAAATGGGCACAAAGAGAGTTGAGGAAGTTGTTGGAACTGTGCAAGGGATCAAGTAAGAAGAGTCATGGACACGCCTGGACTATTTTCTTCATGGTCTGAGCAGGGCTGGAATGAGAAGATCCTTCTCTTCGTTAACCCCCGCTTCATTGAAAAAACGCCTCCGGATGTTGTGTTGTCTGTTGATAGGTTAGACATGGAAATAAGCGGTGATTCTGGTCATGGCATGTTGTGAGTCCTAGAAGGAAGATTTTTGGCCCTTCGATTCGGTGCAAAACAATTGTGGTATTCACTCATGCTGCTTCTGCTAGTAGTACCATTGCTTCTAGTTATGACATGTTTGTCACTCAAAGATGTCATTTTGTTCAACAAGCCATTTGTCGGGCGGCTAAGACCAATAAGCAGATGATGAACCCTATTGCGTTAACAGAGAATAATAGGGCTGCGGGGCAAAGAATAGTGCAGTTGCCGAACGGTCAGATTTTTAGCCCTGATTTGTTATCCATTCTCTCTTTAGCATCAAAGATTTTGGCCAAAGTAAATGCCCTTCTAAAGTTTCAAGGATGTCATAGTATTCCACAAGGAAATTCGTAAGTCTCGTTATCCAAATTTGCCTTTCTTCTTTCAATCTACAACCAACGCCACAATTGAGGCTGCCCGGGGATAATGATGTTATTAATAAATGTGGAGAGAATGTTTGTGGTTAAGGACAAAATCCCTGTTATGAAATCAATCTAACACCAATTCTTAGACAAGAATCAAAAACAGGAATCAAGAACATGAGCAATTTGTTTTCGAGGTTCGGCCAAAATAACAGCCTACGTCCCCGCGAACTCCCCAGAGGAAATTCGATCTTCACTCAAAAGAATTTGATCAAGTTTATAAAAGGATTTCAAGAAATAATCCACAGACCCTAAGCCTCAACACAAGAGAAACAAACAAACAAACAAGAAAAATCTTTTCCCAGAGACAACTACCTTTTCTCACTCCCTTTCTTGCTCAAGAATCACTCTCTCTCTCTCTAGGCTTTTTTTGTTACAAGATTGAACTCTCTTCTTCTCTCTCTTCTCTGATTTTTTCTTTCTTCTCTGTTCTGTTCTGCTATATGTAAAGAAGACGAAGACCTATTTGCCTGAGTACCACTTGCTTATTATATGCCTAAAGTAATGCTGATATATATATATATATATATAACAAATTCTCTTCTTTTATTTGGAGAAGTCCACATCACTTGCCCATTACTCTTCAGCCCTGGTAATTAAACGCCACCATTTTAAGCTCAACAAATAAACTTTATTAAAACCAGATGCCAAACCTGATTAAAGGAAAAACAACATATGAGGATTGACTCAACAATCTCCACCTCAATGCTCATATGATGTTTGAGTGTGCAAATTATTTCCTCTGGATCCTTGCTCGAATACCTCAACAATCACCCATATTCAATTCTCAACAGTTCAAGACAATGCTTGAACTTACTGAGAGTAATGACCTTTGTTCCCATATCAGCTGGGTTTTCTTCAGTGGATACCTTTTCAACCTTTATTACTCCTTGAGACACCTTGGCTCTTATAAAATGATACTTCACCTCTATATGTTTAGTCTTGTCATGGAAAACAAGATTTTTACAAAGGTGAATAGCACTTTGACTATCTGAGAACACAGTAGCACACCTTTTCAAAAGCTTCAGCTCTTGCAAAAGTCCCTGCAACCAAATTCCTTCCTTAATTGCTTCTGTTGCAGCAATATACTTGGCTTCAATGGTTGAGAGTGCCACAATAGGTTGCAACTGTGTTTTCCAGTTTACACAATTTTCACAAACCAAAAAGAAGTATGAAGTTGTAGACCTCCTAGTGTTCTTGTCACCTGCATAATCAGAGTCCACAAACCCTTCTACAGATACTTGATTTCCATTCCTCTTATATAGCAACCCATAATTAGTGGTTCCAGCAATATATCTCAACAGCCACTTCATTGCCCTCCAGTGTTCCTTCCCCGGGTTGGCCATATACCTACTTAATGTACTTATTGCAAAAGCCAAATCAGGCCTTGTACAAATCATTGAGTACATAATAGACCCGATTGCATTTGCACATGGGACATTATCCATGTACTGCTTTTCTTTATCAGTTTTGGGACATTGTAGCATAGACAACTGAAATTGACTAGTTAGAGGCTGTGAAGTTGGTTTAGCACCTTTCATTGAGAATTTCTCAACGACCTTTTCAAGATAGCCTCTCTGATTCAAACACAAGATGCCCTTGTCCCTGTTTCTATTGATATTCATACCCAAAATTCTCCTAGCAGATCCTAGGTCTTTCATATCAAATTCCGAGCTAAGCATTTTCTTCATTCTCTCAAGCTTAGTTTTATCCTTACAGATCCAAAGCATATCATCCACGTATAATAGTAAATATTCAGCTTCAAGGATTTTAGAGCCTCTGAAGTAAAGACAAGAATCATACCAACTTCTTTGAAACCCTTGATTGACCATAAAAGAGTCAAACCTCTTGTACCATTGCCTAGGCGATTGCTTATGCCCATACAATGATTTCTTTAAGAGGCAAACCATGTTTTTGCCTTTATGAGCTTCAAACCCCTCTGGTTGCTCCATAAAGATTCTTTCTTCTAACTTACCATGTAGGAAGGCAGTTTTTCACATCCATCTGCTCTAAATCCATATCAAACTGTGTAACCAGAGACAACATTATCCTTATGGTCTTATATTTGACCACAGGTGAGAAGACATCTGTAAAGTCCACTCCCTCTCTTTGCGTGAACCCTTTTACCACTAATCTTGCCTTGTATTTGATAGAATCAGCTCCTGTGGCTCCTTCCTTGATTTTGAAAATCCATCTACAAGCTACAACCGACTGCTCCATAGGTCTTGGAACCATAACCCACGTTTCATTTCTATATAATGATGCCATCTCTTCCTTCATGGCTGCTATCCATAGCTTTGAATCTTTGCATTTGATTGCCTCTTGATAATTTTCTGGTTCCTTCTTATCCAAATCTACTGCAGTCATAAAAGCATAAGCAAGAAGATCTGAATAAGCTGTAAAACCATATCTGTGTGGAGGTTTAGTGTGACACCCGTTATTCTCCTAACGGGTATTGAGGTAATTAAATTAATTTTTAGTGTATAAAAAAAAAATTGCTTCATTTAAATTTATTTTATAATATTTATTTTTATCTATTTTTAAATTTTCTAAAATTCTCCTATATTTATTTAGTATGATTACTAAAAAGCCTTAGACCTTCTAATAAATCTCAAAAATGTCATATTGGCATTATGTGTGTTAAAGTCTTTAGATGAGACATAAGGATATCTTTTGCAACTACTCTTGACCCTCATTTTCTTTATTTCCTCCGTGACATGCTGAAGCATGTCTCCTCTATAATTGTTTCTATCACTTCTCTTCAAAGACTTCATCTTTTCTTCCTTTCTCTTCCACGGTTCCCACACTCTTCTTCTCATTTCTTTGCTGAAGCAAAATACTTAGAGAACTTCTTCAAGGCAGCCATAAAAATCAGCCACCATCACCTCCATTTGAGCAAGAATTTCAGTCATACCGAAGTAAAGGAACCTGTTTTGAAGCCATTTCAAGCTTCCAACTAACCATAATCCGAGGTTAGAATCTTATGAACAAATTTAGTCTTTCATTTATAAATTTTCTTTTATACTAAAGGATTATTCAAATTTGCGTTCTTAAACCTAAGTATATGTTTGTTGCTATTTTGGAGCATATGTATGAAGTCTAAGTGTATATGCCCTAGACAGAAAATTTATATTGTTAAACTTTATAATACCTCTATGGGCAGTGGTTATTTCTTGAAATTCTAAGATTAAATTAAAATAAATTTTATGAATGTAGTTGTATGTTGTGCTTTAGTTTTAATTGTCCTTATGCACGCCTTAGGATCAAGGGAGTATGGAGCTAACGTTAACTGATTCCAGGATTAAAAGATTGTTGATAAGCTTGAAAGGTAGGGATTCTCTTACTCATCTTTTGTGAGGTTTTTATAGAATTAAAATTGATTGTTTTGCTGCAATATATATATATCTATGTTGAACTGATATTATATGTGTATCACATATGAAACTATGACATGGACTCGTCTTGTATTGTACGGCGAGGAACATAATGAATTGACACATGTTATAAATTGAGAAGCATGGTTAGGAAAATTAACTCTATTAATAATGATTTAATATAGAGAAATTGTGAGACATGAAAAGGGCGACGGTTACGTCCTTGGGCATAAATACCCTAAAAGGTAAAATAGGAGGAAGGTGATGACGCTTCCTTGGGTTGAAAGTCCCAGAACACACTGTACAGGAATTGATTTGGTGAGGACTCGGGGCTTGATGTCCCCTCACCGGAACACCCTTGGAATGTTTATAGGGTGATCAAGTGCGCCTATTTGGGTTTCGATGAGTTGAGTGATACTCAATTTAACATGGATACCTAGGAACAATGATGATTGGTAATATTTGTATAAATGTGTAATTATGACACTTGGTAATGATTAACTACGGTATCCATAAGATGTGATCATAATAAACCTCATAATCTGGAATATGATGTGACTTATTGACCATGCAGATTTTAATGTGGTAATGATAAAAACCTAAAGGTGAGTAATGGCTTTCTCTACTGAGCATAGTGTTGCTCATTCCCTTATGTTTATATCTTTTCAGGACTCACTAAGTGTGAGGTGGCTACGAGAAATATAGTTGAGGAAGCGATGTAACTATATTACATTGGGACTGCTCAATTGTAAAGAATGTTCTTCATGATAATGTAAGCATCAATTGTTACTTTCTGTGACTGTATTACAATGTGTTGAGGGTTAAAATGATGATGACAACAGTTTATATTATTAAATTTAAGGTGCTACATTAAAACTGTGGTTTATTTGTCGTTTATATTTTTATTTTTGAGTTATGAGAGTTTTCATTTAAGTCCCGGGTAAATTTTAATCTTTAAGGTTTTACTTTTATTATTTATTTTTATTTTATCTCATTAAAAACTGTTAACCCCCATATAGGGGCGTTACAGAATTTTTGGTATCAGAGCCTAGGTTCGGTTAACCTAGGGAGTGTAGCACCACTTTAAAAAAATATATTTTTGAGATGGTTTTGAAGCTGAATTTTCATTGTCATCATCAAAATGAACCTTCACATTGATTTATACAGTCTAGAAGGATGTAACATGGAAAGGCCATAGAATGAAAATATCAATAGTTATATGAGTACAATAATTATATAGAAGGAAAGTATTAATAGTTATAAGGGAATGATAATTATATGGAATGAGTTTATAAGTAGAATGCTTATGAGAGATTCGTATAATATTTGGATCTATAAGCATATCTAATTCGTATAAACGATGAGAAATTCGTATAGATACGAGGATTTAAAAGCCTTTTGTCTCGTGAAAAACAATAAGAAATATAAGGCTTGATTTATTGATTTTAAAGTTTGACATAGATATGCCAAATTTTTCGTAATTGATTCAAACCTAAGTAATGATTATGTGTGGATTCGATGGAGCACATAAGTGTCAATGTCTTTTCTTAAAAGTTCTATATATTCGAGGAATATGATATAAGTTGGGAATCATGGTATTGAATCTTGAGAGAGATAAATGTTAGACTTTTGGTCTGTTGAGACTGTGTAAAGTCTAGAATGCATGAATCTCAAAATTGGAATATTTCGTTACGTACATTGTATTTAAGTGTATCAGTGAATCTTTTGGTTACCTAAGGTTTTGTTATATGAGGAAATTATATATTGTATGAGTAGAATTGTGGGGATTGTAGATGTTCTTAAGTAGTAACATCTAGTGTCTTTGTTCATTGATATGGTCTACGTTGAAAGGCGTAAATCGTATTGATTTCAAGGTTAGTCATATTCTAAACCCTTGATAGCAATGATGATGAATCCATTGATAGATGTTGAGTATTAGGAATAATATATGGGTGTATGCATTGTTCAATAAGGTTTTGATTAAAACAAAATTATTTGAGTTGCTGGATCATTCAGGAAGATCCTTGTTGTCGTTAAATTAGATTTGTTGTTTATAGTTAACTTTATCTATAGTGGACTTTGAATTGGGTTTAAGATTTATACAAATTGGTTTTCAATTTTATGTTTGTTATTTAACTCGTTCTAAATGTGTTAAGGCCCGAAGCAACCTGACCATTTTCAACTAAGAACATTTGGGCCTAGTTTAAATCTTAAATCAGTTTGATTCACACTGTCTCTCCCACGTGGTTTCTATACGTGTCATATATAGTGGTTTAATTATTGTTTACAAATACGTTTACTGTGCATAGGAGCTTATTTCTCCGAGTTCACTTTTTCTCTCTTAATTTGTTATTTTCTCTTTAAATCGCAAATCCTCTTCTTTTTCATTAGAAATTCTTCTTTTCCTCTAAAAGAATAAGGAATTCTAGGATTCTGCAATTTACTATCTTAATTTTTCATTTCTATTTACTCTTCTTTCATCTCATCATGGACCCAAAGTACCAACACCTGAGAAAGTATTTCCCATCACTCTCCCAAAAGATTCTCAGAAAGAAATACAAGGCTAGAATTACTCGGTTGTGGATTCTTATGCGTTTTGGTATCCCTTGTGATGTGAGAATGTTAATAGAGGGGAAAATCCGTCCGAGTGACTTTAGTCAAGATGTCGGTTTACCAGGAACAGGTACCAGTCGTAGTGCAATGAAAAGAAGAGCCCGTGCCATCGTGGTCGCTTGTAACAAATGTGGAAGACAAAATTGTAACGGTAAATGTACTTCACCTGGTTATATGTCTACGAATAGAGATGATAAAATAAGGTTTTGTAGGGATGGACTTTCAAAGGAGAACTTGGATAGCATCCATCCTCCTCTCCACGGTCACCCTAGTGGATATGTTCAAGGAGCTATTTTTAAACTCTGGCCTAAATTTTATACAGAAAGACAACGCCTCAAGAATATGGTATTTCTAGATCCTGTTTGCCAAACCATAAGAAAACTGGATGGGGAATAAGTCATCGCTCTATAAAGGTTATTTAGTCTTTGCTTATTTGAAGCAGTTTTAGCTGATGTTCAACAGTTTGTGTTTTTCTTTTACTCAGAATATTTGCTTTTGTGTTTGAAATAATTGTGATTATTAGATTGATACAGTAAGTGTTAATATCTTATTTAATTTATGATTTTCTTAAATATATATATAATAAAATATATTATCTTATCAGACACGTTACATACGGTATAGTAATATGTTTGAATTTTGAAAAGCTTATCCGGATATTTCAAGATTTGTGTCTCAAATTTCAAAAGTTCTACAGTATTTGTCGTTTATATTAAATTTCTAGACTTGGTGTATATTTGTCAAAAAGTCTACAGTTGTGTCATGAGGGTCTTCTGTCGAATTGTTCTCAATTGTCAAAAGTTATACAATTAGAGTCTAATCTTTTTCAAAAAGTGAATCAGATTTTCTGTAAACTATCAATCACCTTATCTTACTTTCTTATCCGCACAAGATTTTGTTTAAATCTTTGGATTACCTTTTCATTATCTACTCGTCTATCTCTTTAGCCCTTTTTGTGTATTTCTCATCTTTAAAAACTCATGTAGAACCCGAAGTCTAAGTGGAGCAGACATTAAGCAGCCACTTCTATAAACCAAATATGTCTACCTCCAAGTCCACGAAGAAAATAAAGAATGTCTGTGTCTTTTGTGGTTCCAGCCTTGGAAAAGATAAAGCTTATTTAGAAGCTGCAAATCACTTAGGGCAAGTCCTAGCACGCAAGAATATTAACATAATCTATGGGGGTGGTAGTATAAAAATGATGGTAAATATGGCACTAGCAGCTAGGTCTAGCGACGCTACTGATGTAAGAATTTGGCCTCATATTCCAGTTGAAGGAAACCTTTGTAAGGAAGCCATAGGTAAGGGAGAAGGAGTCAGGAGTATCCCTAAAAATTTTAAAGACATAATCTATAATTCTGATGCTTTTATAGCATTACCTGGTGGTCTAGGTACTCTTGAGGAAATATTTATAGTTGCTTGTGGGCAATTGTTGGGCTTTTATTCCAAACCTTTGGGACGGCTGAACGTAAAGGGTTTTTATGACGGTCTTTTGAAATTTCTAGATTACGCTGTGGAAGAAAATATCACTACAGAATCGGAGAGACAAATCTTTGTCACTGCTTCAACAGCTGAGGAATTGATAGATAAAATGCAAATCATACATCCAGAATCCGACACTGCAACATCCAAGCTTGAATGGGAAAGGGAAAGCCGGGAGCGGCCAATTGATTTGAATCTCCATCTGTAATCTTTTTGTTTTATCTTTGGCATGTAGGCATGTGTGTCCGTATTTCGTGTGTGACGAATAACCGTTTGCCTTGTATTCTGTGTTTCTTGTGGTACGTTGTTGTTCAATCTTTTAGATTCATTGAGCCTAATGCCGGGATGGCTGGATACGGAGTACTTGATGCTCTCGAAACGCATCCTTCTTAAGGTCCGATCTTTTGTTTATCGATGTTTTTGTATCCTCTAAGCATGCATGATATGGATAGCTGGTATACGGAGTGCCTTGTACTCTCGAAACGTATCCGTATCATGTTTGTAATGTGTGATATTCTGTTAATATTATGTGGAAGTACCAGAGTCAGTTATGGGGATATTCCATATGAAATATGAGTATATTATTTGGATTGAATGTTTGTGTCATGAGGATAGCTGTTTAATGAAAAATATGTCGGGTATGTTTGCAACTCTGAGATTCCGTTTAATATCTCTATGAGTAAGTTTAATGTATAGTTTTGAATAAAAGTGTTTGTGATATATGTTTTATGATTATGTTTTAGTTTATTAGTTGAGGTATAAAATCAAATATATTTGACTTTTCCTTACTTAAAAAGGGAAAGGAACCTAAAGATGAAGTATATAAAATTTCTCTGGCAATCTCTTTAAATGTGATTGTAAATCACAGTCCATGGACAATGAAGGACTGGAATCATGATATGGTCAATATGTATGCCTGATCAGATTCTTAGACTATTATACGGTGTTATAAGTTGAAACTTGTCAGAAATACTCTCATTGAGGGATTTAGGAGTAAGATTTATTATGCGAGTAAATAAGTGGAGATACGATGACTTAAATTGGAGGACAAACAACATTAACGGTTTAGACTCGAAATTGAATCATAATGGAATTAAAATTTTTACTAGTATTGCTAGAATTGAAATTTCGAGGACGAAATTTCTTTAGGGGGGTAGAGCTGTGACACCCGTTATTCTCCTAACGGGTATTGAGGTAATTAAATTAATTTTTAGTGTATAAAAAAAAATTGCTTCATTTAAATTTATTTTATAATATTTATTTTTATCTATTTTTAAATTTTCTAAAATTCTCCTATATTTATTTAGTATGATTACTAAAAAGCCTTAGACCTTCTAATAAATCTCAAAAATGTCATATTGGCATTATGTGTGTTAAAGTCTTTAGATGAGACATAAGGATATCTTTTGCAACTACTCTTGACCCTCATTTTCTTTATTTCCTCCGTGACATGCTGAAGCATGTCTCCTCTATAATTGTTTCTATCACTTCTCTTCAAAGACTTCATCTTTTCTTCCTTTCTCTTCCACGGTTCCCACACTCTTCTTCTCATTTCTTTGCTGAAGCAAAATACTTAGAGAACTTCTTCAAGGCAGCCATAAAAATCAGCCACCATCACCTCCATTTGAGCAAGAATTTCAGTCATACCGAAGTAAAGGAACCTGTTTTGAAGCCATTTCAAGCTTCCAACTAACCATAATCCGAGGTTAGAATCTTATGAACAAATTTAGTCTTTCATTTATAAATTTTCTTTTATACTAAAGGATTATTCAAATTTGCGTTCTTAAACCTAAGTATATGTTTGTTGCTATTTTGGAGCATATGTATGAAGTCTAAGTGTATATGCCCTAGACAGAAAATTTATATTGTTAAACTTTATAATACCTCTATGGGCAGTGGTTATTTCTTGAAATTCTAAGATTAAATTAAAATAAATTTTATGAATGTAGTTGTATGTTGTGCTTTAGTTTTAATTGTCCTTATGCACGCCTTAGGATCAAGGGAGTATGGAGCTAACGTTAACTGATTCCAGGATTAAAAGATTGTTGATAAGCTTGAAAGGTAGGGATTCTCTTACTCATCTTTTGTGAGGTTTTTATAGAATTAAAATTGATTGTTTTGCTGCAATATATATATATCTATGTTGAACTGATATTATATGTGTATCACATATGAAACTATGACATGGACTCGTCTTGTATTGTACGGCGAGGAACATAATGAATTGACACATGTTATAAATTGAGAAGCATGGTTAGGAAAATTAACTCTATTAATAATGATTTAATATAGAGAAATTGTGAGACATGAAAAGGGCGACGGTTACGTCCTTGGGCATAAATACCCTAAAAGGTAAAATAGGAGGAAGGTGATGACGCTTCCTTGGGTTGAAAGTCCCAGAACACACTGTACAGGAATTGATTTGGTGAGGACTCGGGGCTTGATGTCCCCTCACCGGAACACCCTTGGAATGTTTATAGGGTGATCAAGTGCGCCTATTTGGGTTTCGATGAGTTGAGTGATACTCAATTTAACATGGATACCTAGGAACAATGATGATTGGTAATATTTGTATAAATGTGTAATTATGACACTTGGTAATGATTAACTACGGTATCCATAAGATGTGATCATAATAAACCTCATAATCTGGAATATGATGTGACTTATTGACCATGCAGATTTTAATGTGGTAATGATAAAAACCTAAAGGTGAGTAATGGCTTTCTCTACTGAGCATAGTGTTGCTCATTCCCTTATGTTTATATCTTTTCAGGACTCACTAAGTGTGAGGTGGCTACGAGAAATATAGTTGAGGAAGCGATGTAACTATATTACATTGGGACTGCTCAATTGTAAAGAATGTTCTTCATGATAATGTAAGCATCAATTGTTACTTTCTGTGACTGTATTACAATGTGTTGAGGGTTAAAATGATGATGACAACAGTTTATATTATTAAATTTAAGGTGCTACATTAAAACTGTGGTTTATTTGTCGTTTATATTTTTATTTTTGAGTTATGAGAGTTTTCATTTAAGTCCCGGGTAAATTTTAATCTTTAAGGTTTTACTTTTATTATTTATTTTTATTTTATCTCATTAAAAACTGTTAACCCCCATATAGGGGCGTTACATTTAGACACTCTCTTGGCCCTGTCTCTGACAATCATGTAATCATCTGATTGAGATTGTAATTGCTCATGTTGTTCTCTAGAGTGGACTTCCATCAACTCAGGTTCAATCGAATCAGATATTTCTTTAGTTTGATGTTCCACCTGATTGGTATTCCCTTGTAATGGCTCCACCTGAACTTGGGTTACTACTGTACCTGTAGGGTTAGTAATAGAAGAAACTTTTCCTGCAACACCACCATGATTAGCAAGACATGGAAATTCATTTTCATTAAATATAACATCCCTCCTGATTATAGTCTTAAATCCCTAACCATCTTTCACCCATAATCTATACCCTTTTATGCCTTCAAAATAACCCAAAAATACACATTTGATAGACTTGGGATCTAACTTACCCTCCTTTTGATGTGCAAAGGCAGCACATCCAAAAACTTTTAAATGAGAGAGATTTGGAGGCTTGTTCTTCCAAACCTCCTCAGGGGTCTTAAAACTTATAGCAGTAGATGGGCATCTATTTATCAGATATGCAGAAGTAACAACTGCTTCTCCCCAAAAACTTTTAGGAAGACCAGCATGAAAAAGCATGCATCTTGATTTATCTAACAATGTCCTATTCATCCTTTCTGCAACCCCATTTTGTTGAGGGGTTTTTCTTACAGTTCTATGTCTTTGTATACCTGACTCACTACAATAGTCATTAAATTCTTTATTACAGAATTCCAAACCATTGTCAGTTCTTAAAGTCTTTACTTTTCTATCTGTCAAATTTTCATGTAAGATTTTCCACTGCTTGAATTTACTTAAAGCATCATTTTTATTTTTTAACAAGTAAACCAAAACTTTTCTAGAAAAATCATCAACAATAGACAGAAAATAAAGATTACTTCCATAAGTTGGAACTGTTTTTGGATCCCAGAGATCTGCATTGACATACTCCAGGATGGCCTTTGATTCATGAGTTCCTGTTTTGAAACTGAGCTTGTGTTGTTTTCCCAAGATGCAATATTCACAAAAATCAACCTTACTGATTTTGTCCTTCCCTAACAGCTTCTGCTCACTCATAATTTTCAAGCCCTTTTCACTAATATGTCCCAGCCTATTGTGCCATAATATTGCCTTAGTATCCTCAGGAGCAATAGCCACAGATAAATTTCCAGTAAGTGTCTCTCCTTGAAGGTGATAGAGTCCCTCCTTCTTTATTCCTTTAATTACCACTAAGGAACCCTTGCTGATCCTCATTGTACCATTTTCAATTTTGTTGGAATAGCCAGAGTCATTCAGGATTCCAAGAGAAATCAAATTTCTTGCCAAAGTTGGAACATACCTGACATCTTTTAACTGTCTTACAACTCCATCAAACATTTTGATGGCCACGGTTCCAACACCTTTTACTTGACAAGTTTGACTATTTCCCATTAGAACCTTACCACCATCTATCTTTTTGAAGTCAGACAACCACGCTTTATTATGGGTCATGTGATAGGTACAGCCAGAATCTAGTATCCAATCTTGACTGTCCACTTTATTAGTTGCCAATAAAATCTCTCCATCAGTGTTGTAACCCTCACTGAGATTTGCAGTTTCTTGATTAACGTTCCCATTAGACGCAATGTTCTTCTCCTTCTGCTTTCTTTGATAGGCATAACATTCTTTCTTTACATGTCCAAGTTTATTACAGTAGAAACATTTCTTACCAGAGTTTGGACCCCTTGAACTTGACCTTCCTCTTGACTTGCTGCTACTTCTGCTTCTTAGAGTATTAACCTTTTGCTGATTTCTGCCTCTAGCAAAGTAGTTTTCTGCATTGGAGGAATCTTGTTTTTCAATCTTGATTTCAAGATCCCTTGACTTCAAAGCAACTATTACCTCCTCTAGTGTAATAGACGCCCTGTCATACTTAATGACTGATTTTACTTCCTTAAACGAGTCTGGTAGGGCATTCAGCAAAATAATTGCTTGATTTTCATCACTCAACGTTTCATTTTCTCAGAATTTGTCAGTTCAATATTCATTCTCAGGAAGTCATCTAAGTTCTGATCTAAGGTTCTAGATGTAGACATCTTGAATCCAAATAACCTTTCTTTTAAGAAGATTTTGTTTGTGAGTGATTTCCTTTGGAACAACTCATCTAGTTTGGCCCAGATTTTAGCAGGAGAGTCTTCTTTGTCAACCATTCTAATAACCGAATCAGATAGGTGAAGAATAATAGTACCTGTGGCTGTCTCAAGATATTCTTGAATTTGGTCTTCTGTGCAATCATCTGACCATTTGGGATAAACATCAAGCGCCTTAAGCAGCTTCTGTTAAGCCAATAAGCCTCTGATTTTCCTCTGCCATATACGAAAATCTCCAGACCCATCAAACTTATCTACTTTGACCTTCATATTCTTCATAATAGCAGCGTGGAAGACCCTTTTGCTATGTTGCAGATCTTTCTTCAAGATCGATTCTGAAACCCCTTCGGACAAACCCGAATCGAGAGGAACGTCTTCAAATTCCCCAAGGTTCAGAGAACCCTCGTCAAGCTCTTGTTTTCTTACAAACTCCAACGTTCTTGACTGAGAATCAATCGCCAAAAAACCCGCTCTGATACCACTGTTATGAAATCAATCTAACACTAATTCTCATACAAGAATCAAAAACAGAAATAAAGAACACGAGCAATTTGTTTTCGAGTTTCAACCAAAATAACAGCCTACGTCCCCGCGAACTCCCCAGAGGAAATTCGATCTTCACTCAAAAAAATTTGATCAAGTTTACAGAAGGATTTCAAGAAATAATCCACAGACCCTAAGCCTCTACCCAAGAGAAACAAACAAACAAACAAGAAAAATCTTTTCCCAAAGAAAACTGTCTTTTCTCACTCCCTTTCTTGCTCAAGAATCACTCTCTCTCTCTAGGCTTTTTCTGTTACAAGATTGAACTCTCTTCTTCTCTCTCTTCTCTGATTTTTTCTTTCTTCTCTGTTCTGTTCTGCTATATGTAAAGAAGACGAAGACCTATTTGCCTGAGTACCACTTGCTTATTATATGCCTAAAGTAATGCTGATATATATATATATATATATATATATATATATATATATATATATAACAAATTCTCTTCTTTTATTTGGAGAAGTCCATGTCATTTGCCCATTACTCTTCAGCCCTGGTAATTAAACGCCACCGTTTTAAGCTCAGCAAATAAACTTCATTAAAATCAAATGCCAAACCTGATTAAAGGAAAACAACATATGAGGATTGACTCAACAATCCCCTTATCGCTAACCAGCCAGGTTATGAAGGATAAGCAGAACTATTTCCATTTCCAAATCGACATGTTGAGCTCGATGAAGCATGGTGATGGCAAAACAACGTCATTAGGGTTTGGCATGAAGACGGAAAATAACAGGAAGGACTCATCTTTTACTCTATGGAGCGAGACAAATTTGAGTACTAGTTTTAGGAGTACTAGTTTAGCACAACTACTGCTGGTGTAAGTGTTAATGTCTTGGAAAATTCATTATTGGCCGGAGTAAAAGTGGAAGACGAGTTGATTTCTAATAAATGCGTTCGAGCGGATATGACTTGAGCTGCGATGACTTGCCCTAGTGGCGGTGATGTTGCTTAGAGTGGCAGCCTAGTTGTCAAAGCACAGCCTGCGGTGGTGTTGACTTATCTCAGGCTTTCTTTCATGGATTGGCTTGGCAATCTTGATGTGAATTGCCATGTGTAGTCTCTAATTCCGGTGGGACATCACGCAAACTTGATTGCAATTTGCAAGTGCCAACTTGAACAACAAAGGTGGTGGAAAACCCGGCATTCACTTGACAAGTCGTCAACATCGTCAACTTGCAGCTTTGGCTGGTTATTTGATGATTTTTATTTCATGTTAGCTTCTGGACCAAGGTTTGCCATTTTTTTGGGTTTGATATTCAGACCTTTCTGTATCAAAATTCTATGTGTCAAAGTTATTTCATGTTGATGCGAAATATTGTTAATTACTTGCATGGCCTTCTCCTCTGCAACCTCCATAATTCCTTTTAATCATTTTGTTCCCTTCCCTCCATAAAATCAAAGCAATTGCTTTTTGGTTTTCATGATATTGACTAATAGAAAATCATGTCCTATTGATTGCTACACCACACAAACATGGCTGCTGTGTTGGCAACAAAACATATATTTAAACCAATAAAAATAAAATACTAAGAAAAAATGTCATAAGATTTTAAGTATTTATTACACTATTAATTCAGTTTATAATTTTTATTTAAGTCAAGCCCCTTGGACAAATTTTCTGGCTTCGTCATTGTTTTGATTACCGTGACAATGTCTGACTTTTTGAGCAGATGTTGAACTGGTCCTGTTGATCCTCTGTTTGGATTGCATTCAAAAGAACAATATATGCAAAATCTGCTTATATTTTTTATAATTGTTTTACCGCTTGTTACTCCTGCTCTGTGTCTCCCTCTCTTATTTGCTAGCCGCATGACAATCCTGCTTAGAAACGACAATATAGAAAACGACAAGAAAAGTGAAAAACGACTAGAAAGTTCAAAATCAACCAACAATAATGGAAACAAAAGGAAAGTGACGGCAAAGAATAGAAGAAGGCAAAAATAAAGAGAAAACGACAGTAAAATTGAAAAATGGAAACAAAATAAAAAACGACACCAATACAGGAAAACGACAATGAACTTTGCAAGCGACAATAGAACATTGGAATGACGTGAAAGTATTAAAACGACAACAAAGAGGCAATTGCAAATAGACAATTAAACAGAAAACTTGCAACATAATTACATGAGTACTTGTACACCGACGGGTGTTTTTCAGGGTTTGTACTAGTGGTATACAAAGCTTCCATTTTATTGAGTGTTGTGCACATCATCGGAAGGAAAATACAAGTTTGAAAAGAAACCCAAAGTTTTGATGATGACACAGGCAATCTAAATTCTAGAATCCAAATGGTTTTTAAAGTTATAGAAAATACTTATAAAGGGAAAAAATTCAAATTTGGAACAATACTCTTATTTTAACCACATAGAATTAAAATCCCGCTACTCATAATACAATGGATTTTACTTAAACAAGTACACTATAAACTAGACGAGTCTCACTGTTTTATAAGTAATACAGTTTTAACTTCATGGAAATGCAAAGGATTTTCGATTTGCACGCATTAAGAATTGCACTGGCATCTTGTAATTATCGTTGATGTGGCTATTCTCAAAATATAAGACCACTAGCCATGTGAGGGAATAGTGAATATGTGAATGTCCTGTTTTTCATGTCTTCTCCACATGAGATGTTTGATAAAATTAAATCCATTTGCCAAATTATATTTGAATAGAAAGCATCCACTCTCTTCTCTTTAGAGTGGCACTTATGAGTAGCCATCTAGCTAACTTGTCCATGTGCCATTATTAGTCATATGATTGATTTATTTCTCAATTTTAACCCTCTAAAGCCACTCAATATATCTCAAGATTGGAAGAATTTGGGAATTTTGCTATAGCCATGCCAAGCTTTCCCACACAGGTCTGCCAATACGAACCATTTAGTAAATTTTTTTAGGTTCTTTTATAGTAGGATCTTATACGAATTGTGTATGTTTTGACCAGTAAAACTGGTTAAAATATATACAAGATAAACAATTCCTAATACAAGTCTAAAACTAAAAACTAGAAACGTACCAGTAGTTTATTTTTTCGAGCCCCACTGTAAGAGTCTCTAACATTTTTTGGACGGTTTTTTAATTTGGTTTGATTTTGACAGTCAAAAAGATCTCTCTGTTAGGTTTAACCAACAATAAAATGCCTCTCTAAAAAAGGGCATTCTAGTAAATTAGCCATTGTCCTGTACTTTAATTCCACCAATCTGCCTGTCTACACTCAAGCCAATAACATTCATTGTCCTCCCGCCCCCCCTCCCGGTGTCCCTTGGCCTCTAAAATCACCTCCAAATTTGAGAAAACAGGAAAAAAATTTAAGAAGGTGATAATTTAAACAAGAAATGGCCAATCTTAGAACTCTTGGTCCTAGACATGGGTTCTTCATGTTGGCTGTTTTGTTACTTTCATTAGTGCAAACCCAAGTCCTCTCTTACCAGTACAAAGTTGGAGATTTGGATGCTTGGGGAATCCCCACTTCATCAAATCCACAAGTCTATGCCAAATGGTCTAAATACCACACTTTGAGGATTGGAGATTCTCTTTGTAAGTCCTCTCTTTTCTTTTTTCTTTCTCATCTTCATTGAGGTTCTGCACTATTATATTGGCTTAAAAGTTAAAATTTGTGTGTTGTTGTTTTAGTGTTCTTGTACCCACCGAGCCAAGATTCGGTGATCCAAGTCACTGCACAATTCTACAACAGCTGCAACCTCAAAGATCCAATCTTGTACATGGACAATGGAAACTCCCTCTTCAACATTACTGCAGAGGGTGAGTACTTCCTCACAAGTGGAAAACCAGGCCACTGCGAAAAGAAGCAGAAGCTACACATTCTTGTTGGGAACGTCACAGCCACTGCCTTTTCTCCCTCTTATGGCCCCAGTGCATTGTCAGACGCCGCCCCGTCTTATCCCACTGTTTTCGGCACAATCCCTGCACCGCCTGCTTCTTCTTCTTCTCAGTCGTGTTTTTCGGGTTTCATGGCGCTTGCCATTGGATTTGTGGTATGTGCACTGCTAGGTTGAGACATGTGAAGAACATAAGAAGAACAATTTTTTATACTCCCATTTTGTCATTGGTTCTAAATTTTTTGGCATGATTGGTTTATAATTATATGGAAGTATTGGTTATTTGTAATTCTATTTTACATCAAGTATATGGAATGATATGCTTCTAAAAAAATTTTCATATCTGATCTGCGTTGCCAAGGTATGTGGTTTTTTCTCTTTCCATATTTGAACAAAGCAAATGTTTAAAATCTCTATTTTGCTGTTTTCTCAAAAGATAACACAAAGTTCCATCACCATGTCAAAGAGAGAATAGGCATGAGATACTAATACACAGCCCGATGATTAAGGTGATAACAAGCTTTCTATTAAATTATTGATTTGCCAGCTGGGTTTTGCATGTTCCTCCAGACGGTGTCTCATCTTAGTGGGGTCAGACAATTGTAGTGTATCACAGATCAAACATGAATTGTCCCATTGGATCGGCAAAAGCCAACCATGAGCTGAAAAAGATTTACCACGAAAGAAGAGGGAACGGTCAAAGAAGCAATGTTAAATTGTCCCTAAACAAAAGGGAGGAAGAAAAAAAAGGAAAAGAAAAGATGGGCAGGTGTTAAATCGTTAAAAGAGGAGATATTTAATCCCACAAGAAGCAGGTTTCCTCTTTCCTCTAATACAACTTTAGTAAAGACAAAGGTCTGCATAAAAAGAAGCAAAAGTTTATATCTTATTAGCGTGTCTAAGAAGTATAATTTGAACCAAAACTTTTGGTTTAAAAACACAATTGTTTGTAAGAGCTTTATAATGTAGTTTATTTTTTCTTGATATTATATTATGTGAAAACTTTATTGTACAACAATCAAAAGTTTTAGGTTGAAACTAAAGTAGCCAAGCACACAATATATGTTTATAAAGAGGGCCATTAATGCCGCGAGATTAACTGCGAAAATCAACATCTTTTACATGCCCTGTTATAATTTGGTAACATATTGCCTTTTATTTTTGTTTATTGCTGAAAATACGGTACATACTACATATTGCCTTTGTATATATGAATGAGAGGGAGATAGGGAGGGAGGGAGGGAGATTAGTGGAACAAGATAGTAACAGCTGAAAAAATAAAAATCTTTTACATGCTTACACCAGAATACAACATGGTACATATGGCCTCAACCAGGCCGCAGAGTACAAACTCATGCTTTTTTCTGGTCTTTTTCCCCAGAAACTTCCAACAAAATTGCTAGTGATCAAGAAGTCCCTTTAAAGCCTTAGTATTGACCATCATAAAGTCGACAAGGTGGATTTTCCACATATGGAAAACGCCCTGGGAAGGTCGGCGTATGATTGTGTAGTTATGACAGCTTTGGTGGGTTTATTTCTATTTAGCTCAGAATGTCAACGTCTATGCTCATCGGCTTCTCTTCAGAAGCAGCGTAGGGCACCCCTGGAGCTGCAGGCTCTGTAAATTGGGCAGCTGCAGACTTTGGTTCTGTTGCTGAAAAGGGATTCCTCATTTGAGCCACACTAGAGTCTAATTCCATAGCAGAAGCCCTGGGAGGGGAGGCAGGCTGCACTTCCACCTCTGGGTAAGCAGCCTTAAAACGTGCCCGCAGGCCTTCATCAACCAGTCGAACTCCGTTCAATTGATTGCCGAGTGACATCCACCTGATGACAGGAAAAATCATAAAGCAATGACCAAAAATAAGCCAGAGAATCGCTGAGGTATCACATGTTCCTGAGTTATGAGTTAAAAGTTCCACAAAAGATAGAGCAGAGGACAAGCATAATATGGCTACCTTTCAGATGACAAGCAACTTATCAGCAATGATTTTCAACGAGGCAAAACAAAAATAAAAAATAAAAAATATATTAGCTCTACTTATCATGACAATCAACTTTTAAGTGCCAAAATCCCGCCCTATTAAATTGCTAGAATTAACAGAACCACGAGGGCATATAAATTCGAAACAGCCTAAAAAGTTGAAAAATATATATCCGCTTTTGAAGTTACACCATTTAATATTTATGAAGGAAAAAAGAATATAAAATCTTGCAGGAGAAAAGGGAAACAATGTAAAGACAACATGCAAGTGGCATGACCAAGAATAAGAAAGATACCCTGCATGAGTGTTGTGCATGCGAGCAAATAATTCCAGCTTTCTTGTCCTTGGACTTATTCTCTCCAGCATAGGGTACATCTGCACGAATAAATTAGCATTAATCCAACTTACAACTTGTACACCAGAATTTAAATTCTTTGTTTTGTTTTATATGCATCGACAAGGGAACTTTTTGATATATTTTTATGCTTACAAGATGTATGATCTACAAACCTCATCTGGCTTACGGCTGGTCTCTCTAACCTCGGCAACAATAACATCAGTATCAATATTTCTGTTTACTTCCGGATTCCCCTTTATTCCCACAAGGCAATGCTCTTTGCTATGATTTAGCCAATGGCCGGTCCTCCCCGTTCTAATTATTCGCTGAAGCTGATTAGTCTTCACCCAAATAATCTCCTCAATGCGCTTGTATCCCCAGAGTTCTAAACTGCAAGGAGCATATAGGTACACTTGTGAGAAGTAAACCTATGCAGCATTTCCAACACATTTCATAAACCTCATTCACAGCAGATAGCCAAAAGTAACTCATACCATTCACGTCCAAGCTCCATTGCACGTCCGGTGACCCAAAGAAAAATTAGACCATCAGTCTGCAGTGCAGGAACATTAAGATTGCGCATTTCATCGTCACCCATTGTCCCATAAGGCAATTCCATATGAATATCCCATGGTGGATCTGCCATTATAACTCCAAATTGCCCTAATATATCCATTCTAAAGTTACGGATATCACAATTGATCCATTGTGGTTCGCCAAGTTCCACTTCTGAACAATATTCTGCACGCTGAGGCTTTAGCGGTTTGGGAGGAGGAAGAGTGGCAGATCCCATAATCATGGGCGACACATCTGGTGTTGGATCGAGCTCATAATGAACATACTTGCATGTCTATCAATGGCAAGAAGCTTGTTACTCGATGCACAAGTTGCCCTTAACAAAATTGTAATTGATGTATAATCCAGTTAAATTTGATCGCAAGAAGAGTAGGATACATGTATATACAAATATACCTTCATGTGCCGGCAAGTATCTAGGAAAGAACAATCCCCTAAATTGATATCCGTATGTGGAGCAATTATTCGCCGAAAATGAACCTAAAAGAAAGTTAGAAATCATATAAAGCAAGCACAATGGTCATAGAAACACTCATATTAGCAGGGCAGGAATTAGAACATGTCCAACCCAGCAAACTATAAAGCCTAGTAACTACTAACCTTCTCACATGCCACAAAGGAACCTGATTGACGCCGGCAATCTTCTTTTGTTAGGGATGAGCAGTACTCTTTTAATTGGGAACCCCCTTTTGTTTTAAACTGAAGAAAAATAAAGGGTTAGTATAACTGGTTGCCAGCATATAATGGGAGAAACACTAACAGAAAAACTAGAAAATGGGGAGCAGGAGCCAAATAAGAGCATTGCAAGAGATTAAGCTTGACTTTTAAGGAGAGGCAACTCATTCCACAAGGCACCAGCAAACTCAGCAAAACGAAACAACCAACAACTTCATTACAGAAAAAATCTGCAAGCTTACTAATTATCATACCCAACATATGGAGAAACGACAAAATTATAATATGAAGTTTTGATTGGAAAATTAAAGAGATTTAAGCGAAACTAGATAAATTCTGGAATTCATCTTAGCTGCCTTTACATTATCTACGAAACTATTGATCAATTTTTTGGTAATCCTTTTTTTTTTTTTTTTGAGGAAAAATTATTTGGTAATCTTGATTGTCAAGGAGACAACAATATAACTATTCAGTCAGCTTATATAAAGAAATTTATATGCTTCCCAATTAAATTTGGACTTTCTTTTACAACAAGTAACACCCAAACTCATCTGCATTAACAATTCAAACTTAAACTTAAAAATTGCATAAAAGAAATGACACACAAACTACAAACCTTTGCAGCCACAGCTGTTTCCCTCGCTGTCGGCCGGTGAATGAGGTCCAGAAGCTCCTCTCCGGTTTTCGACTTCTGCATTTCCCTAAAAGATTTCTTATTCAACAAGGCCTCAAGGTCCTTCAAATCATCATCCTCACTTCTGGGCTTCTGAGCCATTATTGCATTAGAACCTCCTCCAATGGCCCCAGCATTTGGCCCCAATGGAGGAGGCCGGTGAAACGGAGGAACCGCAAGCCCTCTGGGGATCCCCATTCCCATTCCCCTCGGACCGCCCCTCGGAAACATCGGTCCCATCCACATATCAGGCATTGGCCTAATTGGCCCTTTCATCCCAAACATTCCGCCATTAACATCAGTCCCACCCATTTGCTGCTGGCACTGACTCCCTTTCCCATTCCCGTCCCCCGAATTCGATTCCGGTAGCGCCGCGCTCTCCGGCAATTCCTTCAAGAGCCGCGTTCGATCTATCCCCAAAACCATAACCCTAGACTTCCCACTCAGCACAAACTCCTCCAATTCAACCCCGCCATTCTCCTCCGCCATCGACCTAAGCGCCATCTCTACCGCCAGTATCGCCCCGGACTCACCTCCAAGCTCTCGCAGAGCCGCCTTCTCCGCCGCCGTCGCCGTCGGGTCATTCTCGAGCTTCCTCAGCACCGTCGACGAATCAATCTGCGTAAAGGGCACTCTTTCGAGCAGACAAACCGCGACCATGGACCGAACCACCGAAAGCGGACTCCCGCTCTCGTCAATGGGGCTTAAACTAGGGCTAGGGTTCGAATTGGAAGGAAGTTTAGAGGCGTTTTGGGGGCGAGATTCTGGGGAAGAACGCTCAATTGGCGGCGGCGGCTCGAGGGATTGGGGCTTTTTAGGGTTCAATTTGGGATCAGGAAGAGGAGGAGTGGGAGTGAAAGCGCGATTTTCAAAAGAAGAGACGATCTTGAGGGAAAGATCGATGGAGGAGACGATGTTGGGGTCGATTAGGGCTTGCAGAGAAGAGAGAAGCTGGAGGTGGGTGGTGTTCTGGGAGTGAATTCGAGCTTCGAGACGTTGACGCTTGTCTTTAATGGCGGCTATGGAGATTTCTTCGTTGCCATCTGATTGGGTTTCCATACTTTCTTTCTTCTTTTCTCGATCTCTCTTGTTCTTGTTCTTCTTCAGGTCCGATGAGTGACCAGCGATCATTGATCAGTTCTCCAACACTGTGATATGCTTCAAGTCTTATCCGTTCTACTGAAAATTGAGTTTAACACTCAACTATCTCTCTCAATACGCGTGTCATCCACTTTTCTTTATAAGCTGTTGTCGTTTTTGTGAGTCAACCCACTCGTCGCCTTCTCGTTTATCCGTTGTTGTCGTTTCCAAATTTATTGGAGATATTGTCGTTTTATATGTTTCTGTTGTTTCGATTCAAACTGTCATAAAGCCCCAACAGTCCTAACGAAATGTTGTCGTTTACATAGTATCGGGATTTGTAGGATATGTCGTTGTTTGACTAACATGTTGTTGTCTGTTTGTTTCTTTTGTTTTTGTTTTTTTTTTTTTTCAGATGTTTCATGTTGTTGTCTGTTTAATAGTTGTCGTTTCTATGCTATTGTCGTTCACACGAGATAGCCTTGTTTTCCTAAGGTGTTCTTAATATATGAATCGTAGTTTTAGGGTAGATTGTCGTCTTCAAGATTTTTGTTGCCTAGAAGAGCCGCTGTCCTGTTAAAAATATTGTCGTTTGGTAATTTCTATCGTTTGTAATAAGTCGTGGTGTACATTTCTCCCAAGCGTTGTAGTTTCCTAAAGGTCTCGTCGTTTTGTCACTTGAGATGCTTTCCATTTTGTAGAATTCTTATCATTAGCATGATTTATAGTTTCCCTACTATATTGTTAAGTAGCCTGTGGACCTATGTTGTCGTTCTTAAGGTGCTGTTTTTAATAAAGTTATGTCGTTCACAATACTTTTTGTCGATCTCACTATTATTATGTTATTTTTTTTCTAGGCTTCGCTTCCATTTGGAGAATTAGTTAGAACATATATTTTACGTTTAAAAACTTTAGCCCATAAGAGCTTTACACTTATCGGCTGTTTGGCTGAGTGGTGGGAACCACAGATCTCACCACAAACTCAATTATGAACAGTATAAAGCTCTTACATGTTACAATAATAATAAAACAAAAATTGCTACAGTGTAAAGCTCTCACATGCTACAATAAAAGTGGTTCTAACCAATAGTTCCCACCACCTTTCCAAACACACTCTTAACAATTTTTGCTTTTTATTGTAGTTGTTGAGAGCTTTATACTGGTCACAATTATCAGTAATGGGTTGGAATTAATGTTCAAACATCCTATTAGTATCATGTCGTGTGTAATTTTTGTTTCTACTACAAACAAAATGTTTTTTTTGTTTTCATGAATCTTGTCGTTTGTAAGATGTTGTTGTTTTAGAATTCATTGTCGTTTTTAAGACTTGTTTTTTTTTTTGTTATAATGTTGTTGTCGTTTGTAGATCTGTCGTCGTTTTTCTAGTGTTATTATTATTTTTTTTGAAAGATTGTTTGCGTTTGAGTTGTAGTTTTCGCCTTCTACAAGAGATTTTTGTCGTTTGAAAAACTTGTCGTTTTTTAGAACAAACTGTCGTTTCTAGTAGCATATTGTCGTTTATGATTTCCTAAAGGTCTTGTCTTTTTGTCAATAGGTATGGCCAATAACATGGCTAGATTACACAGCTTTTAAATGAAAAGATGTGCAAAAGTAGCATAATGATGCCAAAGCTTTGTTTGACTTTGATTGGATATCCATAATTTACAAAAAATTCAAAGATCCAAGGTTTTTGCCAATGTAAGAAACACATTTTCTTGAATGTACTTGACAAATTTTTTTGGCTATATACATTGTTGTTTTGACAGAATCCTCTACACAAACAACAAAGTCCCTTCTTAAAACGTAAGTACTTCATGTGTAAACCGGGCAACCTTCAACGAAAACCCCTTTAGCCGTTGGGCAAGACGCCAAGGGACAACCATCAAGGTCATTTCCCCACCAATTGAGGCTAATGTCTTCCATTCCCAAGCTAAAATACAACAACACCCCCATGAAGGCAAGGCCGGCGTCAAGCGCGCCGGAGAGGACATAATTGTGGCGGCGCCACCAGTCAGGCTTGTAGCGGTAGACAACGAATCCCGAGAGGAACCCGACAAGAATCCAAGTGGTGTAGTTGACCGCGGTGGCGGGCGGCATCATCCCTGTGGCACCTATCAACACTGGCATGTTGATGAGCCTAATCCACTCTTGGCTTGGGAAGGCCCTGGCTGCTAACCACACAAATATGGGTGCAATGGCGCCGGCAAGGAAGAACCAATTGACGGCGGAGTAAGTCCCCAAGTCGCCGAAGATCCTGCGTGGACCGATCAAGCCCCATATGACGGATGCATCGTAGAACACAGTGTCACTTGGACAAGTCCAGAGGGTTGATTTGTCTTCACAAATGCCCGGGATGGTTTCCATTAGCCACCATGCAGTGCCCAAATAGACAAAGGCAGCTATAAGGGTCCCAACCACCTAAAAGAAAAAAGACAATGAAGAAATTTATCATACGTCGAAATTTTGCAAAATTTGTAGAACTGAAATTACGTATTTTTCACTGCTTATACTTTACCGTGTGTTTGACACATCAGTTTAAACTCATTGGTTCAAACTATCATAAATGTAAAGCTCTCAACGACTATAGTGTAAAATAAATTACAGCTACAATATAAAGCTCTCACATGCTACAGTTTTAACTTATTTTTTTAGTTTAAATTGGTTTGTCAAACATTTTTTTATTTCACAAATATTTGAGGGCTCGATGAACCCCAACATCGCTAATTGTAAAGGTTGAGCCTCGCCTAAGTGCGGGCCCTTGCAGAGAGCCTTTTGGTTTGATCATTGATGATATGTCATAAAACTCTCTTTTTTCATAATGTGTTATTTTTCCATTTGTTGTTAAGTTATTATTAATCTTGCATTTTCATAAGAAAATATTGAGCAGAAAGCAAGGATACAAACCTGTGCCATGAACATTGTTCTTGGGGGGATTTTCATATAGTGGCCAAGCTTAAAGTCTTGAAGAAACGTAATGGCTTGTGTCATGCTAATGTATCCATATACTTTGAAGCACATGTTAGCCACAGGGTATCCTGGGTAGATATACCCAATAATGTACTCAGTTATGATGTTTAATCCCGGACTCTGTTGGTCAGCAAAAATTGATATAGTCAGGATAAATGCTTGGCATTTTGCTAAACAGAGAAACTTCAACTGCTTATCCATGGATGTGCTTAAAAAGATAAATGAATTCTTCGCAAATATATATATATATATATATATATATATATATATATGTATACCTGATTTGTAATGGCTGTGATTATGCCAATAGGAAGGGTGAATAGAAAGGCAAGGGCACAAGCTAACAAGACACCCCACCAAGGCAACTGAAGCTGCTCATTGTAGTACTGGCAGGCAAACACAGTGGCTGCAATGTTTGCCACAAGGATGACTATAAACCACCACTCCGGCACTTGCTTGTACTTTGCCATGAGTTTTGTGTGTATGTCCATTGTTTTCTCGTTGAAACTTGATTTGCTTTGTTCCCATATTTCCCTGAAATTTTATATACAAAGATTATCTTAATTTTGCTGCCCAATCCATACTCAAATAAGCTGCTTGAGTTGAGAGTTACCTTGTGTTTGGCAAATGAGTATAAAACATTAAGTTTGAACTGTCTATCATATAAAGTTCTCACATATTACTCTTGTGCATGTTAATTCTTAAAGCCACGGATCTTTATTTATTATTTTTTATGTAGCGGTGGGATATTCAAACTCTACATCTTATGGTAGAATCAAGTGTAAAATCACAGAAAGGTTATTCCTACTACCACAAAACCATGCATTTTTACAATGTGATTTCTTACTAATTGAAAAAAAGTGGTGATCATCACCACTTGTCTATCTTTTAACACTGTCATAGCAAAAGAAAAGTACTTAGTAAAATTTGCTTTGAGAAGTAAAGTTTTACCTTCCATGAAACAACGCAACATGTACAATTGTAGCAGTGAGTGCTGCAAAACCAACACCATAGGTCATGGCAAAGAATGTGCTGAGGTAAAGTGGCCCTTCTCGCTCATAGGCAGCAACGTCAAGATGGAAATGGGAATCAATGATTGATGTGGTGTTGTATACTTGACCGCTTGATGTGAATAATTCATCCGAAAATATAGGAAATGTTTTGGCCTTGTAGACATTTAGCCAATAACATATGGGAGTCAAAACATACATGACGAACAAGTATCCCACGGCTACATTGGCAGTGGCAAACCATGGGCTTGCAAGTGGGCTTCCAAGGTAGGATGAGATGGTGGACCAGTCAAGCCCCAAAGCACCGATTCCGAGCCCATTGAGGCCTGAGCCTAGCTGTTGGGCCAGGACGGATTTTGGGAAAATCCAGCATATCCAAGAGAGGGAAGTGAGCATTTCAAAGAGGTAGCCAGGGAAGACATAGTAGGCAAAGCTGCAGAGGAAAGCAATCACAAAGAACTGAGTGCGTGACAAACCACCCCGGGGCCGTGGTTCCTTCTCATGTAGGGCCCTGCAATTGAAAATGAACTGTTGCATTAGCGTATATAGCCTACAGGCTTATTGTAATATTAATACAAGAACACGTAAATATGATAGTGTTCAAGTATATGTCGTACAATTTTTTTATAATAAACTTTATTCTACACATTTGTATTTTTAAAGATAATTTTGAAACAATAATGCAATCGCTGACCAATTTACGGGAGTGCTTTGAAGGTAACTTTAGATTTTGATGTATTTTGTATGAGTTCTTTCCGTATCAAAGATAATTTGCCCTCTTGTGTCGTAGGTTTAAATTATAATTCAGACCATTTTGCTATAATATTTTCTACCATAAAAATTTAAACTTTTGTTTAAAATTTCTGTTAACACCTGTAAACCAAACAGACAAATTTCGTCATTTATTCCGTGGAGCCTTTTCAAGACAACCCTTGTTAAAGATAGAATAGCCAGACTGTATCAGTTCATAATAGCAGTGGGGCACGTCCGGCCGCAAGGCAAGTTAGGTTCAGGTAGTTTGCTCAACTCAAAGCCTTCGTAACTTCTCCTTTGATCCCGAATTGAAAAAAAAAAAAAAAAAAAATTGGTAGAAAGTGTATCACGATATTATATAGGGTGTCTAGATCGTTGGTTTGCACTCTCCCTTCGAATTGAAAATATTATATTAATTTGAACTCTGTAAAAAAAAATATAACAAATTTGATCTCTACGTGCCCAAATGCAAATCCATCTAATGGTACTTTAAAGATCGTTTGCTACTCATATTCATGTGAGAAAAAGGAAAAGAAGTATGTGTTTGGAGAATTAATTTAAAGTCAAACATTATAAAGCTCTATATTGCTACAATGTTTTAAATTAATTGATTCAAACTAAGATTTTTACACCCTAAAAATAATTAACTTACAGTCATGATTCGAGATGGTATGTATCCTGAACCTTTGTTGTTTTGTGACTTTTTTTTTATAAATTAATGATTTATGAGTATTTCTTAAAAAATGTAGTAGTTCTATATTATCTACAAAAATCGAAAGGGAAAAAAAAAAAAAAAACCTATATTCTCTTTGCTCACGTCCCAATAGAAATACTCAAAAGGTACACAACGCGTCAAAAACAACTACAAATTTACAATATATATATTTGTACGTGATTCTATATTTCTTGTTATCAAATATGACGATAATTGAATACTAAGTGAGTTTTTTTTCCCAAAAAAAAAAAAGGGGAAAAACATGGAAAAGGTAAGTGGTGTAGAAAGAAGAAAATATTAAAGGTTATTAACGTCAATGACCTTAAATTTTAGGGTTTCTTTTATTTTACTCTCTAAACTTTAAAAATCATTATCTTACTTTTTAAATTTTCAAAACTCCTTCTTTTGCCCTCTAAACTTTAAAAATCACAACTTTGCTCATTTACGTTTAAAATTCCCCATTTTGATCCTTGAATCTCCGATTTTTCATTCAAATAGACAAAATTAACCTATATGATTCGTACATGGAGTGATAAAATCTCATTTTTCCTCTTACAAGTAATCCATGTACAAATCACGTAAACTTAATTTGGTTTATTTTTTCCAAAAAAAAAATCAAGCTTTAAGAGACAAAGTGAGTAGCTTTGGAAATTCAGGAAGAAAAATGGTGATTTTTAAAGTTCAGGGGTAAAGTGAGGAGTTTGAAAGTTCAAAAAATAGAGTGGTAATTTTTAAAGCTCAGGAGACAAAATACAAAAGTCCTTAAAATTTAAAGTTATTGGTGTTAATAATCCAAATATTAAATAGGTAAACCTCAAAAGAATTTGGATGTTATTCATTAATAAAAAAAAGTTTAACCTAATTGGAATGGAGACATTATATGGTTCAAATTTTATGAGGAAAAGAATATCATAACAAAACCGATTTAAATTTAAAGTGAAATGAGTTAGATTGAACTCGGTTAGTTGAATGCTTGTCTAAAACTTTTACCTTGAAAAGAGAAGACTTACGAAGTTTTTTTAGATACAAAAAGGAAAAAAGTTCATTGCAGAATTGATTGAACAAGAAGGTCGCAAGTTAAGAAAGAAAATACCAAGAAACCTTATATGTTTTGCTAAAATATCAGTTTTGTCTTTTTATTTATGAAATTACTCAAATATCTCTTGTGTTTTTGAAGTCATACATAAAAATACCCCATGAAAAGCTTACACTTTTTAAAAAACAAAAATTACCTTTTATAATCTTTACTAAATACAATTTGAAACATTATTTAATCAAATATTAAATAAAATCAATCTTAAAAAATTTTAAAATTTTAAAATAATTGAAGTATTTGATTAATTGCAATATTTATTTTGAACATATTAAATTACCTTTTTTAATTTTTAAGTCAAATCATATTTAAAATAACATTTAATACATATTAGAAAGAATAATCTTGAAATTTTCAAAGAATTAATTGCTTAAAGGGATATTTTAAGTATGATTTTGAAAACACATAAGATGTTTTAGGCATTTTGATAATAAAAGAGGTAAAAATAATATTTAGAGAAAACACAAATGTTGTTTTAGGTATTATACAAGTTAAAATTGCAAAAGCTTGGGTGTTGGGTCCACTTACTTCCAAAAAAAAAAAAAAAAATCGTTTTCCAAACTTTCCAAAACACATCTTCCCCTTCTGGTTCAAATTTAATAAACGTGCAACTTGTAACGTGGGCATATATAATATCTCAATATTTTATTAAAAAAATAAAAAATATAAAAAATATATATTTTTTTGCTTATAAGAAATGGTGTTGAGTATTCATCTACTTACTGCACTCACGTCATAACGTTAGCGTGCTTCGCATGGCACGCTACTCAGAAATCAATCATAACGACAAAATATAAAACTTCTTTCATCAACCATTTGAATGCAATCCTCTCCATGGACCATCACCTTGGCCACGCAAAACCCATCAAATTTTGATTTCCCTTTTTCTTTTCTCTCTCCCTTTTTTAACTCCAAATACTACTCGACGGTTAAAAAAAAAAAAAAAGGAATCTTTGTTGAGGTAAAGTCTAAAGTTATGACTGTCAGGTGATAAATGTCGTACGAAAGTTAGTTCTGGTTAGCTGTTTTTCGGGAAGAAAGTTAGTTATGGTTAGCTATATATTAACGTTAAGCTTGGAATTTTTTTTTGTTTTGTCTTTTTTTTTTTTTTTTTTTTTTAAGAAGTTAGGCCTGTAATTAATAGGGTGTTTAGAAGGGTGGTGAGAACTAATGGTGAAAATTATTTTTATTGTAGCATGTGAGAGTTTTATAATATAACATATTTTTTTATTGTTACTGTAACATATAAAAGCTATATACTATTCATAACTGAGATTATGATAAAAACTAAGTATTCCTACCACTGCCAAACACCTCCTAAGTTATAAGTTGATGTAAAAATAAACAACAGCTAGAGAATATGAAAAAAAGAAATACCTGAACAGCGAAACTTGAACCAAATTGGCTGGCCACCACATGGCCGCCGGCTCTACCAGATACCTTCTGAAAATCCCAGCCCATCCAAATCCCAACACCTACCATTCAAACCAAATCAACAATTAACCCAGCCAAGAAGATGAAAGATATTTTTCCGATAGAGTTCTGTTTTGAACCCGTTAGATTGCATGTTTTTTCAATTTTAACGTAATTTTGGTCAAATTTAACGTCGAAAAATACCTATAAAAATAATCTAAAAATAACAAAATATCCTAAAAAAATGAAACCTGAGTTGTTAAGACGACAATCAAAGACACGAAGAACGTCATGTGTTGCTTGTAGAAGATCTTCACGACCGTCACAACGTGGATGGCGTAGACGGTGCCGGCGCCGGAGTTGGCGAAGATGGTAATGAGCACGTGTTCCTTCACGTTGAATGGGCCGGGGTTGAGGGTGAACTCCCAGCGGGTCCCGGGGAAGAAGACTCGGTCGGTGATCTTGGCGGCCATGAGCTGGCCAAGCGGCAAGACGGCGATTTGGGCGGAGATGGCGGTGATCGAAAGCGGCTCCGTCCGGTACCAGAAGAACTGGTTGAGGAAAGAGAGGAGGGCACAGGACAGGATCCCGAGGAACCACATTCGGAAGGTGAGCACCGGAAGGGAAGGGTCGTCGGTGGTCGGCACCGTCAACGCCACTTGCTCCACCGGCGAGATCTCTTCCTCCACCTCCACCGCCGCTGTCGAAGAGCGTCGTGTGGATGATGATGACGAAGGGTAAGAAGAGAAGGCACCAACATCTTGGACAGCCTTAGATACTACAAAAACGTAAACTATATCGTCAAATTATACCATAATCATATCAAAATTTATTTAAAAAAAAGTTACCATGACTGGTGTAATAGAACTAGGTGAAAAATATAAGGGATTTAGAGGGACTTGCTTAAAGGAGTTTTGATTTCGTGATAGGAGTCTTCTTCCTCCATGGAGAGAGGTGGGCACCGTGTGAGAGAAAAAGTGTAGATTAATTTGTGTTTTGGATATTTATTAGTATGATCTGTCCATTTGACAAGAGTGGTTGAATTTTTTTTTTTATGATTTTAACTTTTTTTTAAATTGATTTTAAACTATTTTTGTTATAACATTTTTTTTTACAAAATTTAAATCATTAAAAAAACCATTCAAACCACGTAAAACAATTAGATGGAAATATACTATGTCATGGAAATTGAAAAAGGAAATTGGTATGAATTAATGGTAAAAGATTAAGACTAGCTGCACAAAATTTGTTTACATGGTGGAAAATCAGTGACAGATTTTTTTATCAAATTTATTTGATGGACAACAATAACAATTAGGTGAGTTTTTTTTTTTTTTTTTTTTTTTTTTTTTTTTTTTTATAGAAAAACATAATAATTAGGTGAAGTAATGACGACGGTGTGGCACTAGCCAGGCTGTTGGATTTTCCAGCTTTACCACATGGTGTGCAGTTATTGTTTTTTTTTTTTTTTTGTTTATAGAATATATTCTTTGGTGCACGTTGTGAATATGGTATGGAATTTGGAGTTTGGAGGAGTAAGTTGTTTTTGTTGATATTCAATGAAATTGTGATATGTAGCTGCTTGTCGAATAATTTGGGTTTAAAATTTAATATTTTCATAAATTTTTTAATTATGAATTTTTATGATTTTTTGCTTATTAATATGATTTTAGAATTTACTAGACGTGAAAGCTTTATACTATATCATATTTTGTTTTACATTATATATAGTATTGAGAGCTTTACACTATAACAATTAAAATGACGTTGCAAAACATTTTAGGGTATGTTTGACAAACCTATTATAACTATATAGTTAAAATTGCTACAGTGTAAAATTTTTCGATAATACAATATAAAGTAAAAATACTATGTTACAATTTAAAGCTTTTATATATTACAGTAAAATTATTTTAAATTTAAATTTTAATCGTATTATTGAACACATTCTTATAAAATGGTATTGAAAAGCGGTAGCCACAACTAACTTCTTTTGGATGTTGGAAGGGTATTAAGTGAAAAAGGATTCATGCATGCCAAGAAAAAGGAATCACTTTCATTAGATTGTAGAATCTATTTAGTGTTGTTAATATTAAGACACGTTGCAGTTGTCATTACCAACGAAATTACTTACGCACTCACCATGGTGCTTAAAACTTGTACGCAGCTTCCAGCTTAAAATTGATATATATATATATATATATATATATATATATATATATATTTTTTTTTTTTTTTTTGGCTGAGAGGTCCTTGTAAGTTCGTAATTTCTTGAGTTTGTCCAAGAAATTCAATTTCTTTTTAATAATGGTGGGAAAGAGAGAATTTTTCTTTCTAAAATTCTGGAGGGAGAATTTCAACTTAGAACTTCAAAATCATAAGTAGCTATAAAAAATAAAAAAAAAATAAGGGACTAAAAATATACTTATGAGGCCCCGTGTGTGTTTTGATAGGAATAAAATAGTAAAACAAAAAAAGGTATTATGTTAAAAAAAAAAAGGCTCCAAAAGTTAAAAAGATGAGGTCCAGAACGTACTTCACAATTTGTTTTTTTAGGGATTTCTAGTTTTTAATTTCATATTTGTTCTCTTTTTTTATTTTTTTTCAAATATACTTTTTTTATTTTATCTTTTTTAAAACCCTCAGATAACTGTACTTTAAAAAGTTATGATTCTTGTGTTAGATAGATAGTTCCCTTATGATAAAGGGGACAAAGCATATATATTTGAGAATCCTCAAATAACTGTACTTTTAAAAGTAAAGGTCATGTGCTATTGTAAAACCAGTGTACATTCTGAGAGAGTAGTATAAGCGAAAATAATCATTATAAATTAAAAAAATTACATATTATGTTATATTTTTAAATATTATATTTATTTATATTAAACTAAAAAAAATACGTATATTATCATTTATATTATATATATATATATAGAAACTGTGTCATCTTTTAACTTGTCTCGCTTTTATAAAATATATATATATATGGTTTATGAAAATCTTCCAATAAATTATCATTATTATTATCTTTTGTGTGAAAGCGATTGAATGGAATATCAAAATCGTTACTTTTGAAAAAAAATAAAAAGAAAAAAAGAAGAAGAGGACTATTTTTTAAGAACGGCTAACCTATTCATATTTTTTTATTCTCCTGTCCTTTTTCGTGTCAGTTTTCAGAAGTGTAAAAGTGATCAAGTTTTGAAGCGTCAATATTCTAACCTTTTATTTTGCTTTAGAGAAAAAAAAATTATAATGGTCTCCAAACTTTACGTCAGAGCTTACTTTGTCACCAGTTTTGATAAAATGTGTTAAATTTAATCTGGATTTATTTTTTATTTTAATTTTAGTCATTTTATTAATTGGATTTTAAAAAGAAAACAAAACATGGATGATGCTTTTGTTCGCGTGGTTTATTTTCCATTTATATCATAGGAATATTTTGTATATCATATTTTTCATCAGTATCATGTGCAATATATTCTGTATATCATCACTAGAGTGTTTTTTTTTCAATCAGCATCATGAACATGTTACATTTCATCGTTTTTTTAATACCCAACTTGCATAGCATATATAAGATGGTTTTTTTTTCCAACAAAATCAAAATCTTGACAAAAAATAGATAAATAAACATTACAAAAAACTAAACTTTTAATCGCAATAAATATTATGACTAATGTGCTTTAGTCACAAACTTTAGATTAATTTTTGTTGTGACTAATTTTAACCACGGTGTTTCTTCAACAACATCTAAACAACATCAAAATCTTGGCAAAGAATTAGATATATAAACCCTACAATAAATAGACTTTTAGTCATAATATTTGTTGTGATTTAAGTGCATTTAATCACAAACTTTAGTTTAATTTTTGTTGTGACTAAAACTTTAGTCTCGAAGTTTTTAGCTACGGAAATATTTCGTTACTAAAAATCTTGTGGTTAAAAGTTTTAATTACAACAAAAATTAAATTAGAATTTGTGACTAATTGCAAATTATTTACAACATTTTGGGTAAATCATCAAAATGAAAACCTTCAAAATGACTGCTTCAACTTTCTATTGCCTCTAAAGTTGAAATGATAAAGCCATAAATCGTGAATTTTTTGGGTAAATCCATAAATCATAATAATTGTTGGCTAACAAACACTTTTTTTTTTTTGCTAGGTAAATTATGCTGATACCTCTTATATTTTACCTAAAAATTATAGAGACATCCCTTGCACCAAACTAATCATATTGACATTCCATGGCCATAAATCAGTTAACTTTTTATTTGAAATAACAAAAATATCATGTTTAATGTCAGCCATTGATGTTAAGAAATCAAATCTTAGCCATTGGTTTGGGAAAAATAAACTTTAACATCTGAGCAACCAAACAAGCCCCCACTACACCCCTTCGCCTCCCTTTGTTCCTTTCACCCTTTGTCCGCTTGTCATTCCCCTGCACAATCGGCCCGTCCCTTCACATTGCACCCCAATCCCAGCCTGCCCATCCCCTTCCCATCGATCCCCGACCCCTGCCTCCTCGCCCCCTTCCCATCGCGCCCTGACCCCCCAAGCCGCCTTCCCACCAAGCCTCCCTCTCCATTGCGTCCCCCCACCCCCGTTGTTCCCCATCTTCATGCCTCATCTAGGAAAGAGAAAAAGGAGAGGGTTTTTTTATCACTACATGGAATGTTTTTACTTTGGTTTCAAGACTTTAAGAGAGTGTTTGGGAATATTATTCCAAGTGTTACAGTATAAAGTTCTCACATACTACAGTATAAAACAAAAGTATATTATAATGCTTTGGTTTCAACATATTAGTTTGAACTACATTCTCAAAAACACTTTAATAAGGTGTTTGGAAGGGTGGTGGGAACTGTTGGTTAAAACTACTTTTACTGTAGCATGTGAGAGCTTTACACTGATTATAACTAAAAAAATGGTAAGAACCATGGTTCCCACCATCCTTCATACTATTTATAACTGAAAAAGTAGTAGGAACTACGGTTCCCACCGCCCTTCCAAACACCTGGTAAGTTTTTATCATACTATTTTAAATTTTAAAGTTTAGCAAATAAAATAGACCTCAAAATTTATAAGCATTGGTACGCATAATCCTATGCAAAATATTATAAATAGTAGGACTGAACATTGTTTAGAATAACTTGTATTTTTATTTTTAAGAGATAAAAAAAGAGTAACATAAGTTAGAGTGCTTTAATTATGTTTAAATAATGTATGAAAAAATACATTTTAATTTCAAAAAGAGGTTTTAAAGTTAAATAAACCAAAAGCTTTTATAAACATAATAAAACAAAAGTATAGGGATGGAATAGTAATTTATTATTCATAATAAACAAAAAAAAATGCTGCTTGTTGTAAAGGTGTCTAAAAATACCAAAAACTCAATTAGTTTATCAACCGAGATTTTGTTTGAAAAGTAAAATTTTAACTTATTATAATATAAAATTTTTATATATTATTATTAAAAAATTATTACAATATAAAATTTTTTAAGTGTAAATGGCAGTTTTATTTCCCGTTTGAGTAAGCTAGAGTAGTTTTTTTTTATTTTTTTTTCTAAGACACGAAATAGAGGAAGTAGAAAAGGGCCCAACGGACAACGAGGCAAGCCAGAAAGCTGTAAAGGACGATGGGATATTGATGGTTCGCTGACTACTTTTACTGGATGACTAATTTTGCTGGTATTTTGTCAGCTTTGCACCGTTCAAACAAAAGTTAAATTTTGGGGTAAAGTTTAGAAGCACAAGAAAAGAACGGGTAAACTTTGTAATTTAAATTCAATGCACATTTTTCCCAACAACTTTGAGGCAACTTTGTCTTCTTTTTCCATCCAACAGAACCAAAACCCACAAAATTCCGACACAAATCAACCGTTTTAGAGTACAACCCTAATCTCTCTCTGTCTCTCTCTCTCTCTCCCCTGTTGAACCCACCATGGCAAACTGGCCAGGTACAGATTGATCTTAAATTCTTGTTAATATGTAAATATATTCACCATATATTTGGCATTTCTTTGATTCACTGATCCAACTCATGATCATGAACTAGAGTTTCGTTTTTCAACCTTTTTCAGCTCAACCAAAGATGGGTTTATCTGTTTATACGTGTAGGATAAATTTAACGCCTAGATTGTAAAGTGTTTCACTTATAAAACCATTTTCAGCTTCTGGGTTTTTCCCAGTTCGTTGTTCCTGAATTATATAGGATCTTGTCTGGTTATTAAATTTGGGTTGTTTTTAGTTATTTTTACTTGAATTCTGACAGCGATCTTGCCCTTCTCAAATAGCCATATATGTCTATCTCTTTCCGTGTAATGAATATCCTTTTCTTTCTTCACATTATTGTTCTAACCATCATCTTGCTAAGCGGTCTGATCCTTTTTCCTCTAGAGATTATTGGGCCCAAAAGTAGCTGATAGTCAATATCTTATTGCACAATCTTTTGGTGCCAAAAAAAAAGGGTGAGAGATTCTTTCTGTTACTGTTCTTTTAATTTATGGGCTAATGTTCTTTTCTCATTGCTTTTTTGGATATACACTGAAATCCTGATTTGTATGTAATTGCAAAAGGGGTCTTGATTTTTTGGTCGTTGTGAGCTCTGGTCTGTGCTTGTCAGTGTTTTGTCGCTGATGGCGGACTTGGTTGGGCCGAGGTTGTACAGTTGTTGCAATTGCAGAAACCATGTTGCTCTTCACGATGATGTCATTTCTAAAGCTTTTCAGGTAAAGAATGCAATACTGATGACCTCCTTCATGAATGCAATATTGATGACCTCCTTCATAGCTTGTGTAGCTTGTAGTGCTTTATTACTTGTTGCAACCTGAATGTTTGGACGGTGAGGAACCCTTTATTGGGCTAAAAGTTAAATACACGGAATAACATTTTGTTATTTGGAAAATGAACAAAGAGGTTCTCTTACTTAGATCATGTCAGATGAAGAACCATATAAGTTGTTAAGTTCAACTAGCTGAAACACTAAGCCAAATAGTTGTATTATGGGCCCTTTTGGTAGAGCTTTTGCTTTTGCTTATAGTCAGTGTTTGGATCTTACTAGCCAAAAGCAGCTTATTGGAAGCTCTGTTAAACACACCCATTAATGTGTACTTGTGTTTAGGTTGGGTTTTAGGCACTATTTATGATCCCTCTATATTTTGTGTAGGGGTTGAAACTGAGCCGGAGTTGGGAGTGTTTGTTAATACAAGCCAAAAGGAGCTTATAGGAAGCTCTGCCAAACACACCCATAAATGTGTACTTGTGTTTAGGTTGGGTTTTAGGCACTATATATGATCCCTCTATATTTTGTGTTGGGGTTGAAACTGAGCTGGAGTTGGGAGTGTTTGTTTGATTATTTCTACTTGGGATTACCTTGTTTTGGCTATGACTAATGCTGAAAGCGTTAAAAGGTGCTTGATTCAACAATCTGCAGGGAAGGAATGGCCGAGCCTTTCTATTCTCTCATGCGATGAATATCATGGTAGGGCCTAAAGAGGACCGGCAGCTTATGACTGGTCTACACACTGTTGCCGATGTCTACTGCTGCGACTGCCGTGAAGTACTTGGTTGGAAGTATGAAAGAGCCTACGAAGAAACTCAAAAGTACAAGGAAGGAAAGTTCATACTCGAGAAATCCAAAATAGTCAAAGAAAACTGGTAGTACTGGTAACGGGGAGGTTTCTGGTTCATCTATCAGAGTTACCGGAGCAAGTGTAAAGGTTGGTTCTACGTGTTCATACTGTCTGCGGGAAATTCACGTCAATTGGAATTATTGAAAAGCTATTGTTTCCATGTGCATTGTCCTCGTGTATCTTGTGTGGATGTTGTATCTGGGATGGTTTGTTTTGTCAATAAAATGTGAATAACTTCCTCTGTTCAACTTCTTGTGTTCATATTTCATTACGCGCATTATTAGACTAGCCCTGTGAAAGCTTCTTGTTTTGGCTGAAGAAGTTTAAAACTGAAAATCTTCAAAGGTTTTGGCCAGCTTTGACCACCCAATCCATGGAATTTGGATCAGAAAACACCTCGAGCATATATTAATTCTATGTAGAACCTAATTTGATTCCTTCATGCCCATGTTGCAATCAATTAAGATCAAGCTTCTTGTCGTTTTTTCAAGGAGCTTCTATAGATACCTTCCACATGACATGTTTCCTCCTCCTTAAAACACCCATCACATTACTCGAGATATTTTGTAGGTTTTCTAATGTTTTTCCAAACATGCGGGAGAAAGTGGCGTCCAATTGTGTACATTGTATTTATGTGAGAGCTTTATATCATTCACCTGCCTAACAAGGTTAATTAAATACATTTTGGAGATAAACATTCACCTGCCTAACAAGGTTAATTAAATACATTTTCGAGATAAACCTGGCAAAAATAAATAAATAAATAATAACAAATAATAAATAATATGAAGCTGGAAGAGAAAATTTTAACATCATTTTGTAAGAGTGGATGCAAAATTTAAGGCTCTATACATCGACAATTAGCTCAACGGACTAATGAAAATTAGCTAAGCAATAGTAAAACGAAAGAAGCCCATAAACATTGAAAGAAAAAATTGATGTATTTCATTGCAATAAACGGACATGTCATCAGAACAAATTTTAGAAAGAAAAAAAGAAAAACCTAAGAAACAAATAGAAAGAATCTAATACATCACGCAACACCTATATTTTTCTTCGTTAAGTACTTCTTTTTTGCATTTTCTATCGCTTGTTCCCTCATCTTCAAGAGTTCAAGACAACACTGGTGATAATGGGAGTCAATTGCTTGAAGCTCCAGCTTTAGCTCGTCATCCTGATTTTTGTCTCCTACAGATAAGGAGCGGATGCTTGATAGGCTAATATTTTTCGATTGATCGGAGCACGAATCCATGTAGGAGAATCCAGAGTTTGCAGTCATCTCATTGATCATAAAATTCTCGCCAAAATGAGCTTCATAACCATTCTCCTTATCACATCCATCAAGACTGTAAGATTCCAGAGCTTTGAAACTATCAGCATCCGAGGGAATTCTGATACCATACTCGGCTGTTATGACTGAATCTGCCGAGGCTTTGTTTTGAGGTTCCATATCTGCTAGAACACCTTGCTCATCAGCAGCCTCGGAAGGAGGCTTCGCTAATACCGCATCCCAAGGACACCTTAGTGAAGTTTCGTCATTCAGAAGTATAGAGGAATGTCCATTCGAGCTATGTGCTGCAGTTGACAAAGACTCCGATGAGGTTTTCCAGCTGGGTACAAGCTTCACAATCAAGTAGTCAATCAACTCAGTTACGACAATCACATCTTCGTTAGTAAGATCAAGTTGCTCAACCATCTCCCCAGCAATTGAGACTGCAGTATCAGAGTCAAGATAGAATGCAAAATGGACATTTCTTGCCCGACCTGGTAAACCACAAAAAGAGGTTCACTTACACTTGGGAAGGAATAAAGATTAAAAAAAATAAAAATTTTTGCACTACAAATTTACTTACCACCAGGATCACTGATGCGCAAAGTTAAGGAAATAGTATTGTTATCATCTTTTCCCCCTTCTAACCTGAATTCGTTATCCTCCGTATGCCTCAAGAGCCCTAGAAATGAAGTGCTAGAAGTATCACTGACATGTTTTACACAAGAGTCAAGGGAGAGTTTCTTGCTGTTAGAATCTATGTTCATTGGACAACATTCAGGCTGTGGAAAGTCAACTGATTTGGGGACAAAATTTTGTACTAGTAAAGGTCCACAGTCAAAATCTCTGAGATTTTCACTTGCAAGGAATGAATCTTTCAGAAGTTCGATTGCAGACAATCTCATGGATGCAGGAACTAGACACTTCTCAATAAACTGCTTGACTTCAGGATCAACCACGTTAGCGAGGGAAGCTGGCTTTATACCCTGCGATAGCAAAAGAAGAAAGAGGAACATTACACCAGCCATTTAGGATAAAATGTATGTCGGAACAAAGTTTTAAATTTCCCGCAATCTCAGCAACTTACAGAGGTAACCTTCTTAAAAATCTGGGCTGGATTTCTGCATTCACTATATGGGTAGTCGCAAGTAACCAGTTCTAATATGCACATGCCGAAAGAATATATGTCAACAAGTTCGTTATATTCCTCCTCATAAAGCTCTGGAGCCATAAATTCAGGAGTGCCTGTGCAAAAGAAAAGGATCACCATTAACAGTTTAAAAGTTATAACCAACATCATACAGCTCAAGAAGAATAAAAATCATTACCAATAACACTACAAGCAGTGGGCTGTTGCATAACTATTGCCAATCCAAGGTCTCCAATTTTAACTTCTCCAGTATTTCCAATAACAAATATATTGTCACATTTAAGATCTCTATGAATAATACGAGGATGGTGAGAATGCAGATAGTGTAATCCTTGAAGAATCTGTCTAGCCCAGTTCTTAATGGCTTTCACATCGACATATTTATGCTTCTTACGATACCTATATCCCAATGCACAAATGAAGCAAACAAATCAAGAGAGAATCCAAGAAAAAGAATGACCAAAAGAAAAGGGACATGAAAAGTTCAAAAACACACCGCCTTAGACTGCCAGAAGTACATAACTCCGTTATCAAGTTAATGGTCTCGTTTGTATCATCCACCCAGGAGTTGTAGAACTTTATAATATTTTCATGTTTCAATGACTTCAGCAGATGAACCTCAGAATATAATCTTTCCAGCTGGTCTGGTGACTGCAATAAATCCTGAATACTCACTTGGTTCCAAGCTACTTCTATTCCCTCAACTTCATCAAATGCCTTATATCTATCTCACGGAACAGCAACAAAAAATTAGTACAAAGGAAATTTTGCAACAAAAAAAAAAAAGTGAAACACTAATTAACCGTCTAGAATTGAATAAATGAGAAAAGTATGGTGCATACACAGTCTTGAATGCTCCCCTTCCAAGAACTTCTTCGTACTGAAGGCGCAACCACAAAATAGACAAAGATTATATGGCTTATGCAGTAAAGCAATGAACTGAATGGCAAATCAAGGATTCGATGAAAGCTTTTAGTATAGAAACTATAAGGCAACAACTCATTATACGCATTTGTTTCTTTTTGTAAATAATCCATAGGCGATAACAAACTAGGACTGAACCAAAATCAAGATATGCCCCGAAAAATCCATGAGTTCCATCTACTGATGCTTATTAGTTCAAGTTTATGGAAAACCAAGGAAAATTTTCAACAAGGATAACAAAATCTTTGAAAACAAAATGGCTGAGATATACTCTCATTCCTCAATAAAATTAGTTTTACTTGCTTCCTAAAAATATGGTTGAAAATCTCTGAGACACAGAATAAATTGTCAAATTGAATAATAATAAAGCTAAATTATCCCTCACACAAAAGAACCGCATAGATTGCAGCAATTGAATGAAAAAAGAAGCCCTTCTTCCTTATACAAACAAAATTAAACAGAATTCGCATACCAATATTGAAACAATCAAACGCGAAATTCCGATACCATACCCGCAAATATCGTCCAGTTGGATCCCTCTCCACAACACCACCATCGTCAGAATTAAAATTCACGGCTGTACACGAATCCATTGCGAAAACGCAGACAAAAAAAATCCCCCAAAAAACCAAATGTTCAGGAGGAAAAAAGAATTTTGGAAAAGGAATTCTATTATAGCAATTCGCTCGAAGGAATCCGAAGAGAAGGCGAACGAAGACACTGTTCAGAGAACGCCTCACAAGCAACGGAATAGGAATCGAACGCCGATCGGAGGCGCAACCGGCATCCGACGAAACACAGGCGGAAAGACCCAAATCCCATGCCGGAATTTCGACCGGAGACGGAGCGGAAAGCTCTCAGGCCTATCCCAGACTTAGCCATGGTGATCTCCGCATCTTTTGGAGGAAAAAAAAAACAAAATTGTGAAAAAAGGCCCTAAATTGATAAACGAAACCCTAGGAGAGAAACGACTGAGACTAGAGGAAGATGGACAAAAGAGGAAAGGGGTTGAAATCGGTTATGTTTTTCAGAGTAAGATAAATATCCAGTTGGATAAAGTTGGTTTCTATTTTTTAATTAGAAATAATATAAAATAAAAAAAATACTATAATATAAAGTTTTTATATATTATAATTTTAACCAATGGTTTTAACCACTATGCTGAACACCCTATAAAATTAAAGAATAGATAGGATGACGGAGAATTAGACAAAGAGAGTTTTTTAGGTGTGCTTAGATCGGAAGTACGGTACAAGAACTCATTGTTTGTTTTAACATAGGACTCGTTTGACATAGTTTCTGCTTGCGTTTTTAGTAAGTAGAAGAAGAGAAACAAAAGTTGAAGCTTTTCAGTGAGTATTTAGAACTATATTTTTAAAAGAGCTTTAATTAGGTCAAAATGGTTTCAATTTTTTATAAGTTACAAAAATATTATATTTAAGCTTATAATGCATTATTGATACTCTAGTACAAGTTTCAAAGTCTATTTCTGAAGTGCTTTTTTGAGAAGCTATATTTTGTGACTTTGACTTGAAGCACTTCTGGGAGCAAAAGCATTTCTGACAGTTCATCTAAACACTTCCACAAACAGCTTTTGGACTATCTTTTATTAGTGTCCTTGTCCAATTTTGATTTTCAAATTTTACTTTTATATTTAAACCCTCAGAACTATTCTAATCTTACAAACTTATCCCTTATGTGGAGCACTATTGACCTAGAATTAAGAAGTGTTGGTAGTGCGTTTGGACAAGACTATCAAATACTCGACTCGACAAACTCCACCATGAACTATGTGGTGATTGAGCTACCCCTCAACGAATGGATCACTTCTTGAGACTTCTGCTGACTAGACCGCACGTGACTAGCTAGCCAAGCAAACAAGACCACGTATTGGACGTCTGGCCTACTTGGGACCTGACCTGACCAAGTTTACCCTCAGCGACCATACTCCTATCAGTAGTAAGAACATATCACTAAGCAACCATGTGACACCATTTTAACCCTTTAGTAGGAAAACCCTCATTTTATTAGAATTGTGATACCCGTAACCTAAACTCAAAGCATTGTACAATTATACATCTGGGTTATGGCTAGAACCTGGTCTATACCCTGTTCAAACCAAGCTCTACAAATAAGAATATTAACTCCACCATAAAAGGTAATGGACTTACATTTGCCCGCGCTTTGTCTTTTAGTTCTCTCCCTAATCAAATAGTTGATTTAAGTGTCAGAGCTCATACTGGTGTCCCCTGACTTCAAAGCCTTCTATTCTCTTTTAAGTCCAAGCAGACTAAAAAAAACCTAGGCAGGACAAGAGGTCCCACCCTTATGCGTGGTCACATGTAGTTGTTGAGCCGCTCAAGGAGGATCACTGCATGGTGATTGCGAGGGGTTGATATTCCAGCCGGGAAGTAAAAATAATGATGTATTTTGATAGGATAATTGGATATCTATGTACTTTTGTTGATGAATACATGTGAGAAGATTAAGTTAGAAACCAACTAAATTTAGGGTGGTGCATCTATCCAACAGTAAAGGAAAGTAGTGGAAAACGTTAATAAAATTAAAAAGAATATTGTGTTGTCTGAAAGCATTAAATTTGGTAAAAGGCATAGCCTAATCGTAAAACCACATTCAACTTTATTCGAATGTGAAGAGTTTGTATTCCCCAACCTTAAGTTAAAAAAAATAAATTCTAATCAAATTTTTGATAAAATTTATATTTGTGTATAATATATATTGACAAAATTTTGTAAATTAATGAAAAACTAAAGTACATAATACAAATAAGTATTACTGTAAATTTTATAAGTTGGATTCTTTAAGGGGAAAAATATAAATTATCTGGATAAATTTCTAATAGCCCGATTTATTATCATTAATTATCCAATTCGGCTGAGCAAATCTTTTTCAAAAAGACAATATTTAATTACCTGATATATCATCATCAATAATGCATTACGGGATTGTTCAAAAATTAAAAAAAAAAAAAAAAAAGAAAAGAAAGAAGAGGAGGTAAACTTTATATTTAATTTTTAATTTTAAAAAGTGATAGTTATATTATTTTTATTTTTTAGAAAACAATGTGAAGCAATGCACATTGCAATTTCTTATTGAATATAATGCTACAAAATATAGAGAAAGCATGTGAGCTCGATTATAATGATTTGTATTTGGGAATCAGTGATGGAGCGAGGAATTCCGATCAGGGACTAATGACTATAACAAATAGTTATTAAAGTAAATAATTATTAAATACTAGAACTATTCAAGCTATTATAGATATTGATTTAGATTTGATATTAAAATATATAAGAGAGGGAAAAAATAGACTTTAATAAATAATCCAAGCTATTATTAAAGGGGACAGGTCTTGTCAAATAATCTTTAAAGATTTGATTTGGATTTGATATAAAATATATAATTTTTATTCTTAGGGATAATAAATTAGATATTTTATTTTGTAGAGGGAGCTATATATAAGTTTAATTCAAATATATATACATAAATGAGAATATGCAAAAGTTGAGGGGGCTTAAGCCCCGACCACTTTCTTAGCCAAAATAAAAAATAAAAAATAAAGAAAAGAAACTACAACCTTTATCATTCAAACCACGTTTTCTCTTTATTTTATTTTCATATTTTCAAAAGTAATTTCTCATAATTAATCCAAATTAACAAAACAGATCAAATTCGATTATCCGTAATTCTTCACCCAATTTTAGAAAATGAAAAGTTTTTTTTTTGGCTGCTTGTGTATATGGGTCCAAACTCGTGCTTTCTGTCTTTATCGAATTTGATCCGGCTCTGAGTGATCAGCACACAATTTCTTTTACAGAACATATTTGAAATGACCAAAGGTCACCCATCAGAAAATTATTTATCATTGTACACAAAAATTCGCTCAAATCTTGTAAATGCTGTCGTTGTTGTTGCTGTTGTTATCATTTTGGCCGTAGAAAAAAAAAAAAGACGACAGTAAATTTGGTAGTATAACATTTTATTATTATTATTATTATTTCTTTTTTGTTAATCTACATCATTTTTTAGTCAAAAAAGGCCAAAAACATCCCAATATAAAATATATTTGTTTAGCCCTTATATAAGATATTTCGGATTAATTTTTATATTTTTTAAAAGTGGTATATTTTAAAGTTTTTTTTTTTTTTTTTTTGTTTTGTGGAAGTTGAAAAATTCAAAAACATACGGAGGGAATATGTCAATTAATCCAACTATTGTACGAAATCATACCAATCAACCAGGGAGCCTATTATTGGCATGGATCGGACCTTAGTGAGTAGGTCCTTTGTGAAATCAACAATACATTTTATTAGTTATTATCAGTAGAGCCTTCAAACCGGTGTCGTGGTGTAGCTGGTTATCACGTCAGTCTAACACAGTTAAGGTCTCCGGTCTGAGTCCGGGCGACCCCATTAATTACTCCTAACTTAATCACACTTTTTGGCCACGATCCATAATTCAATCGGTTTCTACATATCCAAATAATGTAATTATTAACTATGCTCTTTAAAAAAAAAAAAAAACAATAAGAATATAACTCATCCACTTGGATAACTCATCTGATTTAAACCGGATACACGACACTTGATTCGTTACCTTACCAATCAAAATACAAAAAACTGCAAGCTTTTAAAGTGTAAGATCCACAAAATAACACTTTCGAAATCAGTATCATTATTTCAATTGCCATTTCGATCTGTCGAAACCACTGGTGTAAACGAATTTGCACAAACAAAGAACCAGCCATTGGAATTAATGATAAGAGGGAACTATATGACCTCATCGTATACTTCTCCCAAGCAAGTTTAACAGGGAAGGAGAAGCATAACAAGTATTCCCCTTGAGGATGACCAAATTTTCAACTAATGTTTTTATCGCATTACTATATAGCCTTAAAAGCCCTCAAGTCAAGAGTTGAGCTCCACAAAAAGGCTGGCCTGTGGATGCAATCCCGCTTCTTTCAAGGACAAATGGAGCTTCTCAGGTCCATAAACTACCCGAGGAAAGTTTGAGACAAGGCTATAACTCTCCACGTCTAAACAACCGAGAGAATCGACATAGTCATAGACAGTTTGGATGGTTGCAGTGCTGCGGAATCTTCTATCCTTGCGCTCTCCGGTTGGGAATCGCACCAAAACCTGTTTTTACAAGATGAAATCCACAGAGGAATTAATGATGCTTGAATTACATCACTTCAATTTAGCTAATGGGATCTGGTGCAACAATTATATGAGAGAAATAAAATAAGAATGCAGTTCAAGCCAAAAAGGAATTACTTGTGTAACATTAGGGCCTTTTTCCGGTTCAGCACCAAGTGAGAGGGCTTTTTCTTGTCGCATCCTGGCAAGTGCAGCCTCTTTCTCTGCGGCTTCTAGTGCTGCTCTCTCACAAGCCTCCTCTTCCTCCTTGCGCTTCCTCTCAGCTTCGGCAGCTTCTCTCTCTAGGCGTTCTTGTTCCTCCTTTCTCTGGCGTTCCCTAGCCTGAGACAACCAACAAAGAAACATCAATGGAATGGATAGACACATAGGTATTTAGATAGAAAAAATATGTTGGGAATGAGAATGGGGATGGAGTGTGTCCCATATGTCACTTGAAAGGGAAAATTAATATAAACCAGAGGGAAAGAAAAGGAGTTAAAAGAAGCATACTTGATCAGCTTCAAGTGCAGCTCTATAAGCAGCATCTTGCTCCTCTCTTAAACGCATGTTATTTCTCCTTTCTTCTGCATCAAGCCTCGCTGAAACAAGAACTGGAGCACTTTCTTCAAGCACTCTTTGCAATGTAGCAAGCAAGTCTTCGGGAGATGTTGGTCCCTCGACCTGGAAAACAGGACAAAGACACTTCAATAAGTACTAAATAAAACAGAATCAGAAGGCCTGTCAGCATTCACCCATTAGTCACCACAGTGTATTAGGAATGTGAAGTGTGAACTAAGATTCTGCTCAAAAGAATTACTCAACACCTGATTAGTCGTTCTAACAATACCTCGTTAACCGCATGATTTTAAGATAAGTGGTTTAAAATTCAAGGGAATCAATTCCGGCCTGCTTTTAGAACAGAATTTTAGGAATTCCATTACTAAGTTAAACATTTAATGAACCAATGTAGCTAAGTATAACAGATAAATAAAGAAAATTTCATATTTGACCCGAGGACCTACATATGTAAACCCAATCTACGTTACAATTTTCATATCTTAAGGAGTTTTTGTTCAAGTGAATAAATACTAGAGTTGAAAGCTAATACAACACTGTGTCTGCTTTGCATTTAGAGATAAACACTAATACCTGCAGCGTCTACTATTGTTTAACACAACACAAAGACAGTTGTGCAAGAATCAGATAGTTTCACTTTCACCTAGGGCTACACATACGTCTTAAACCACATCAAAAGATATAACTCACAACAGCAAGAAATAAGTGCTCTAGCAGCAGCCATTGTAATTCTTGCCTTCTACATTCTACAATAAAATGATTAGGTTTGCAGCCTCTTCGTTTGTCAGTAAGAATTTCCCTTCTCTTCAATAGCCAAAAATATTTACTTTTTACAATAAACTTACTAAAAACTTTTCTACAAATCCATATAAACAAAAGACAAGGTTTCCCCATTTAAAAATAAATAAATAAATAAAGGAAGAAAGAAACAAAGGATTCCCCAATGAACTACGTAATAGCCACTTAAATCCCTCCTATTCCTTCATTCCACAACAAAATCTACAAGGTCTCCCAATGAACTACATAATAGCCACTTAACTTAGCCCAATTCGTTCAGTCAACAATAAAATCTATCCTCTTGTAAGTGTGCTAATGAGATATCACATGTACTCTGTACATATATCACTCGAATGATCCCGGAAAACACAATAGTCGGTCTACTAGTAGAAAGCGATACGTGACCCTAATCCTATGATCTATCTCAGTATATTGCTTGACAAACCACCAGCTACAGGCTATCATAAATTATCAAACCTAAACGATTTAGTCTCAGGCTATCTTAAATTATCAAACCTACACGATTTAGTCTCCATAATACAACAAATTAGTAAATGCTATATTGCTTTAAAGGCCATACTTTCTGAAACTTCTTTTTCCTCTATATATTACTTTCTAAGACTTCAAAATATCATCTTGACACACTAAACGAAATTAATTGGAATAATAGAGATACTAATGGCAATTAAAACGCTGCATAATCAATATTCAAGAAAATAGATTACCTGCTGAAGCAGCGCTATTCTCTGATTAGTGGCGGCCATAACCACAGCACAGAAAGGAAACCGCGAGGCCTTTAAGCTATTACTCATCTTGAATCCTTCGCTGGCCCGAATACTCCCTCCCCACGCCACGAAATTCTCGTTCACGAACGCCGCCAACACCTCCGAGCACAGCGTCCTCTCGCAGAACAGCGGCGTGTCCGGGTGTTCCGGCGAGTGCAAGTACACGAACAGTAGCTTAAACTCGTTCCTCGACCTCTGCAACGCGTCCATAAACCCTTCGCTGACGAAATTCGGCCTCCTCCTCCCACCGTAATCCTTCTCGAATCCCGCGGCGAACTCCATCGCCTCCGACGCCGCAGCCGACACCGGCACCAACCGCGCCGATGACGAATCGCCGCCCCGTCCCGAGCGGGAATTCAACCCGATCATTCCCAGCGAATACGACAGCACGCCTCCGGCGGCCCATAATCCAAGACCAATAGCGCCAGACACTAACCCTAGACTACCGGAAATAATTGAAATCGGCAAAGTCACCAACTTCCACGCCAATCCCGGAGGTCCAACCGCATTAGGAACCGGTTCCGGTGTCTGGGAGGAACCTTCGCGTTGCTGTATACCGGAAGCAGTGGCGGCGGCGGCGGCCGAGGAGGAGGCACCGACAGTGGGTTCCTCCCGCGGAGGGTCGGCGTCGGAGGAGGTGAAGGAGGAGATCGCAAGCTCTAGGTCCCAGCCATGGGCGGCGAGGATCTCGGTGCACAAATCGGGATCTTGTACGCCCGTGATCGCTTGGAAATACGCCAACTTGTCGGCTACATCAACCATTTCCGTGACCACAAGCGAGAGAGAGAAGAGTTTATCGAAGAACTGATTTCTAGGGATTTCGATTTCCGATTTCGAACGGAAGACGGAGAATCCGAATCGAGAAATGGGCAAAGTTCTTGAATCTTGAATGTTCCTAAATTTTTCCGGGCACGACTCTTCCTGTTCTGGAATATAAATGAGGGAACAAAAAGGAATAGGCGAAATGTCTGGAGTACCCCTCGATGTGGTGGAAATAGCGACAATGCCACTGTCAATATGCTAGGTCAAACGATACACGACGTCGTTTTTATGCTGTACTTCAACTTCTTGATTGTTGTTTGCCATTACATAATTAACAATCTCCCAAAATTTATGTTGGAGAACAAGATTTTAACATTAGCATGAAAATAACACCTTCATTGGACATGTTTCAACATGCTCTAGAGGGTTACTCATAATTTTTCTTTGCATTAATAATAAAAATATACCTTTTAGTTTTATTTATTTTACAATTTATTTTTGTATTTTATGAAATTATAAAAATATCCTTCCGATTTAAAGAAATTGTTTCAATTTTATTTATGAGCAATTAAAGGACAATAATGCCTTTTAGTGGAAGGCTTGGTAATTGAACTCAATTTTTTAAAAAATAAATTTTATTACATTTTTAATTAAAATTTAGGATATCTCTAACCCATAACACCAAATGATACAATCATTACACCAAAATAATATACCAGTCACATCAAAGTATAACTTTATCTCTAACCTTTTATATAATTTTTAATACTAAAAAAGAATGTTCCCGAAATATTCTATTTCACCTTGTTTTTTATATTACTTTTTACAAATTTCTTATCATTTAACTATTTTACCAATTATGCTTAAGTGTAATTTTTTTACGTTTTGATCCAATAATATGTAAATGACGTCTCAATAGTTTACATATTAATTTTACACCATTAAATTAACCATGAGATAATACAAAAAATTTGGGACATAAAAGAATTTTTTTGGTAGGAAAAGTAATTAATTTTGTTCAAAGTATAAAGTTGGGGCAAAAATAAATACTATAACTTTAAGTTATGAGGTTTTTTATAAGTAAAGAAACTAAAAACAAAGCTTTATTAACAGGGATAAATAATAACACCTTAGATTTAATATGCTCCTCTTCATCTCTTCAAATGGACATGAATAAACAGAATCTTCTTGAAAACAATTTCAACCTCAATTTGACATTTACTCTAAAAAAAAAGAAGAGTCAATTAGAGAAAACTAACTAACTAAATCAAATTAATAATTGTAAAATATAAAAAAATACAAAAAACACAAAAACAAAATCAAATACAAATACCAATAACAAAAAAAAAAAAACCGATATTGATTTTGGGCATTATCCCCCCCCAACAAACCCCACCTCCCTGCGGTGACCCATCCCTCCCCCACCCCTCTAGCGACCACCTCCTCCGCCATCTATCTCTCTCCCCACCATCTCCTCCTCCTCCACCACCCCCCCCACCACACCCAGTCCAGACCACATTCGCCCTTCGTCGGAGTCACCATTCCCACCGAATCTTTGTGAGAGCACCCCAACCATTACTCGAGCTCGCCGGAGCTACCCACCCCACCATGATCTCTGTCGAAGTACACCTTATACCGGGCGAGCTCGTAGGAGATGCCCACTCACTAGATCGTCAATCCTAGCCTCCCGGCACGGAATCTGCCTCCTAGCCTTCCACCCTCAAATTTCCCCCCATCGTCGCCTTCGGATCTCCATTGGTTGTTGCCTCCCATGGGCTCCCGTAGTTGATCATGTACAGAGGACAAAGAGATAAGCTATAAAAAGTAGTCAACGGCTCTTTCAAATATAAATAATACTGTGGATAACTTTTGTTATTATTAGGAGATATTAAACTCGTCTTTTCCCCAGCGCATCGTCGGCGGTGGTTTGGAGCTGATTATCAGCAGCAACGGACCCAAGACGACGACGACAGAGAGTGACGAAAGACAAAGGGGAAGAACGAAAGATTACGGGGATTTTTGATAAATGACCTTAAGAAGAAGTTTTTTTTATTATTACAGTTTAGGTTTTTTCCTTTTTTATGGTTAGTTTATTTATGTAAAGGTTTTTTAGTCTTTTTAAATTAAACGTTTTTTTTATACTAATTAGTATTTTTTATGAGAGAACATTTAGGTCGAAAAAATTTAATTTTGACCCTTTTTCTGGTTTGTAATTAGCATTAGAATCAAATTGAAACAATTTTTTCAAATCTAAATGTTATATTTAGAGTTTTTTAAAATAAAAAGATAAATCATGAAATAAATAAAATTAGGAGGTATTTTTTTTCTTTTTGTATTTTTAAGTTAGGGGTATGTGGATTTATTATTGCATTTTTTTTTACCACAAGTAATGACATAATAGATTATTTAAAATTTCTTTCTTTCTTTCTACAGAAATATGTATCAGATTAAAACAATATAAATTATAACCCGACACCTTCAAAGTATAGACAACCTTTATGGTCAATGAATACATCTAACAAACTGAAATGGAGAATTCTATGGCACCAGGGCCTTAAGAAATACCATCAATAAAAAAATCTAGCGGACGAAAAAAAAAAAACACACAACATAATATAAAATAAAGGAAAAAAACACACTCATTGGTCCGAGTAAAAACTATCATTATTACGAACTAAAACACACATACAAAAAAAGTACTCCAATCGATGTTGTCAAAGCTATCAATGAAATGAAATGACCACTAGAAATTAAGGCCGGCAATTCGTGTTGCATGTTATGTTTGTGTCAATACAATTACAATACAACACGATTAGGTTGAACACAAACATGATACAATTAATAAACGTGCCTGAAAATGCAAACACAAACACGACGTGCCTATGGCATCTGTAATACGGCATGACATGATTAACACAATTACTAAATGGGCCATGACGGGTTGACACGATAAAAAACACATATATAACACAGTTATGACCTAGTTAACTAAAAATTAAAAAAAAAACTACAAATATTTTAAATATTTTTATTTTTAAGTTTAAATGTACTGTAAACGGGTAGATCGTGTCATATAGTGTCAACATGTTTACGTCCTGTTTAATTAAAACATGTTAAAGCGAAGCCAATCTATTTATTTTTGTGTTATTCGTGCCAACCTATTAATGGTCCAATTAAAAAATATGCGGTCCAAACCCGTTTATCTCGTGTTATTTTTATATCGTATCATTATATCATGTCTAAATTACAGACCCTAAAAAACATTCAACAAAGCCAAAGCGGCAACCAAGCAATGCTCATGACTCACTTTTTCTGACGGTCCGAAGACCAAACGTGAGCCAAGTTGCCAACAAAATGGTAAAAGAATAATTTCAGTTGCACCGTTAGGGGTCCTAGTTGGGATATTTATGTTATATGCCACAATTTTTCACTGTATTACTTTATGGCACTGGCTTAAAAGCTATTTTTAATATGTTATAGTAGCATGACTAAAATTCATTGTCCTAATCCAAATACCCTCAAATTAGATCTTGGTAAATATTTCACTTACATGGTAAATGACTTATTTACAACTGAAAAATAGATATGTTATGTAAGTAAACAAAACATTTAACATGTAAATATAATATTTATGTAAGTCAAACAAATTGAATATTATTAGTAAATATTATATTTACATGGTAAATGACTCATATACAACTTACTTGTTCTTATATATAAGTCAAGCAGATTGAATATTATTGGTAAAAGATTCATTTACAACTTTTGCATAATATCAATATGTTCTTATATATAAGTTAAACATAGTGTATAATATTTGTAAATGTTACAATTACATGATAAATGATTAATTTATGATTGAAAAAAAAGAAGAAGAGAGAACCTCTTATATTGGTAAATAGGACACTTATTGTGTAAATGTAACATTTATTATGTGAATATAAAAAAAACATTAAGAATATATTTAGTATTTTTAAATATAATATGATAATATAGCGTAACAATCTTTATAATAATTTTTTGTGTAACATAAATTAATCTTTGTGACATATATATCAAGAACCTAATATAATTTAAACTACAAATTTGTATTAAAGTTGGGTTAAAATTTACAAGCATTTAAAAATAATTGATTTGAACCACAACTTTAAGCCACAATGTTGTCTCTGCTTTTTCTTTTTTTTTTTGGTTGGATGAATTAGAAAATGGATAACTTCCAAGTTCTGACTTCTGACCACCGATGGATGGCTTTGTATTAAAAAATCACAATATTCCTTTTTAATAATTGGACGTTCCCATGAGATAAACTAGGGAGATGCTTGGCAAATGTGCCTTATATAACAAAGATGAAGTTGTTGCAACAGCAGAAAAATAATAGATTTTGATGATAACTCCGGCCTATCTTTATCGTTTCCCTTTCGAGGATTTTTAAAAAGGGCTTTCTAGGAAAAATTTTTTTGACAAATGGTTTACTTTTTTTTGAACAATTTTAGACATAAAAAAAAACTTTTTAAACATCAAAATGCTCTCGTTTTTTCCCCACGGTTGAGACCTTCAAATTCACTGGAAAAATCACCTTATATTTTTTAAGGATCTTATCATCCGTTGCAGTATCGTCATCGTTTACTAATTTTTTTTTTGTTTCCAAGAAATGATGACGTTTCCTTTGTCGTTTCTTTGTCATTGTCGTTTCTAGAATATATTTGTTTTAGAATTCGCCGTTACTTATAGGATGTTTAAAAAGATGTTAAAAATATATAGTTAAAAACTGTATTATTTAAGAGTTTTATACTGTAATAAATTTTACTTTTATAATGTAACATATGAGAGTTTTACACCGTTATAGTTTAAACTGTTGTTGGAACCACTCTTTCAAACAAAACATTAAATTATTTTCATTTTAGAAACATACAGTGGTTTCTGTTGTTTTTAGGTGATTGTTGGGTACAATATTTTGTTGTTTTTAACTAAGTTGTCATTTAAAAGCCTAATGTTCTCTAGTTTAATGGCGTTGAGAGAAGTTAAGTAAGTAGGGCCGGCTTGAGGGCAAGGGTCTAGGACTCTTTGCATACATGCCACAGACGAAAAGCTTGGATGGAAATAAGGAGTTTATGTGGTAGATTTTAATGCATGTATTTGTATATATTGTGATATTTAAGACCTTGACCTTTTATGTGTATCCAAATTGGTCGTTAATTATTATTATTATTATAATTATTATTATTATCTTGAAAAGGATGGAATAATAATATAAAAAGAGCAACATAATTATTACTCAGAAAGAATTAAAAAAAAAAAAAGAAAGTAAGCATTATTGAATGGAAACAAATCCTGAGAAAAAGACAAATGAGGGAACATGGATGAAAAAATAAGCAATTTTTAAATATATTAGGCCTATGCAGTTTTATTTCCCGTTTAAGATTCACCTAAAAAGCAAATATTATTAGCATTTATAAAATTGTTTTTGAACTTGCAAGAGTTCAGTCTGAATTTACTACAGTTAATAACGAGCTACCATGTGTGTACCATAAAAGGGCCATATATATATATGCAAGGATTTGACTTCTATTATAAACATATCTCATAACCAATCAGCCTACAAGGTATTGAGTTTTCTCATAACTCCCCTTGTTTTTTATTTTTATTTTTTTATTTTTTATGCCAAAGCATTGTAATAATGTCATAATCATGAACTACACCTCTAATTTTTAAAGGTTTATAGATTCTTCCGTTTGAATTTCTATCATGCCAAATATTATTTTAACTGTTCTCCATTGTTTAGTCAAGAGAGAGAAAAAATACAAATAGAGCGTTCAAGAGAGTAGTTTAAAACATCAGTTTAGAATTAAAAATTGTAGTATACAAGAATTTTATAATGTAGCTTTTTACCGTAACATATGAGAGCTCAGAAGAATCATTCTTAATTGTTAATCTTTTACTATTAAATTACCATAAGATACATCCTGAGTATCTTTTTGTTGATTTGTTCTTTTCATGTAATTCTGCGATAGATCACAATTCACATCCATCCATGAAAGTCAAGGGAGCCCTACTTTTTGCAACTATACCATATTGCCTTTCTTACTATGGCAAAGTTCAAGGACACCAGAGGAAGTTATCAAGAAAGGAAGACTTGGAGATAGAGAAGCAATTTAAGCTTTTGAATAAGCCAGCAGTAAAGACTATAAAGGTAAATCATCTTTTGTTTGTTGTATTATACTTCTATACCAGATATAAAAGCCCTCTAAAGGCTTTTATTTGTTACCTTGACACGTGGAGGGGAATTCTCCTTTTTTTTTTTAAGTCTGACATTAATGATCTGATTGATTAAAGAGAAAGAAAATATTAAAAAGATTTTGAGATAGAAATTGATATAATAGGGTGTTTGGTAGAAAAAAGAGTACAATGAAAAGAAAAAATAGGTGGAAGAAATGACGTGTAGGTCTCACCAAACTTGATCTTTTTAAATATGAATAGATTTTGTAAGGAAAAAGTTTGACAACAATGTAAAGAAAGTAAAGTTACCATTTTATCTTTCTTTTCCATTGAAATTCCAACAAAAAAATTTGGGCATCAAATTAGGGAAATAGCTAAATAATATTTAGGCAATATAGTAATTATATTAATAATAGTTTTTTCATTCCTTTAGATTTTCTTACAGTACTAAACAATAGAAGATATAATCATTTTCTTTCGATAAAATCATTTACTTTGCACTTCACATACTAAATAAGTAAAAGACAAATCAAAATCTTTTCTTTCTTTACACTTTTCTTTCCTTTATAGTTTTTTCTTTCCACTTATTTTCTCTCTTTTGCCAAACAGAGCATGAGGGAATGGTCTCGTTCCCTCACTTCTTCTTCTTTTTTGTTTTTTTATTTTTATTTTTTTCCTTCTTGTTTTTCTTTTTTTACTCCTTTTTTCATCCATTATTTTTTACTTTTCTTTTTTTTTTTTTGTCTTTTTCGTCCTTATTCTTTTGGCATCCTTATTTTTTGGCCACTCACATTGTTTTTTTTTTTTTAATTTCTCCATCTTTTTTATATGCTTCTCTTCCTTTTATTGTTTTCCTCCTTCTTTTCAGATTTACATTTTTGGTGCTTCATTTTTTTTCTTCACCTTCATGCTTTTTCCCCTAATCTTGTATTATTTTCAAATTTACTTTATTCTTTTTTAAAAAATGTTTGTCATCAATTTTTGAATTTTTCCTTTTTACATATTATTTTACATCCTCTAAAATATTATTTTCTTAAGCACAACTTTTAAATTTTGATTATATTCTCTTCTATTCAAGCTTTTTTGCCTTTGTCATTTTGGTTCCATGATATTTCCTCACATCTATTCTTTTTCCTCAATGGCACTTCTAATTACTATTTGCCTTATAAATTTTATTCCTTCTAAATTATTCATAAATATTTTCTCCCATATATATATCCCAACTCAAATATTTTTTAAGTAGCCTACCCAACTGATATATTCTCATAGTACCTCCTAATTCATTTTTCTATAAGTTTGCAACTATATTCTCTTTAAAAATAAAATTGCCTTATTTGTGTGTGCATACTAACAATAAAAAAATTGCTTGATTAAAACATGAATTTCAATCTATTTTGTTTTTAATTTTTTTTTAAAATCTTATGTTCTAATGATCGTTATCACACTTTTTTTCCCTGATTTTCTCTTATTAAAATAATTTTTCTTGAATATATGATTTCCTAAACGTTTTTTTTAGTCAATTTTCTCACAATGACCCTCATAAATATCCACTAATTGCTTCCTCAAACAGTTTCTTCTCATACTTAATCCTATCAAAATATTTTTATCTTACAAACATCTCAAACACTTTTTTTTTTTTGTATGTAGTCCATAATTAATTTATTGTCTAATTTTTCTTATATTTTCCCCCTTATCTACTAACTTTTTTGTTCCATTAAACTAAACTATAATAAGAATTATAAATAAGTACAACTGAATTTTAGATATTTCCATCAGAAAAATGCAAAAAAAAAAAAAACACACACACACACACGTGCGGGCGCAAAGAGCCTGCATAATAACTAGTACCTTGAAATATGTCTTCAAAATTTAGTCATATATATGCTTTAAGTCTAACATATAAATCATAAGGGTTGTAATACAGTACCTTATAACAATCTATGACAATTCACAATTCAAATTTCTAGTAACATAATGTGGTACATTGCAAGAGGAAGGAGTATAACAATTTTTTTCTCTTTGGTATTATAAAAAATGTATATAGTAAAAAAAAAAAAAGCATTTTACTTGTCACATTTAGCTTGTTTTAATTTAGCATTGTAAACATCATGAGTTTATACAACCGAGTTTCAAATGTTACGAGAAAATACATAAGATACGTAATGACTAATTCTTGTCTTTGTATTTTGTGATGCAAATTGAAATTCTTGTTAGATTATTACAATCAACATAGAACCTTTCAACCAGACTAACAGAAATTTCTCTTCATGTGTGCAGACTAATAATGGAGATATCTATGATTGCATTGATTTTTACAAACAACCTGCTTTTGATCATCCCTTGCTGAAGAACCACACTTACCATTATGATGTCTGTTGATCTTTTTTGCACGTCCCCTCCTCCTTTTTTTGTTCGAAATATCGAAATCTTAAGCTAATAAGAACTTTTTTCATATGAAAATATTTTGACATCGATGATATGAGTTTTATTTATGGTCCAGATGCAACCTATTTCGCCGAGAAAGAAGATTACTAATGAAGAACCAGCAGAGTTTGGAGGGCTAGTAGAAATAGGGTTACAAGGTGATGGTTGTCCCATTGGAACAGTTCCTATTCGGAGAACTACTAAAGAAGATCTCATCAGAGCAAAGTTATTCACAGACACATATGCTTCAAGATTAAACCCTTTTACTACTGAAAGTCCAGGCCTTCATGTAGGCCCTTTCTCCCACATTCTTCATCGTGATCCTCATACACTTATTATAAAGTGTTTGACATGATGGTTAGAACTATTGATTAAAACTGTGATATTGTAACAATTTTTTCTTTTTTACAGCTTTAAACTGTTTCTAACTGAAAAATTGGTTAGAACTAATTTTGTCAAACAAGCTATTTGTTCTATGTATATATATATATGTATATATATCAATTATTCTTACACCATTTGACGATTCTTTATCAACCATGCAGCATGCCGTAATTCGAACAAAACTTGATCCTACGAGGAAGTACAATGGAGGTGGTTCAGCGATCAGCATATTCCAACCAAATGTCACTAACTCTCAGTTAAGTTCAGGTCAGATGACAATTCGAGGTGGAACAGATAGCATACAAGTTGGGTGGACGGTGAGTAAGCCTCTTTTTAATTTCTCCTCTACATTACGTTAGACTTCTGCTCTTATTCTAGTTTGTTGAAATTTTCTTGTATTAAAAAAGGTTCAATTTTTTGGGACATGCTTCAATCTAATAGTATTTTATACACTACAAGAAATTTAAAGTTATCCTATCTTCATTTAGCTGGTAAAGGAAAAAAAAAATACTATGTGGAAAACTATTACTCACCTTTAGGTTTTATTATTTTTCGTATTATTGGTTAGTTATTCAACAATATTATTTATCTTACAACAACTCTATTATGTTCATATCTGGTGCATACCCTATAACAAACATTACCAATTTCCATACATATATATATATATATATATATATATAGTTCATGATTAAACAATGTTTGTCAGTATCCACAACAAAGTTGAAAATCACTTCTCTCTACTCAATGAAACCACAAAGGCGCACTTGACAACTCAAATCAATCATTCCAAGAGTTGTCGGGTGAGGGGATATCGAGCCTCGGATTCTAAACAAGTCGTTTTCTGTATAGTGTGTTCTGGGACTTTCAACCCAAGAGAACGCCGCCGCCTCTCCCTATTTATCTTTTAGGGTATACGTATCCAAGGACGTAACCGCCACCCTCTTCACGTCTAACCATCCTCTCATAGCCTTACTGATATGTATAGAATCTATATTACCTAACCATGTTTCTCAAATTATATCAAAATATGTCAAATCAGCTTGACCTCGTTATACATTACAGGACGAGTCCACATTATTGCGTTATAAGTAAAATTCATATATTAACAAAATAACATATAATTATCTTCTAATATAAAGAACTAATTTTAATTTAATAAAACCTCACAAAAGATGAGTGGTAGAATCCCTACCTTTTTGGTGAATGATTTACTGATAACTTTTAACTCACAAAATCAAGTTCACCACGTAAGCTTCGAGTACGTCATTATCCTAAGACATATAAAATAACTATTCTTTAACTTAAACCCCAATTTAAAATAATGTCAATTACCATCTATTTTTATTAGTGTGCTATATCAAATTCTTGGAACATTCCGTAACACAGAACAATGCAAAACTGACAGGGTCAAAAACTGTCTGTTAGACTACACAGCAAACCTACTGACTGGCTAGCACCAGCCTATCGACTAACACCGGCCTACCGATTGGAGGAGTTCGCCCTGTCGACAGAGTCCAACTTGCCAACCAATAGAGTTCGGCTTGTTGATACTGCCGACTGAGTCTAGTCTGCCGATTGGCGACTCCAGCTTGCTAACTGAGGTAGAATCTAGAAAACTCCAGTTTTCTATTTTCAAAGATTTTGAGCTTCAAAGCTCACTCCTATTTGTTTTATCAAATCTTAGAATATGGAGATGCACAAAAATTGTAGAATATTATCCTAAAACACATGTAATCCCTTTTTCTCAAATTTCTTATGCTCAACATACAATCTAAAACCAAAAGCCAGAACTTTTTCAAAACTAACTCAAGAACCTACTCAAAATAGAGATGTTTGCATATGAAGCTGAAAAACCCAGATTTTTATGATCAAGATAAAAACATATTAAACTATCAAACTTGGATGAAAGGAAAAGAAAATTCTAGATTGGATTTAGGTTACCCACCTCAAGATTCTACAAAGAAAATGGTGATTTTGCTTGCAAGATCCTTGGCCCTTGTTTAATGGATTTTGGGAGACTAAAGAGAAGGAATTTCAGGCTTCTTCTTGATTGTCTTGAAGCTGGGTTTCTAATCTTTGATTTTAGAGCAAACAAAGAAAAGAGAGGAAGAGGAGAAACGGGAGAGAGAGTGGTCGTGAGAAGAGAATAAGAAAAAGAAGAAATGATGAAATTGATGAAAGTAGGTGGGAAGCAGGTGGCATGAGTCTCCATCAAAGTCTTTAGAGCAAATAATGTCAAATGGCATTTTTGTAATTAGATAAAAATTCCAAGGGCATTTTGATGATTTAGAAAATGGGTGTAGAAAAATTTTAAGGAAATTAAAAATAAGTAGAATAAACAATATGAGATAAGTCTTAAATGCAACAAAATTTTTAAATTGGCACACGAAAAATTAAATTTAACATAATTAATACCCAATTAAGATAACATGCGTTACATAATTTTGAAGGTCTTTTCTCGTCTCTCTCCTCTCTTCCCCTTTCTCTCTCATCTCTCTTCTCCCTCCATGTTTCTCTTTCTAATCTGATTTTCTTCTCTCTTTTTTTTCCTTCCTTCTTCTCTGCACTTGTCTCTCTGGTTTTTTTTTCTAGTTTCTCCATCGAATGCACCGTTGTTGAAGTCATTGAAGGCAGATTGCATAGTCGCACATAAAAGTAGGTCATGCCAGCGACGAAGTCACCAACTCCAAACCTTTAGTCAACTTTCTCTCTCGACAACAGAGGATGATGAGGACCCCTCCATGTAACTCCGACAATGGGCTGCTTTGCTCAACCATGACTTCGACGACAACGACTCGATTCTGGAGACAATGGCAAAGATGAGCACTATTCCCAGTCTAGGCACCCATCTTGCGAGCCTCATATCGCCAGAGCAAGCTCGATTGTGAAAGAGAGTTATGAGTTAGATTAGTCGTTGGAGTTGTCGAGGTTGCCAAAGTAACGTCGGGAGAGGTCACCGGAGTTGCTACTAGGGCTAGAGAGAAAAGAGGAGGAGAGAGGAGGGAGATAAGAGAGAAGGTGGATCTAGGGTTTTTATTTATTTTTTTTTTTTTAAGGAGATAAATAAGACGGGGTAAAATTGAAGATTTTAATGTTTAGAAAAAGCACAAAATTACAAAAATGATGTATACTTTAATTTCATAGGTGTGCAATTTACTTACACTAAGATTAAAAAATGTGTTATTTGGTACAATTTTCTTAAAAAAATATTCTTTATTTCACAAAACATTCAATATTGATTACTGCAGCCCATATAGCCCTGATGCAGATGGAATGATATCTTTGCACAAAAAATTGGTAAAAAAACTTTCACACCCCGGAGTACGGAAGGTGACGTGGTGAATTGATTAAGACAATTAATATAGAATTTAATTAAAACACAAGTTTAAGTATTTAAATGAATTGAGAAAATGCATAAATTTTAGAACCTTTTAAAACAGACAGTTGCATGATATTTAAACATATAGAATTTTGATAACAATTGATAAGAAAATAATAAAAGATAAAGAAAGGATTATGGGTCCCACTGACCCACATCTTGTGCACACACATAGTACTGACAATATTACATTACATCCACAGTCCCAATAAAGAGAAAGTTAAAAGTTACATGTCTTAATACAATAATTTAAACAACCTACTAAGTTCTTCTACTGCTCCTGAGTCCTGTCCGTTGAATCCTCTCTGAATCTAAACGGAAGTCCACCTAGAGGAGGGAATATTTGAAAACAAATAAAATGTTAGCGAAATGCTCAATAGGACTATTTTGTAAGAAATTTATTAAATTCAAAAGGAAATATCATTATTCCAGAAATTACTTAAAAGAAAACTTGAATAAACAAGTTTAAACAAAACCATTTTTACCTAAACAGTTTATTGGTTAACCAAAAAGATCATCAATTTCTTTTCCTAGGCAAACCATATGAATAACACCACCGTAGTGGCCTAGTTGGGTTTCGAGACCTGCCTCCAAGGTTGATCGTTACACGACTCGATCTCTAATATGGCATCATACCCTTATATTCATTTCTATTATTATTCAAAACCCATTTACCAGGTGTTATCATTTACATTCATTATAAAGTTCATTTCGGTCCACGGTTCATAAAAACAACCGATAAAATTCCTTTTTCAATCAACCATTAAAAACATTTTGATAAAAACCCTGTTCAAGGCCAAATCATTTGAAACTGGGTTATCAAAGAAAGAGGGGTAGAAGTCCTATCTCGATACTCGTGTCGGTGCCCCACAACGTAATTCTGGTCCGTTATACGTTAGCTCTGCGGAACCACGAATGACCCTAAATAAAACTAGGTCTATCAGTATCTAATTTAAGATATTCTATATTGCTAAACTATTTTATGGTGTCCTAATGTGCCATTCGTACCTTTAAAATCATTTTATAAAGTTGGGATTTCAATTGGGGTTCGAAACAGTAAAAACGGATGAAAATCACAAAATTTTCCCTTGTTCAGTCGGCCGGTCGGTCTCCCTAGTTTCGCCGGCCGAACTGTGCGGTTCGGCCTGCTGGAGAACATGTCTGGTCGGCCGAACATTTTCCAGGTTTAGCCTGCCAGACAGATGAATCTAGCCTGCCGATCCTTTGAATCCGGCCTGCCGAACACGAAGTTCAGCCAGCCGATATAGAAAATTTCTAGAAATTTCAGGCATGGGTTTTGGGTCTCCCAAACCTCAAATCTTAATTTCAACCTGTTTTTCTCAATTCTCAGGCATTGAAAACAATCATAGATGATAGAAAAACATAATAGGACACTTTTAAACTCATTTAAACAAGATTTGGCACTCAAAATCCAAGAAAATTCAAAAATAGAGAAAAAGGAAGAAAAATAAAAAATTTTGAATCGAATCCTTTTTTCTTCAAACAAGGCTTAGATTATAGTTATTCTAAGTCCCTCTAACTTAGATCGAAGGTTCTCTAAGCTTAAATGAGCTTAAATCTCAAGATGCAAGAAAAATTGAAAAATTGAAAAAGTTTTGAAATTTGAAACAAACCTCGAATTGAAGCTTTAAACCACGTTTTTGGTTGATCAATCACGTTCCCGAACTTCCAATCCACTAAACCGAAGCTTGGGGCTCGATTTGATTCAAAAATTTTGAGGAAAAATGAGAGAGAAAGAGAGAGAGACGAGCTTGAGAGGGAGAGAGAGTGTGAGAGCTGAGAGTGAAGAGAGAGGAAGATGAGAGATAATAAATAGGGGGAAAAGTGAGCGGTTTTACTGTGTGAAAATCATGTGCCACCCACGGTTTTGTAAAACAAAACATATTTGACATTTGACAAATTGTTGTGTCCAAAATATTTAAAATGACAATTAAAATGATTAAAAACAACTAGAAATCATTAAAATAATCAAAATAACTTTAAACTCAAAAATCTCATCAAATGATCAAATTAAGTTTTAAAATATTCATTATGACACATTAATCCACCATTTTATATTTTAATATTATTTAATTAATTTTAAGGCGTTACAAAAACATGTATGAGCATGTAATATGGCCTTAGTGTGGATGAAGGCATGCCTTATTATTATTATTTTATTATTAACCGGGCCCGCCAATCTTTATTTTTTTTTAATTGAATGCTGCTGAGTTTGTCTAATTGAATAAGGCGCTTATTTTTCAAGCGTTACATTGATCCATCAAATATTTTGATAAAAGCAACTAGGCAAAATTTCTGGGGTAATAATAGCTCATGAATTTTCGTTCAATGTTCCTCTCGTTTCTGTTCTACATCACCAGTTTTGTTTCTATCAATACAGGAGGCTAAGGAACTTTTGCTTACCAAACAACTTATTTTGACTCTAACTGTAAACTGTAAATACATCTTTACAGTAGCTATATATATATATATGGTTAGACATCTCTGCCTAGAAAATTACAAAGTTCTAACCCTTTGAAGGGTGCTCATGGTTTCATCTTCTTTATGTTGATCTTTCAAAATCTTGTTATTATCAGGCCTATTATCTTCTGTGGTCTTTTCATCGGTCACGGGCTGGAACTGAGCCAAGTCCGCAAGTTCCTCGACGGCGCTGACAATGCGCTCAATCCGTGCAGCGACTTCCATCAGCAAAGAAGCTAGAGTTACTAGAGGAATCACCTCCATGAGCGGGGGGACCGAGGCTGCTTCAGTGGAATTAGCCTGATCAGTAGTACTTTTCTTGTCTTGACGATTTCCAGATTCTGGCAATGGCTGCGGAATGAACAGACTAGGAAGAGATTGTATGTCGTTTTGGAGATCCTGAACTGCGGTGTTCATTTGTCCAACCGGGAAATCTATGCTGGATGATTTCTTCATTGTCTTGATGATGCTTGCAAGCTCTTTTATGACACCAGAAGAGTTGGAGCTCAATTCTAAATAAATGCCGCTCACTCCCTTCTTCAAGTTATCTGGGACCTTTAAAAAACATTCAAAGGATTCATTTTTAGTATCACATTTTCTTTCTCGTACTAAAAATGACATAATAAGAAATAGAGATCAAGATTTCGGAAGTATGGTTTTACCTTATTCTCAGAGATGATGCAGCCATTGAGAGCCTCAATGCAATAAGCACAACCGCGCATTTCTGCCCCGATTTTCACATATTGCTGCCACGGATGCCGAAAGTTGAAGCGGCCATGTGCGGGTTCCCACCTTGCAAAATTGGCCTACAGAAGACAATTTCCACATTCAGTCTCGAGCCAAAAATAAGATCAAGTCATTTTTACTACTATAGTTGTTAACTTAGTGTTGCTACATACCATAGATTCTTCTAATGCTTTTGAACTTAGCACACATTTGTATCCTAACAAGTTTTTGTCAGACCCTTTTTTGTCGCCGGTCGATTCTTCTTCATTACCGCTGAAGTACTCAGCTACACAACCTGAAATAGCATAGAGGTGAAAAATAAATTAATGTTGTGAACACTTTTATAATTCTAGCTATTGTTTTGGTATTTGAGAGGGGGGGAAAAAGTATTTACCATCTAGGGAAGTAGCAAGCTTATCCATGTTACTCATGATCGTCGTATAGAGCTCCTGACCGGCCCAAATGGGGCAAATGAACATGCTTATAAAAATGCAAATGGAAGTCCCAATGATGATGGTAGATAACCTTTGTTGTGCCAGATTGAACAATTCACCGATTCGGTAATCAGAAATCGAGACCAAGCTGAAGGTTAGGACAAAGGTCTGAGCACCATAATCAAACCGGCTTTTTACCGATGGGATAAATCTAGAGAAGGTTGCTGCAGAAGCTGAAAGAAAGCCAACCATTACACAACAGTGAGTTTTTCATCTTCTCCAGCTGAAAGATTCGAAAAAGAAAAATTTAAAGAGAAGATCAAAAAACCTACCAAAGAGAAACAAAGAAAAGCCCATGATGAGGTGCTCAAATTTCTCTCCGGATTGTTTAGAAGCAAAGTGCACGCCAACTGCAAGAGCTCCAGCTATAAAAGTTCCAGACATTCTGTTCAAACACTTGCAAAGTGTTGAGCCTGCATTAAACGAAGCAAAATGATCACATCATGGAAAAAAAAAATTTGCATGACACATTATGAAACTAAAGTATAATAGCTGTTTGGTTCGTAGGTTCAAACATAAATTCCAATTTTAGGTGAGTGAAAATTCTGTGGTAAAAAGTTTAAATTGTGGTTGAATTGAGGACAATATAGTCATTCCCATCATTCAAAATGCGCATTCATGATCATAAAATTCATTATAAATATTATTGTTCATACATGAATTATAAAAGCTAAGGAAATTTGACCCCCTTTTTTTTTCACTTTGACACTAGACTTTAATATATGAATGACTTTAGAAAACCTACCTACTATGTTGTCAAAGACTACCACAACTGTCATAACTCCCCACATAGCATTTCCTCCAACGCCATCATACAGAGGCCTTATGTAGTAAAAGAGAGAGACAGCAGTGAGAGCCAGCCCTACTTTCATACCGTGCACCGCTTTTCTCGGATCACTGCAGGCCACATCCCATGCTTTCTTCAAAAAATTCGATAGCTTCGAAACGATCCCGAGAATCAGAAACTTATACACTTTACTGATAGGACCTTCCTTTGGACTTAAAACTTTGGATGATACATCACTGACCCTTATCCTCCATTCCCATCTACTAGCCGCTTCTTTCTCAGAAGCCATGTTTTGGAACTGCTTTACAAACAATGTCCAACTGTTGTTGGTAATTGTTCAAATGAAACACAACCAACCAGTTAGACCTTGAATGTCCTGTTTTGAAATATGGTTAAGCTTTGAGGTGAGCAAAAGGCTGGGTGACTATTGAAGTATATATACAATGTGGGATCTCAATCTCCTAGTGGTTTTTATTAAATAAAATAAGCAAATCAGAGAAAAGAAAAATGTTATGGTGACTCAAGGAGGTTTTTCTTTTTTTCCTTCTTTTTTCTATTTAGCTTTTTAGATAGGTATGGAACACAAACGGCCTAAAACTATCATCATCATTTGTCTCACTTCTCGAAGTATATACATTTATATTATGTTGTGTCCATTAGGATGGCATATTCAATGCAATTATCTTAACAACTTCATTATCAAAATTTCTCATTCTGATTCACAACAAGAAAAGCACAAAGCTCACTTCTGATAACTGTCATGTGTTATTTTGATCATTTGTGGTTTGCCCACTTGATTATTTTGAGATACAAGAACCACACAATGCTAGTTTTTGATTTTCTAACATGTATGAGCAAATAACTTTGGACATCACCTCATCAATATCACAGTTTCATCTTTTTCACTTCCAAGACATTTCAGCAAAGACAATCATCCTAATCCTCAAAATTTCTTGGCCTCCATTTTGGAGGTTGTCTATTCTAATCATGACCTAAAACCAAACATCTCCAACAACAGGTGACACAAAATTTTGGCCTAAATTTAAAAAGTTTCAGGATATCTTCCCATTTAAGTGTATTAAACTGTACCTCTTTTTCCTATTAGTGGAATTTTGCGTAAGAATCCTCTGTCATCTGTTTCCCAGATAAGATTGTTAAGAAAGAGAGCATATAGAATAATAGCAAAGTGGTAATAGTGCCATTGTGCCTAGTGATGCATGGACTTCCAATGATGTTAAACACATTTCAGCTTTCTGAGCTATACTGTTTTCTGTTATGATAAGCTAATACCACTTATATTTGCATATTCCTTTATGACGTTGAAAGCAGTAAATATGATGTATGTTTTAATAAACACTATATCCCAAGTGCTTAAAATCTTAAAAAACCAAATCTTCTTTACAAAGATATTTTAAACCTTGTTCAAAACCTATAGTGTGGTTTTCTACTCTCTAAAAAGTAAAGTAAGAGCCCAACAAGTTGTTAAAAAAAAAAACAAAAATTAATGTGTCACTTCTTAAAAGGGAATACATGGCAAAATTAGGTCATGAATAGGAAATCCAATCCAAAATTTTTATTTATATTATGTAAAAGTTGGGGGGTGCTTGAGAAAAAAACAAGGCTGCTATTGGTTTTGTGATGAACTTTTTCAATGGGAAGAGCACTTATCTGCATAACACTTGAAAACTCTTGACAGCTGCATGCATGGACTGAAAAGTTAATTGAACTATCAAAAAGTAGATGTGCTCTAATATATTCCCTCTAAAATCATATTGAAAGGTTATGTTATTGTTGTAAATTTGTATTTTATTTTGCTTATGAAAGTTTATTAATTTTTTACTTTACTAGTAGCCGTATCTGCCTCTATAAACTATCATATATCTCTTCAATTTGCTCCTGTAGGTCCAAAACTAATTGGGTAAAAGTGATTTCAAAATGCATTTCTGTTTTCATGTTCTTTTTGTGTATGCTCTAAAGAATTTGGACCAATGAGAAAAACAATAAGGATAACCATGCCTAATTAGGGTCAAATCCAAAATCAATATTCATAATAATATAGGTAGAGATATCAATTGTGCTAGGACGCCCCGAGATTATTTAAGGTCAAGCCAAACATGGCATAAAAAGGGTGGGCCAAGCTCATGTTTTGGGCACAATTTTAAGCACAACAAAAATACCCTTTGCATATAAGGGGCAACATGATGATCAAGGTCCTTAGATTTATAAATATATACAAAAGTTATATGCATCCATTCATTTCATTTTACTTTAAATGGTTTTTCTGACCTTCAACATAAACTGTATCATAACTAAATTATTAATTATCAACATTTAAATCACTGAAAAATAGATTAAAGGGCTTTGTGGAATTATTATAGCTGATACGAGCATGGTACGTCTTTGTGTCTGGCCCAAGTTTTTGAGTCTTAGATGTGCACAAGCACGACAAAAACTTTTAAGGGTCAGGCTGTTTCTAGTATAGAACGATGTATGTTGGATACGATGACACGACACAACATGATATCTCTCAAGCGTACATTAAAAGATACCACTTCTAGAGAATTGGTATTGAAGATACTTTTTTAGAAAATCTATGCTTAATTTTGTATATAGAAGTGATATAAGTGAATAACGAGACTTCACAAGAGGTATCAACGTAATATATGTCATATTTAGAAGCTGGTTGGGAAAGGTTGAGGATGGTGTTGCTGGAGGAGGATAATTCATTTATATTAGGGTTAATTTACTTATCCTTGAGTAACACGAGCTTATCTCCTTTGCCATTGAACTTCAATATTTAGACATCTGTAATTCCTAAACTTGTAAATTTCTTTTTGCTTGCAACTTGTGGCTAACTCTAGCTACTTTGTAAAAGTGGACGGTGCAAACAGAGGAGGGCATGTTTGTATCACTGGTTTAATTCAATTTGACTAAGTTTGAACGACTATCACATTTTAAATTAATGTTAGGTAAAGTATTAAATTTAAATTAAATGACAGTTTAAACGAGGTTAAACTGTCAAACTCAAAATTTTAAGCCTCCCTCCATTTTAACATTTTGAACTAATATTAAAAAATAATTTCACTCTTGTATATTTATATTTATTATTTGACACTATTATTTTATATTTTTTTTTATTAAACAACTTCTCACAAATTTCAGGCTTATTTTTTCTTTGTTAGTGTTAGTAGATTGTGAAGTGAAGGTTGAAATAGTCCTATACTTTATGGAGTGAGTGCCAAGTGGCATCATACATATGTATTTTTAAACAAATTCTTCAACCGACCTAATTTAGGTTTGTCCCACTTTCTGACCTCAAATTCCATGTAACAAACAACTATAAAACACCCGTTCCAGGCGTTTCCATTCCTTTTGGTTGCCTTTGACCATGAAACAAACATTTCGTTTGGCAACCTTAGAACTCATTATTTTGAAATGTTTATAGTGTAAAACTCTCATTATTTTGAAATGTTTATAGTACAAAACTCTCGACAACTAATATAAAACAAAAAAACATGCTTCAGTTTTTGAATCTATTTTTTTAAATTAAATTAATTTACGAAACACCTTATAAATTCAGCTTGTATTCCTTTTGTTGACGGATGCGTGACATTGCAATTTGGAGTCTCCTCTTTTTTGTTTTATTTACGTAGTTTACAAGTATCTTACTAGGTTTTTTCGCATATGAGTCTCTAGTTTGCAAAATTATTTGGAAAATAATTATGAATTTTATATAAAGCTCAGACATGGAGGAACCTATGTACATATATAAAAAAAAAAATAAAAAAAAAAAAAAAAAAAAACCTTCAGAAAAAATAATGTTTTTTTTATAGAGATAAATAGATAGATTGATAGAGGCCTAAGACTAGGTTGTATCTTGTAAATTTTAATTATAATGATATTTTGCAGTGATAAGTAAAAATAACTCTCACATTGTGAAAGCCACAAATATAAATATGGCATAACCTGTTTATTTTTGTTCTTCATCTTGTTTTCTTATTGCTTTTGAATAGCATAAAATATGATTTTGAATTACCAATTTGTATCAATTTTTTTCATCTTTGCCCACCTTGTAACTTTCTTAATTAGTTTTAGCAAGTTCTTTCTCGACCTAATTACTCTTGATATGAAATTATTTTTAGTGCATGATGACCAACATATATAAGATTTGTTGTTTGGATCGATATGAATCCATTAAGCTTTTAGCTACATTATTGGTAATTAGTTTTACAAGAACAAAGAAATTAAAATAATAGATATGGTGCTAGTTCCAATTTCTTGAATCCATAACGTAAGAAGCTGAAGCAAGCAGCGCCAATAATGGGAAGAAAGAAGAAATTAATTGAATAAAGAAGAAAATAATCAAAACAGTAAGTATAGATCTAGAACATAAAAAGGCTACATTTAATAAAAGTTCGAGATACACTCTATAGGGGTTCAAATTTTTTGTCTAATTTTGATGCCTTGTATGGTGTCTAACTAATCCTCCTATGACACATTATTTAAAAAAGTTTAGAATGGTGTTGATTGATTTTTATATGGTTTTTATTAAATGATGTATTATAATATGATTGGTTAGATACCGTTTATGATATAAAAAATTAAACAGAAGGCTTGATACTTTCTATAAACAAGTGGACAAACTTCTTAATTCTGAATGTTAAAAAGAGATAAAGAGGTTCAAGCCCATTTGACATTGTTTTTGGTTAGAAAATGGCATTAAATAATATAGTTTTAATTTTTAATGTAGCAAATAATACACTTTTAAAAATATTTGAGTAAATAGCATTTTTAGAATCATGTGCTCTGTTTAAACCCTTGAATTATCGATCTTACCTCCTCCTTTTTCTTCATTCTCTTTCTTTTTGTTTTTGTTTTTTATTATCTCTTTGTTGCTTTGTGTTTTTCTCTATATCATTCTATGCAAAAATAAATTTTGTTTTAATCTAAATGAGCTATTTACTAAACACTATTATATTTTAGTCTATTTATTTTTATTCTCAATTAATGATGGCCTAATTCTCTCATTATTTTGTGTTGCTTTTGCTTTTAGATAATAGAAGGAAAAAAAGTAAAAATCTGCAACTTTTTGTTTAGTGTTCGGATTAACTGTATTTTTAAAGGTGGTTAATGAAATAAAAATGATTTTTAAATCTTCTCGTAATAAACATGTAACAATGAAGGTTTTAAAATCTTAATTAATCTTCAGTGCAATTTTTAGAAAAGATTTTTTCGGAAGGCCACAAAATATGACTTGATTGAAAGATATTCCACAAAGTTATGCTTTGGACGCAAGAGAGCCACGGAGAACTCTGACAAAGCAACGACAAACAAAACATGAGTGTTTCTAATGATGAGTGTCAGCCACATATGGAGTGCTCTCTACGAAATGATATGCGATACATGTTGTGAAAAAACATGCTAAGGATTAAAAACAAAGGATAAAATAGTAATTTCAGTTTCCTAAACCCACAAAAATGACACCTGCTCCCACACTATTCATGATAATATTTTTAATGATGGGGATCAATGTTCTTTGCAAATAATAACTGTTTAATGGATTTTGGTTTGTCAGCTGATAGACCATTGCAAAGACTTCTTGTAATCTAGCTTATTCTGAAAATATACGGACAATGAACTGGGGGGAGAGAGAGAGAGTCTATGATAATTAGTGGGTATATATCATATCAAACAAAAACATATATAAATGCCATGAAACAACAAATGAGCCGTCAGCCTATGACTAAGTGGTTTATCACCTTTTCTGAATATAAACAGGTTATGAGTTATGACAGTGAGTACCCCAATAAAGGGTAAGGAAGCTAATACAAAACCTTCAAAAAAGAATGAAAAACAGAAGACAATATTAGCTCACAAAACCTCCATATTCTATCTTTTCCCTCTTACAAGGGTCCAATCTGCTGCCCTCAAAACTATGCTGCAAACTTGTATTTATAATTCCTTTTTCTGTTTCTTGTAGAGTCTTTCTCAATGGGAACTAATGCAAACTTGTATAACCAAATGCACATTTCAGTACCTACAAGATAGTAGCTATGGAATGGAAAAAGAAGGTTCTTCCACGCCAGAACACTCATCATGGGAGGCTATCTTCCGCGTTGAGTGCTTAGGTATCCCTCGAAACCGAATGTACACACCCCAAATCCGATCAGTGAAGCGTTTCGGTCAAGCAGATTGGAGGTGGTAAGTTGGGTTTCTGGTAACTTTCCAGTAGAGGAATCCCATCATCTAAAACAACATTACTTGGCTGATTAGTTGAATCAACCCCATTAGTACTTGTTTGCTGTAGAAGACTGACCAGTGACCAAAATATGTCAATTCTTGTCACGTGACTCTTTGCCTGCAACAACAGAATTGGAGATGGATAAATATAGGAAAGTTTTGACTGTGAAGCAAACCTATGAAGAGGAATCGAGACTTTCTTAACTCAAGGTTACCTCAACAATAAAATGTGCCCATATCTTGTTCTCTCTAATTTCCATCAATCCCTTCAATATGCTTAACCCGAATCCTCGAATTACATCGGCTATCTCAAGAAAGAATCCTTGTTCCTCGCAAAGCATCTACTAGAGCAAATGAATGATTTTAGGATCTTTGTTATACAATTTTGCATACATGGTTGCGGGCATAACCTAGCGATAAATCCACACTTGACCCTATAGGTGTAGAGTTCAAATACCCCTAGCCCCCCACCCCCCAAGTTAATTTTAAGGAAAAAAAATACACTTCGCATACCTCAATGAGCATTTGGCCAGGTGGACTAAGGTCCTCAACTATAATCGGGCAAACCATTGATTGACCCCCAACTTCAAACGCCCATGTAGCTCCACCGCTGCCACTTCTACTACTTATGTTGTTCTCTCTTAGAGCCACACCATTCTCATTTCCAATAAGCTGAAGTAGATTAGCAATTTTGCATTTGCATTAGTGAATAATAAAACAAACAACTCCAAGCAGGTTTATTATTATGGGCAAATAACTATAGGGACCAAAAACAATTCATTACCTTAGGCTCGTTGGACTGTCCAAGCTTGTCTGCATGTTTTGTCACCCCTTGTAAGAAAACCATGTATTTGATAGTCCGGTCTAACAAAGAATCAATGCTGCACTGTTTCATCAAAGCAAAACACACATGTCTAAGGCTTTTACAGTGAGAAAAGCCAATGAAATTTTCCTTTTCCTTGACTCCATAGTTTCATTCATGTTTCTCTTGATGCAAAAAGACTAAAAGAAAGTACCTTGCCACCATTAGGAATGATTCCTCTTAACTCCTTGATGCGATCTTGGATCAGCTGACGATCCTTGGGCCTTGGTCTAGTGCTCTCCCCAGGCCTCGCCCTTTTCCTTGTGACCTTCTTTTGCTCCTCGGGCTTCTGTGTTTGGGATAGAACAGCACTTGCAGCAGTGAGGCTATAGCTATCATCAATCCACAAACCGACTTGAGATTTGGGAAGTTCTTTCTTCTTCTCATGGCTACAATGCAACAAACTCATCGGAGATTGGTTACTTTTAACAGATAAGTTTTCTATACGCCGTCTCTTGGCTGGGGATGATGATCGGTCTTCTAAACCCGATTTTGTTAAGCAACTAGAACTACTTGCACCAACCAAAAGCTCATCAAGTCCCAACTCCGAGAATAACCCTTTCTTGGGACCAGACATGGATGTTGTAGCATTAGACCCCGAGACACATTTTCCAGAAGCAGAACTTGCAGTTTGATAGTTATTACCACCCATTAATGGCACCAAACTATCTTCCCAGCTCTCTCCAGTCTGGCCGCAAACAACATTGAGTTTCTGAGAATCCGACGTGTCTTTTTTGGCTGGATGTTGTTCAATGGCCATATCACCTCCAACAAGACAAGCAGATGTTGAAGTGCTTTCAACCATTTGTGTCAATTCACCGGTCAGTGCATTTACCATCTGGCTGAGGCTCTGATCTGGTGATGAAGCAGGAAACCACTGGGAAAGATCATCACCCTGGCAGAAATTAAACAGCTCTGTTGTGAAATCGGCCGATTTAAAGTCCTCAAATAACTCCTCTGGAAACCTGTCCAAGAAATTATTTTGTTCCGAAACTCCGCTTTGTGTTGCAAATACTGAGGGTACAGATTGCTGGTTGTCCGTCAGATTTCCTGAGCTGGTTTGAAGATGTCTTTCTGTCTCGGTCAATGCTCCGACGTTATACCCCAGAACATCATGTTCCAATGCCAAATTGCAGTTGTGTGAAGCCAAAGTAGGATAGTCAGTAGAAGCATTCTTCAAAGAACAGGTAGATCGTAGACATGCCTGCTCGACATTCATGTTTGAAAATTCTGTTCTTACACTATGAATATCAGATGCGGAAGGAGAGGATTGACTAGAATTCATTGTAGAACAATTTTTTCCTTGCATATCTTTGTAGTCGAAACCAGAAAGTGGAACAAGCCCGTTACTCGAAATTAAGGAAGCAAATAACCCGTTTACATCATACATTTCACCTTTTTCAGATGAATGTGAATTTTCGAAAGGGTTAAGCACAGAGAGATTTTCGATCTCTCGAAATAGCCTTACTGTCTGATCAACAAGTCCGAATTGTTCACTAATCTGCAACAGAAATAGCAGCTTAAGTATCTAAACAATTCAATCACATGACATTCATCAAATGGCTAAAAAACGCTATTTTAAGTTGACATGTTTTCCTTCTAAATATAAAAGATAAAAGGGGAAAAAAAAAAGTTAACATGTACATAGAAAAGATCTAACCTTTCCAGTAGATCCAAATTGTACTACTCCTCTTGGTTGTACAGGTATTATTGCAATTGTCTGCAAATTAAATTTTATTTATTCAATAAATATGGCTTGTATATGAAAAGTTTATCCTAAGAATTATGGAACAATAAGATGTTACATGCTAATCTGATTTTTGGTACTCAAAAAGTTTCTTTTAGAGTGAAAAACGGCACCTTTATTCCAGAGGAAAACTGAAGGGATACATCGGAATCATCCTGTAGAGCAAAAGATAATTTTGAGGAAAAGAAACAGAATTAGAACACTAAGAAACTCAACCAATGTGAAGTCAAACTTTCTAAGTTAGTAAATAACTTGAACAAGGCGGAAAATACCTGAAATGTGTCTCTACTTTCACTGGATCTAAAGGAATTCCATTCCCCACTTTTTCCATTCTCTAGAATCCATTGGTACTTCCCACTTAAAGCAGCTTGGCCAATCGCTCTACATTACACATTCACAACAACATATTAGCTCATCATTCATTTTTGCACTAATGCATTCGAGTTTGAACATTCGATTTGATAATCTTGTTGGCAAATTGTGATTAGAGAACAAAATTATTCTAATTTCTAAAAAAAAAGGTGATTTAATGAAAAAAAAAAAAAGCGATGAATTTTTAAGTGAATGAGTAATATGGAGCATACCCTTCTCCAAGCAAGTGGACCTTGAGAAGCATATTGTCAAGCAACGGCCCAACTCGGTCTTCATAGTAGGCATCTTCCACAGTCAACAACCTAAGAGCATTTTAAAGGGCACATTTCACACTTAGCTAAAGCAAAACACTTTTTTTTTTTTTTACAAAGCTTGATCTTATGAAAAAAAAAAAAGAGTAGAAGACATTGGCACAAAAAGATTGAGGTTCTTCTGACCATGTTTAGGGAAGAAAAGGAGAAGAGAATGCTTGAAAATTGAAATGCCAACATGGAAAAAGTTAATCCTTTTTTAATAACATTATTTTTGGCCAGTAAAGCATTTCATTCACTCATTTTGGCTTGGATTTTTTAAGCAGAAATAGTATATTTGCTTTCCAAAGGGAAGAAATCAAAAGAAGAATAAACTTGAAATACTTCAAGTAAGAGACAAAAAAACCGGCAACCAAAGTAAAACAAAGAGAAAACTTTGTTTCTTTTTTTTTAATTAAAGAAAATAAAAAGAAACTTACATGGGATTTCTGCGATCAAAGCGCCAGAAAACGGCATAAGACCAACCATTACTAACACAAAGACTCTTGAGCGTGCTGTTGATAGTTTCACCCATTTCCACAAAACTAACTCTTCTTGTTCAAACTCAAAAACTGTTACTATTATTATCCCAAGAACTCACTCCTCCAAACCCATGAAACGACGCCAAAAAAAACTGAGTGTCCAAACTTCATATGCCTCAAACTCAAAAGACCCAGCTCTTCTTTTCCTCTGGATTTGTGATTTCCAAAGCAACAACAAGAAGAAGCAGAAAAAAGCAGTTTTTTTTTTTTTTTTCCTTTGACGATTGGAAGAAGAAAAAGAAGACTTCCGAGCAACAACAAAAGAAAAACTGAGAGTGTTTATAAGAAATTAGAACAGAAAGTGGTCGGAGAGAGAGAGAGAGAGATAACATAAACTGAGGAGGACTAGAAAAGCAGGTTTTGCATATATATACAATGAAGTGGTGGTTTGGGTTTTGTTGCCACTGGTATTTTTTTTTTTTTTTTTTGGTCTGTAAAGTATAAATTATAATTGTCTTTTTAACAAACCCAGAAATTAAAAAAGAAAAAAATGATTAAGAAAAAAAAATTTTTTTGATAGAAGTCCGAAGTTGAAGGGAAACACTGAGATCTTGTGCGTTTACTATGTTAATATCTTTGTCTTTGGACTTACCAGGCGACCGGTCCCACTCCCCATTGTGTTTTTTTTTTTTTCCTTTTCTTTTCTTTTTTCTTTTTTAAGATTTGGTTTACCGGCTATAGCCGGTTATTGTAGTTGTTGGGTTTCTCTCTTTAGTCTGCGTATTATATCGTGAGAGTTTGATCTCAATTTATCGCGATGTTTTTTTTTCTTTTTTCTTTTTCCTTTATGAAGAAGAAAATGGTTGTGCATTATTACTGGATTTGGATATTAATATTGAGATTAGGATTAATAGAGTGTTTTTAATTGCTATAATGTAAAGCTCTTATATGTTACAGTTTTTATATCAAAAGTTTTAGTTATAATCAGACTTTCTAAACATTCTAGTATTTGGGCATCAAAACTAGAGCAAATCTATCATTCTACAAAATTATGAATTTTTATATGTAATGTTGTAATATTTGAAAACACAGTTGGGACTATAAAATATTGTTCTAATCAACTTTTAGTTTAAATTTGTGGGAAAAAACTATAATAAAAGTTGGATATAGTTCTAATTGCGTTCTCAAACCCTTGCAATTGACTTTTGCTTTGTTTGAAATTTTAAATTTCAAATATAAGTATACTTAATGGTCAAAATTTAGAATGTTATTGAAACATTTAAAAAATCATGAAATATAAGCATGCCTAAAAGTTATAATTCGGGGTAACAGAAACTTTAAAAAAATCTATGTAAGAACTAGAAATTATTTTTCTGAAAAACATGCAAATTGTAAGAAAATAATCTTCTGGGGTAAAAGTGAAAGGAAGCCCCATTGGCTACCAAATAAAAGCAACATTAATTAAGTGTTTGTCTTGTGAGGAGGCCATGCATTTTCAATTTACCATATGGATTGACCGCCCTTAGTCCTAATTAGATTTTATTTTTTCCATCATTAAATGTTATTTTTAAGAATCAACTTATTTAAGACTAAAATAAAGAAGAGAGAGAGAGAGAAAGAGAGATTTTAAATAAGGAAAAATATTTTGCCCATGATGTTGCATGTTAATGATAGATCCTATTTGTGATCAAATACTCATCATGAAAAGCCTAAAAAAATACTTATTATGGAATGTAAATGATAGCAAATGATTTTTTTCATTGTATATATCTCTAAATATCCAATACGATTGTGATCTTTTTCTTTCATCAATTCAGTCTCGTATTAAAAAAATTGGAGCCCATTTCTAATATTGACATTAGTGAATAACCGTAAATTAACCAAAAAAAAAAAAAAGAGTAGAGTAGGCAAATAAGTTTCTTGGTTTTTTTTTAAGGAAGATTTTCAGTTTTGTTTTTGACAAAGTTCTAGATCTTTTACATTAATTATTTTTCTAAAGAAAAGAGAAAAATATCTCTCTCTATATTTTAGTTTAATAAATAAATAAGTAAAAAGATAGAAAAAAAAAAGATAGTATAATATTATTTCGAACAAAAGAAATGAAAACAACAAATTAAAAGAGGACAAACTAAACATCATGGCCGAAAAGGAAGATAATGTAAAAAAAAAAAAAAAAAAAAAGCTCTAAATCTCACGAGAAGGTCAGCATAGAAAAGGCAAAAAATGAAGCACCAAAAAAACTAAAAAAGTCCCTTTTAAAGCTCCAATAAGCAGATTAGCATAGGACTAGTATAGCCTGCCAAGCCAATGAAGTAGTTTAGTATAGCGCCAAAAATACAGTACGCAATAATCCATTTTGCTCATTATTACTTCTATAAAAAGAATACATACACAAAGCATATAATATATTCATAGACATAAATATATATACATATTATATTTGAGTATATATGTATATACATGTGCATTGAATATGCAAAAAGGTTCCATGCTAAATTCCTCCTACCATCCAAAATAAATGGCTTAGCAGTTTAATATAGAACAAACCCAAATCTAGCACAAAGCTCGAGTCTTTGAAGTGAGAAGTGAGGACCACATGGCTAATTAGTGAAACTTAGCAGCTAATATTTGATTAATTTTATAATTAATTTGCATGTGCGGTGACACCTTAACTGTGGGTTTATTATTAGTGCCAACATATGTAACGCCCCTATGTGGGGGTTAACAGTTTTTAATGAGATAAAATAAAAATAAATAATAAAAGTAAAACCTTAAAAATAAAATTTGCCCGGGACTTAAATGAAAACTCTCAACTCAAAAATAAAAATATAAACGACAAATAAACCACAGTTTAATGTAGCACCTTAAATTTAATAATATAAACTGTTGTCATCATCATTTTAACCCTCAACACATTGTAATACAGTCACAGAAAGTAACAATTGATGCTTACATTATCATGAAGAACATTCTCAACAATTGAAGCAGTCCCAATGTAATATAGCTACATCACTTCCTCAACTATATTTCTCGTAGCCACCTCACACTTAGTGAGTCCTGAAAAGATAAAAATATAAGGGTATGAGCAACACTATGCTCAGTAGAGAAAGCCATTACTCACCTTTAGGTTTTTATCATTACCACATTAAAACCTGCATGGTTAGTAGGTTACATCATATTCCAGATTATGAGGTTTATTATGATCACATCTTATGGATACCGTAGTTAATCATTACCAAGTGTCATAATTACACATTTATACAAATATTACCAATCATCATTGTTCCTAGGTATCCATGTTAAATTGAGTATCACTCAACTCATCGAAACCCAAATGGGCGCACTTGATCACCCTATAAACATTCCAAGGGTGTTCCGGTGAGGGGACATCAAGCCCCGAGTCCTCACCAAATCGATTCCTGTACAGTGTGTTCTGGGACTTTCAACCCAAGGAAGCGTCATCGCCTTCCCCCTACTTTACCTTTTAGGGTATTCATGCCCAAGGACGTAACCGTCGCCCTTTTCATGTCTCACAATTTCTCTATATTAAATCATTATTAATAGAGTTAATTTTCCTAACCATGCTTCTCAATTTATAACATGTGTCAATTCATTATGTTCCTCGCCGTACAATACAAGACGAGTCCATGTCATAGTTTCATATGTGATACACATATAATATCACTTCAACATAGATATATATATATTGCGGCAAAACAATCAATTTTAATTCTATAAAAACCTCACAAAAGATGAGTAATAGAATCCCTACCTTTTAAGCTTATCAACAGTCTCTTAATCCTGGAATCAATTAACGTTAGCTCCATACTCCCTTGATCCTAAGGCGTGCATAAGGACAATTAAAACTAAAGCACAACATACAACTACATTCATAAAATTTATTTTAATTTAATCTTAGAATTTCAAGAAATAACCACTGCCCATAGAGGTATTATAAAGTTTAACAATATAAATTTTCTGTCTAGGGCATATACACTTAGACTTCATACATATGCTCCAAAATAGCAACAAACATATACTTAGGTTTAAGAACGCAAATTTGAATAATCCTTTAGTATAAAAGAAAATTTATAAATGAAAGACTAAATTTGTTCATAAGATTCTAACCTCGGATTATGGTTAGTTGGAAGCTTGAAATGGCTTCAAAACAGGTTCCTTTACTTCGGTATGACTGAAATTCTTGCTCAAATGGAGGTGATGATGGCTGATTTTTATGGCTGCCTTGAAGAAGTTCTCTAAGTATTTTGCTTCAGCAAAGAAATGAGAAGAAGAGTGTGGGAACCGTGGAAGAGAAAGGAAGAAAAGATGAAGTCTTTGAAGAGAAGTGATAGAAACAATTATAGAGGAGACATGTTGAAGCATGTCACGGAGGAAATAAAGAAAATGAGGGTCAAGAGTAGTTGGAAAAGATATCCTTATGTCTCATCTAAAGACTTTAACACACATAATGCCAATATGACATTTTTGAGATTTATTAGAAGTTCTAAGGCTTTTTAGTAATCATACTAAATAAATATAGGAGAATTTTAGAAAACTTAAAAATAGATAAAAATAAATATTATAAAATAAATTTAAATGAAGCAATTTTTTTTTTATACATTAAAAATTAATTTAATTACCTCAATACCCGTTAGGAGAATAACGGGTGTCACAACATATTAACAAATGCTTATTTCACCATTAATTACTCATCAATGCAGTAATTACTAAACAATTGTATTAAAAATTGGTTGTATTTCACGCCCATTGATCATTATGTGTAGTAAATGGCGGCTAAATCTAAATCTATGTCGGGCTGTATGTGCCTTTATTAGGGTTGATTTGATTTTACTCGATTGATTTTGTCCTATCGTTGCCAAAGGTTTATTGTAACGAGCCGTTATTAAGTTCTATTCTAGGTGTTGAGTGGGTTTTTCTTCTCTGAGTTTTGGTGTTATTTTTGTCCATGTGCTTTATTTGTGTTTTACTGGTGGATCTAGTTTTTGTTTGGGATCATTTGTGCTTATAGTGGGCGACCATATGTAACTTTACTTCTACTCTTTTTTATAAAGCGTTTGGCTCTCAATTAGAACCAATTGGTTCTAACCAAAAATAATGTAAAGCTCTCAGCAATTACAGTAAAAAGGTAAAAATTGTTACAGTGTAAAATTCTCACATATTATGGTATTTTTAACCAATTGGTTCTAACCAATGTTTTCAAACACCATATTAGTCGAATGAAGTTTTTATTTTCAAAAATAAGAAATTCAGAATTAGGCTCGCTTTAATGGTTACAATTGTAGGAAGTATATGATAGAGAAAAAGTTAACTACCGTTTTTGCAAAGCTAGAATTTGAATATATAAATTTTTGAATTTGTCCCCTCTAATTAATTAGAAGTATCTAGCATGTAATTTCGTACCATGCTTTAAATTATAAAAAAAATAAAAAATAAAAAATAAAAAATTTGGTAATTAATTCATTACGCTCCCACAAACTAGTTCACAACAAAGATGTTTAAGTTGAAATATGCAAAAAGGATTAATATATACATATATATATATATATATATATATATATATATGTATGCATATATTTTGTTTGATTTGAACGCATATTTATTTATATATTTTGAACGGATATGCATATTTATTTTGGAGCATACGTATACGTATTTGAATGCATGTATATAAAGTTCCTTAGAAAAGAAAAAAATTGATTATGGCCGTATCATTAATGTAGTTATTATTATTACTATTATTTTGCTATGATATTTTTAAATGAAACTTCATTCAAACTAAAAATAATACAAAAAAGTCATATTTAAGCACCACTATAGGCAAATTTAACTCTGAAAAAAATGATTGGTTGCACTAGTAAAATACTAATAAAGCATAACGACTAAAGACAGATGTCGAGACTTAAAGGGGAAAAGCTTGCTCCATACTTATACTAGAGCTCATCAATGACTCGTTACAAGTTATCACTACTATCGATAGACAAAACCAATTGACCAAAATCAAGCCTACTCTGATAAAGGCATATACAACCACGCATAGAGTTAGATCTAACCACCAATCATCACACACAGTACTGTTAATTGGTGGGTTTGAGAAACAAACTAAGACTAGAGGTCTAAAGACTACCTTCATAATTACAAACTGACCAAAAATAAAACACAAAAACTACACCAACGAAGCAAAAACATCATCGCCTTTATTGGAAAACAAACATGAATTAAGAAAATGATGCTATAAGCCACAAGCAGCCTCAACAATCAGGAAGACTAAGTGGTGGATGTCCTAAACACGGAACCCAGCTCTATGTAGGACAGCCAGGGAGGAAGCACAACCGAACACCATGCATGAAATGAAAATCCAAAAACAACTAGAGGGAGCACCACATCACCGCGAGAGAGAACCCCCTGCACCACCACCCCTCTAACCGCTTTCCACGCCTTTCTCCGTCGGCCACCATCACTCCTCCACCTTCGGCACTAAAACCAACCCAACCGACTCTCCAGCACTCAGATCTAGGCCCCCGAAGAGCCCTTAACTCAAGCGGCATACCAACCAAAATTATTACATGAAAACCCTAAAAAAGAAATTATATACCAATTGCTTTTTATAATATTGAATTCTAAAACCCATTAACTTCCTGTTCAATTTCGGCATTCTCCAATTTAATTATTTACTAAATAGAAAATGTTTAAAATTTACATATATATATGTGTGTGTGTGTGTGCACGTGTGTGAGATAAAAAAAAAAATTCAAGTTATTTTGCATATTTTTTTGATTGAGATCATATCCATGCTAGTTACTACCAAATATTGGGTAGTAGTAAGCACTTTTGGTAAGATGAAATAGAATTTAAACCTTACATGTTACAATAAAATGAGTTTTATTGAAAAATTTGTTTATTTATATTTGCAACCATGAATTTTCACTCTTTTAAGAATTTGTTTTAAAAAAATTTGTAACTTTAAAGTTTGAATCATATATTATAACGCTTAAAAACCTTACACGGTAGCATATTTTTTACAAAAGCTTTACATGTTTGTTTCAACTCCTAAACTAAACTAAACAGCCTAAACTAAACTAAACAGCCTATATATTACAATCATATACACAAATATTGTTATATCGCCAATTTTTCTTAAAAAAAAAATTGTAATATTGATGCTTGCTTTTAATTGTTGGGAATTGAGCGGTGGTGGCTAATTAGAGGGCGGAAATTAACTCGCCGGGGCAGAGAATATTTCGGGTGGTGGTCGGGGACGGGAATGCATGTTTGGTGGGTCCCACTCTTCGAAACTGCAACAATTTTTTTCATTAAAAAAAAGCCTATTGTGGGCCCTAACTATTTTTTTGTGGGGTTTGTAGGGATCATTTTCTGGTTCCACTCTTCCGCAGTGGTATTACCCCTAGCGAAACAGACACCAATGACCAATTGTGATTGGCCATCATTTTCGCCTTTAAAACTCAATTAGGACACGTTGATACACATGTACATAAATTAGTGATCACATGAAGCATCAAGCCTTAATCGGACGGTCCATGGTCCATCATCCACTTATGAAAAACCCTACATTACCGAACTTGGGTGTGTGGGACCCATTTGGGATATTGTGTGACACTATCTGTCTATCTGATATCATCGGTGACGGGAGATTGAAGTTGATAGTGGATGACTTTTTATTCAATCCCCTTGTGAATTTTGGTGTATATATTACTCGATATATTCCTACTTTTGTACTATTTCAAAAAAAAAAATCATAATTTGCATCATTTAATATTAAGCCCAAACACCCATAACGTACGTTACTTATTATTAGATTTGCTAAAAAGAGCATGCAAAACAAACAAACAGTTTCTAATACAAATTTTACAGTATAAAAATAGAAACATGTTGATAGTTTATTTTTCTCAAATCCTAACTTAGAAATCTCCTAACAAGGATTTATATGCAATTTCCTGTATACAAAATTGTCTTTTTCGTGATGAACATGACTTGGGACACCTCTAAACTTGGAAGCTAGGGCTCTACTAAATCATAAATTAAGAGAATAATAGCTAATTTTGTTTTCTCCAAAATCTTATCAACCCTACAACAGTTCATATGGAGGAAACAAGCATCAAAGTTGTTCCTTAAGTTTTTACCCATCTCCAACTTAGCTCCTAATTATAATTAAATGTGCGCTAATTATTAGAATATGGTGATTCAAATTCAGTTTGGCCCGATCCGAAAAGCTCGCTGTGCAACAAAATGTGATGAAAAACAAAAGTGAGATTTTTCATGAGATCTGGGGTGGTAGCGGAGGGATCGGGCCCACCACTGATCTTGCCGTCCCCTTAGTACGAATCGTTGTTTTTGGGCTGTTTAGTTTATGTTTTGAGCCCATAGGGTTTTGTCTATACCTATATATATATATATGATGTATTGCGTTAGAGTTTTAATTATTAACAAATTTTGAGCCTCCCTAACGCTTCCATTGTAGTCTTCACGAGTTTAGTGATTTTTTTTTTCCTTTATACGTGGTTTTTTCTGTTTTAGATTTCTACGTAAATTTTTTGTGTGTTTTTTATTTTTTGTTTTTATCTCATTATTTTCATAACACCAATCATTTTAAACCAATCGCACATATATGGGTACGTATGAACGTGGCTATATACTTGTAAGTTGTAACCTTTTTTCTTGAACTGATCACCCGATCGATATATAGGTGAACCATCCCCTTGCATGTTGCCAAAACTTCTCCTCCAACTTGTTTTACGCATTCCCATGTAGACTAAGCTAGGTTTCAGTTTACCTAGTTTCTGGCTGAAGCAGCTAGCTGATTTACAGCTAGCTCAACCAATAATGCAATACTAATCATCAAGCAATATTTGTAAACATCTCTCTCTCTCTCTCTCTCTCTCTCATATTCATATATTAGTGTAGGGTATGCAGGGTCTAAGCTCTAGAAAAGCAAAGGAGACATTCATGATTCTTCATAATAGAAGGAGAGGAATGTTGGTGCACCACTGCATGAGATAAACGCGCATATGGGTCCCCATATTATGTCACAACTCAAAAACACAATATATCGCTAGTCTGAGAATCTTGACCTTGCAGTTATTTTACATATACCCATTACTATAAAAATCATTTCTTTACCATGTGATCTCCTTAATTCTCTCATTTTTTGGACTTTCCCACAATACACTAGTACATATGGTACTGCTGCTAATTGCTGTGCTTCGAGCCTGCTTGGCCTACACATAAATCCAGCCAATCCCCACCCTCCATCTACAAATTCAACTAGCCGCGGGACCAACATAGATTCCTTTCGTGGTAGGTAACAAACCACCGCAATGCATGTTTCTTAACGTTAGGTTTTTATACAGCATTTAAAAAGTATGATTAGAATTAATTTTTTATTAAAAATATTATAGCATATGAGAGCAGCTTTTTGCTTTTTACTGTAGCTGTTGAGAACTTTGTACTGATTATTTTAGAACTAATTGATTCTAACCAAAAGCCAAACACATTATTAATCTGGTTAAAATCATATTAAAACAAAAAAAGTATACAAAACAGACTGAAATTGTTACAAGTTTTACGGTTTTTTAAAAATAACCCTCTCAATGGGTATTTTTTTTTCATATCTTAATGTAAAAATTCTCGTTCTTTTGTGAACTTGATCCTTTGAACGAAAAAAGGTACTGATTTTAATGGCCAATATTTACTTAGCAAGGATAAAAAGGATGTGTTGTAAATGATTGAGAATTGTTCAAATATATGCAATATGTTCTCTCTCTCTCTCTCTCTCTCTCTCTCTCTCTCTCTCTCTTCCTTTGTTTTCTTTGAACATATTCATTTTGTTGTTTATTTGTTAGTCAACATTGTTCATAATAAGGTCGCTGGCTTTAAACTATCCTTATCAGCGGCTAATCTTTCTGGTTGTGGGTGGGTGTGTCAGAAGGAGAGGGTGATAGAGAGACCCACAATTAGTGATTGCAAATATGCAAAGTTTGCTTCTCTCTTTTCCTTCTTCTATTTTTATTTATTTATTTTTATTTTACTTATAGCATCACAACCCTTCATCTTTAATTAGCAAAAGGCTATAATTTGGTCTCCTTGAGACAGCACACGCTTAATCATAGCCGTTGAGAGAATGAAGTCAACGGCATCAAAAAGTTTGGCTTGCATGCACTCTTTTTTGTTTTTTTTTTCCTTCCCCACAATATTATTTTTCTGCTAAAAGTAGGGAATTAAATCCAATAGTAAGATTTAGCTTGTTCCTTGCATGTCCTTTGTGCTTTTTTTTTTTTTATCACTTTTTGTGTTAATTTGCACAAAAATTGGTTAAATCTAATTAATTAGGCATCAAATTGTTGAATTAAAGGGTGGCAATAAATGTGAATAAATTTAAAAGGGTCCCACACATGATGATTGAATGACCAATTGAAATCCTACTTATAAGGTGATTAAAAATTGCGACATTTTTTAAAATTTGCATTAGAAAAAAGGTTTAGCTCTTTATCTTTGGCAAAACATGCTTTGCCTTAAGAACAAAGGGCAAGGGGGCCATTTTAAGCGATACAAGACAAAATATTAGTGGATAGCTATCATATTATGTTCTCTTTCAACTTAACAGTAGCACATGTATGTGTTTTTTCTTTTTCTTTTTTTTTTTTTACCGCATTCTTAAGTTATTTTGGAAGTTTTGACTCAGAATTACAAGGGTAAAAGACCAAGCAAAATTTTTAATCCCGAGTGACACCTCGGGAATTCAAAACGGTAAAACCAATAACATTTTATATTATATTTCAATGATTGTTTTTTTTCCTTAACATTTGCTAACAAACGTAGTACACATACGGTTAGAAGTGGACAAGTCTCGTAAAAAAATTCTCGATAGTTTTTTTTTTAGTAGAGATTCCTCTTGTTTTTTAATTTTAAAAAATTGCAGCTCTATGTGTTACACACTCCAAATGTTAACTAAAAAATATGCTTCAAATTCTCTGGTTCCCTAAACTATAAGCATATCACATCGTAACTAATTAATGATTTTTACGTGATCTAACAGTTTTTTTGGCTAAAATTACAAAAATGTATTAACCACAAATATATTATGAGACCATGTTATTATTGAAAACCCTCTTTGCTAAGAGTTTGTCCCAACAATAAAACATATTACTCTTGTCACCAAATAATCTTTCAATTACAACTTTGAGTTTTGACTCTTATATATTCACCTACATATGTATGATGATTGATGTTCCTTAACGAAAATTCTTGTGACTGAAAGATATTACTAAAAAAAATGTTGTTGCCTGATGAATATTACAAGTAATGCAGCCAAAAACTCATCTTTTTTGGAGCTGTATATGAGCTTTAGTCACAAATTACTATCTTCTATTCCATCGTGCATGGAAAATTACCATCACAGTAAAAAGTTTGAAACAATCAATCAATCATGAGATGTAATTAATATATGCTTCTTTATTCTTTATCTTAATACAAGTAGCTGCATGATCATAAAGGGGAAAACAACAAAAGTCATATTTAATATATATTTTGTATATGCATGAATTGTATGGTGACGGATGACATTTATAGTTTTGGATCTTTTGACTTAAAGGATCATAGATTTCTTGCTGCTTAAGTGGGAGTGAGCCAAAAGTTCTCATTAATCCTAGTGGAAAGGTGATGAACGCTCTTTCAAACAATTGTGAGCCGAAATAAGTCTCTTTAGTGCCGAAATAAACTATTATATTTTAAGCCATAAGTTTGACCTTAAATAAAAGTTAGCAGTACTTTACGTAGCCATGAATGCATGTATAAAAAAGTGTTTATATATATATATACACACACACACATAACCTCTCAATTTAACTAATCTTCATTTAGTCAGGCCAGATTCGCTAATAAAGAATGCTTAATTAACCCTTTTCAAGATTTAAAGTGATATTCTCTTTAGAAAGAGTCATCATTGGATATAATTTGTACATGTTAATTTCTTTGTGGGCATATTCTCTGAAGATTGCATTTCAACTCAAGAATGAAGTTTTATTCTATTTGTCCAAATTGCAAGAGTATTAAACTAATAAATGTACCACTTTTGGTACAACATACTGTTATGGCATTTGCATGCATACTCTAATTAATCCCAAAATGCTCAATAAAGGATATAGACAAATTAGAAAAGGGAAAAAAAACCACCATTCCTTGATAATGTGGGGATCACCAAAAAAAAAAAAAAGCTCAAAAATATCTTCATTTTACTATATGGAGTCGATATCGGTCAAGAATAGCTGTCTTGTAACTAAATACTAACAGGGAGACACCACCTCCTGCCCTTTAGTTAGTTTTGGATGCTTTGGATCAAAACTTAGCGGTGTATATCTCTAAGTAACTATAACATGAAAATGTATGCAATTCAACATAATACAAAGTTGATGGTTTAAAACCGAATCTTACTAGCATTCCGGTAACTTCTTAGTTCTTGCACTCTGTTGTATGATTTCTTAAGGAAAAGAAAAAAGGAAAGGAAAAAGAAAAAGAAAAAGAGGAAAGTAACCTATAATCTAGAATAATGTCCATCCTGTTTTTTGAAGAAATGTGTTTGGTCCAGACGAAAGGGAGAGGGGTTTTGTCCTGGTTGAATTTGTGTCTTGGATTTCTCTTAGAAATTTAAAGGAAATTAAGAGAGAGAGAGGGAGAAGTTACAAAGGAATCTCGCTCCTTTATTGGAAGAGAAAGCTGACAAGGTAATTCAGCTGCCACATGAGCTTTATACTGTCCAATAAAAGTGCAGCATGAATGCTAAATCTCATGGACTTCTCTCCCACGTTACCATCACTCTTTGGCCAATACATAAGCATAAAAAAGCATATCATGTTACTGTACATTTTCTGCTATTCTGTGGCCAAAACTTTCAAACTACTGTTAATCACTACGGTAGCTAGTTTTAAATTTTGCCTTTTCTATACCGTACATATACATCTGTTATATTGCTTACTCCTATATACATTATTAATCCCTTTAGTTCCTAAAACAAGATGATTAATATAGGTTAATTATGTGTTGTTAATTTGCGCCTAAAATTTTATGCTAATTCCTTAATAGAAATTGACCAAAATGATCACCGCGTCTAATAATCATATTGTTTATATTTTGCGCTCAAATTGAAGAAAATTATGTTGAAAAGGGACTAAATAGCAAACATTCTTGTAATATTAAGATGTCATAGTTTAGAATCCTGCAACCAAAATTTTAATATATAGTGGTGTTGGAAAGTGTGGTTTGAACAAAATCAATTTTAGTTAAAAATACTGTAGCATGTGAGAGCTTTATATTATAACTCATTTTTTCTTGACGTTATAGCATATGAGACTTTTACAACGTAGTAATAAGAAAAATTTTAGTTGAAACTGATATTTTTAAGCATGCTAACAGCCTTCAATGAAATAATTAGGAAAACTAGTAGTAGGTATAGAGTAGTCAGACAAAAAAGAAGGAAGAATATTTATCTTTTTTGTTGTGGTAGGAAATACATTATGATGATGACAACATCTTAGTTAAGTAATGTGCTCCAATAACTGCCAACCGACGACCAAAGAACAATATTAGTATATATTTATTCACAATCAAACATGACGAAGTAGTGGAGTACACTGGGAAAGCCAATTACTGTACCACAATCCACCACTAGAAATTTTTTTTTTTATTACCACAATAGCTGTGTTTAGTTTACTAGTTAAATTCAATTCGGTTCAATATTTTGAATGATCATCGTAGTTTAAATTAATATTTGATGAAGTATTTGATTTGAACTAAACTGATAATTTAAATTGGGTAATTATTTAGCCCAACTTAAAACTCGGCACCTCTTTTATTTCAACATTTCGAACTAATATTAAATAATAATTTCATTCCTACATTATGTATTTATAATTTAGCACAAAAATTTTGACTTTTTAAAAATTAAATGGACTTTTTATTTTTTTCAATTAAATAATTTTTCATCTTCAAACTACAATTCCCAACATTTATATAAACACATTTAATTTGGATTTCTTGTTCAAATTGATACTTTAACTTTAACTATACATCTAAATATTAGTTCAAATTGCAACTCAAATTATTATTATTTTTTTGTTTAAATCCACACAATTCAAACCAAAAACCAAAAACCAAAGGGGAAATGTTCATTGTTTCTTTCGGCCAAAGAAAAAAAGTTATGCTCTTATTTGTGAGATCTTGCCCTATTATTTCATGAGACATTTTTGGGGTAGACAACCTTTGAATAAGGTGGACACAAGAGTTGGTAAATGAGGAAGCCATGACATGACTACTCATTCATTATAGGATATGTATTGCCGTTTACTCACCAATCACCACTCAAGACAATAATAGCTTATATATCATTAGACTTTTTTCTTGTTTTCTTTTTGAATAAGGAAATTAACTGTTGAAAAAAAAAAAGTTTAGCCTATGTTTTCATTGAAAAGATAGAAAATGCAATTATGTTACTAATTACTAATTAGCAGGATTAAACCGATCTATTGGTTGTAAGCCTATATTTTGTTGAATACTTGATAGAATATTATTCTTATTTCTTTGGATAAGTAGTGTATCATAGAGTTGGTTTTAATTTTTTTAATTATATCTTTTGCAGAATTCAAAAGAAGTAATCCCTTTCTCTTTCCTCAAACTTTTATTCGACTAATTTAATTAACAAACTTTCATAACTAAATCACCTTATATGTTTTCATAGACGTGCGCGTATATTAACACGGGCAGAACTAGAAAATTAAGTCAGGAGGGGCAGAGCACATATTAATATTATTAAGAAAAATTAAATAAATAAGATATAAAAATTTAGAGGGGCAGAATAGGATTTCAGAAGGGGTAGAGAGTAGGTTTTATAAAAAATTTTATACAATATCGAAAGAAAAATAAGTTCAAAGGCCCACTTGGTCTGTATCTAGCTCTACCCATGCGTATATATAATATGTTAACAAATTAATAATAGTCAATTAACTACTAATTAATTATAAAATTACAAATCAGCTTTCTACTAGGAGTACCAATATACAATGATTTAGATAGATAAGACTTGTTGACTAAGGTCTTAACTCTTACTGGGTGTTTGGAACCCTTTCAGTTATAAATAGTGTAAAACTCCTACATGCTATTATAACAACAACAAAAAAATTGCTATAGTGTAAAGCTCTCACATGCTACAATAAAAGTGATTCTAACCAACAGTTCTCAAGCTCTAATTTGTTTACCAACTTTTATGTGTGTTTTTTTAGCTTTAATTCTACGGTTAAGTATTCTTATCTAGTGTATGTTTTTAAGCCTTAAATTTGGTTAACATCACGTAAAATAAAATAAAATAAGGGTTTAAAAACTAAGAAAATATAGTACAGATAGACATACACATCGATAGCTACAACTTAGGTATTATTCCATATCTTTACCTTTTCTCTTTTTTTTTTTTTTTTTTGCTTCAATTTACCTTGTGACGAAATTAATCATGTTATCCTTGAAGCAAAAATAATCATGTCAAAAAAAAAAAACTTGGGAAAAGCTGAACAACTGCACAGCATAGAGGAGAATGATGAAAGTGAGCAAGTAAAACCCAATGAGGAGGAAAGCCGAAAGCTATCAGGGAAGTGCACAACAGAAGACAGAAGAGAGAAGAAGTGAGCATTTATTAGCAAAAGGTGAGAGAATTTTGGGAGTTTAAAGAACCAATCAAGCACTAATGATGTAATGATGAAACTGGTGCAAATCAAGAACACGGTCTCCTCTGCCTAAATAAGGGGCCCACTTTTTTTCTTTTTGTCCAGTCCCCACCCCAACACGTGGGCCCCATCCTTTCCCTTCTGGCCCTCGGAAACAAACAAAAACAAAAAAGAAAAGAAAAGAAAAGCACTTTGTTTAATTCTCTTTTTTACCCAAAACACAAAGCTAGCTCCCGACGATCATTTTGTTTTTTGTTTTTTGTTTTTTTAGTTTTTCGTTTTTAATTTTTGCCCTCTCTCTCTCTCTCTCTCTCTCTCACCAGAGAACGTCCGTTCCCTCTTATACAGCAACTGTCTATTCTGGGTGAGGTTTTTCCCCACTTAATCTCACTCTATTCTTATTCTCATTGGGAACTCAAATTCTCTCTTAAATTGAGTGTCAATTTTTTTGTCCGACCAAAATATTCATTGTACTTATTTATACCATTAAAACATTAAATGGGTAAGATAATACAGAAAATTGTGTCAATTTTTTTTTAACAAAAAAATGCTATAACCAATGCTACGTAGCGTGTTTTTTTACTTTTTAAAATGAATAAATTAGACAAACAATATTTTTCGTTTAAATAGTAAACGAGTTTAACCTATTTTCGAAAAAAAGAAAGAAATGAAAGTGTTTGAAATTTTAAGTGACTTGTTAATTTTCTTTACCTGATGATATGATAAGCAGTTAGTTTAGAATTCTATTCAATGAAAATTTTCAATTCACTTGTCACAACTATTTAAAAATTAAAATAAAAAAGAGAAAAAGTGATAATAGTTTTTGGGTTTTCTAGTATTTTTTTGGAATTCCCATGCAATAGGAACTACTTTTTTCCTACTGATTTAGCTGTCGGATTCCTTTTTTATGGTTCAATCTATGAGTATTTCTATTGAAAATTTACAGCTCGGGAAACAAAATTATTTCTAATATCAAATCGTTAAAAAATTTATCCAATAATTAAAACTATAGTTTATAAAAACAAGGGACAATTTCTATGGTAAGAGATCCCTTCACAAATATTACTCGATGGGATTTTAAGTATGTTGAATGTCTGCAATTATCATTTCTAACTTTATTGTTCGTGACTAGTGTTACAAGAACATAACTATCATGGTTCCTTGTGTGTATTTGTCTTAGGAGTTTCATGAACTCTGATCCAATATAACGTTTTATTACAATAATATTCATCAAGTGGAACGGCAAGAGAAATAAATAAATAAATAAATATATATATATATACATATATATATAGGGTGTTTAGTATATTTACTATCTAAACTTTAGGCTTTTATATAATGTAATCGTTAAATTATTTTTTCGTAACAATTAGGTTACTAAACTTTACTAAGTGTTGTAATTAAGCTTCTAGCTATGAACATTTGTTAAAATTAAGATAGAAAATAATTACATAAGACATGTCTCATTTATAATGGAAGGACAGAATTTCAAGCACAATAATGATTAAAATATACATACAAGCCAACAAAATTGTTAAAAACATCATTAACAATGATATTTTCTTTTTTTTTCTTTTTTTGGGCATAAAATTGAACAATTTGACTCTTATAAGAAGCAAATAAGATACATTGTACTCTAAATGGATCTCGCATGGTCATTTTTAGTCCTAATTTTGAAAGAAATTTGTGATTAGGACTTAATTACCACACTTTATTAAGTTTAAATACTCAATTGTCAAAAAAATGGTTTAAGGACTATATTACAAAAATATGAAAAGTTTAAGGGGCAAATGTGTCAAAAACCTATATATATATATACAATACATATATATATGGGGGCTAGACACAACTTCCATTGTGGATCTTGTATGAACAATGCACATATATGAATAGATATAAGAGTCAAGATCTATTGTCTCTATTTTTTTGTCCCCTTACTTGTCTCTCTCTAGTTATTTGACATGTTATTCAAATTTAACAATCTAAACACATAAATAGGATTTAAATAATAAATGTAAGTACATAATTTGTTTAAGTATCAAAATTTAATTGAAAAGAAAGCTAAAAAAAATAGAAAAATAAGACAGTAGAAGTTGATTTCTAGATGTATAATATCATTATCATTGTGATGATTAAAAGAAACATTACATATTATTGACCATAGAAACTTACAAGGCCAACTGATACATTTGAAATTGAGTATTTTGTCAGCATGGAGTCCTCATGAAGCGTATCTGATTTACTTAACATATAACTAAAAACAATTGGACCCGATTGACGGTAGATTTGGAGCATATTGAAGCAACAATAATTGACTCTTAAATATGTCTCGAAAAATATGATAAACAGTATTTGGTAACATAGTTGAAACTATAAAACATTTTAGCATTTAAAAGTTTTACACTGTAACATATGAGCGTTTTATGCTGTAGCAATTAGAATTTATTAGTTCTAGTTTGCCAAACCAAAAAAAAAAAAAAAACATAAAAGATGTTTCCTTTTGAAACTCTACACATCATAAAGAAATCATATGTAAAATTACCATGTACATATGTGTATGCAATGAATGAGGGTTTTCTCTCCCTCTGTCTCACCTCCATTCCTTCTCCATTCCTTCGAAATGTAGGAGAATAAGGGAGGAGAAACTTCCCCTCCCCCCACCCCCTCTCCATCCCTTGATAGATTGATTTTGGTTCAGTCGATCACTCCCTTACTTGGGAGCTCCCTCTTTGTTTTTGGAAGACGAGGGAGCTCCCTAGAGAGTACGTTCTCTACTCTCTCTTTTGAATTACGTGATGTGGTCTACCTCGTGATTATATCTATACACAACCATGAAACACATTTGTTTCTGGGACATAGATGTTCATTCTATTTTTTTTAGGACCATTTTTCCATTGTTAGAGCTTAAGTAAGCGAATGGTAAATATTAATCATCCCCTTGAATTATTAGCTAAAACTAGCGCTAAGAAGTTTGTTTGTTTTTGCTAAACTCAAACTAATTAATAATGTTGAGAATCATAAATACACATATATATCATACATAATTACACATGCAACATCTCAAACGGCACATATAATCATTGGTGGAACTTAAGAAAGATGTTTGGCGGTTTTAGTTTCAGTTTCAATTTATGAGTTCAACAAACAATACAAAGTTGTCTCATGCTGCAATATAAGATAAAAATATACTGCAATATTATAAAGCCTTCAATCAAATGCTACAATTTTTAGTTTAAATTTATGAGTTCAAAATAAGTTGCTAAAACACTATATATATATATATATGATGTCAAACCAGGAATTTTTATGTAACACTGGATATGTCTTACATTAGATGGTAATATAACAAATTGAAATATAATATAGATTATCAATCTATCACTGATGATGAATAAACATGCATAAATAGCAAACCTAAACAAACCTTAATTGAACATGTCCTATAATAATATTAGGCTTTGTTCCAAAATTGAACACGTCCAATTGGGATTCATCCATGTCGTGAGAGGGATAACGACCTGACCTTCTTTATATCAGTCTTAAGAGAGAGAAGAGGAGAGAGAGTCTCAATTCAATGGGTCCCACACCAGCCACTCAAAACTCTCACCATGGACCATCTTATTCGCCGCTCCATAAGTGCGCGAGGATCAAGATCATCATGATCACTTTTTTCTTTTTTGTTTTAATTTGTTTCTACTTAAGGCCCGACACGTGGCACCGCCACGACATTGATTGATGCGTCAATCGGACGCCGGTTATTTTGAGGGAGGTGGCTAATGTTGCCGGCTGTAGAGGGGGCAACTGGCCGGACGGGTGCAGTCGCTTTTTCCCTTCCTCACTGTTCTCTCCTCAGTCTATGGTCGGTTGAAGTCTTTAAGAGATGGGGTTTTGCTGCTCTAGGGAGGGGACCACCGTAAGAAGGGTAGAGTGGTCCCCACAGTGAGGTCCTTCTGCGCTGCCACGTCATGGTGTTGGTGGAATGATACCATGTCAGGTTATGCTGATGGAATCATACGTCATCACTTGAGCTCTCCACCGGCCTTTTTTTTTCTTTGGCTTCATCACTCTCAAAAGTTGGGTTGGGGGGTTTCTAGTTTTGTCCTTTTCCGTTTTTATTATTTTTTTCCGTCTTTACACGTGTCCTTTCTCTGCGTGGTGGATGGTTTGCACTTGTGGGTTTGTTTCCAACTCATCAAATTGTTTTGATTGGGCTTTACAATGGGGATTCAAATTGGACGGACTTTTGGAGCTGAGCCCATGAAAAACTACGGTTGGGTTTGGGGTAAACTAGAAGAAAAAGACTCTTACAATGTATAATAAAATGGGTGAATTAAAAAAAAAAAATTCTAGTTTCAAGGAGTTTTCATTTGAATATATGAGTTTTATACCAAGTTTACGTCTAATCCTTATGCAAAAGCGATACAAAACATAATTAACACAAGTGGATAAACTCTAAGAATGACAACTTAATTTGCCCAATTAAATAACATCTTTAAAGAGTTGGTATAAGAATATAAATTTTTGTGTTTTTCCATCTGTAAAAGACATTTTTATAGATTTTCCTTTGGTACATTGAGCCTTAAACGGCCTTAAAGGGGTTAGTTAATCTAGGGTTAATTTGAGAAATACCACTTTGTGGTATTGTTTTTGAGTCTTACTACTTCTAAAAAAAGGTTTAGATATGCTACTCTTAAGGATTATATTGTTCACAAGTATTTTAGGTTAGGGTTAGGGAAATAAGTGTTATCTAAGGGGTATTTTAGTTTTTTTTGCTAAAAGAAGTGGTATAAATCCAAGGAAGAAAAAATAAAGGATGATTAAAACCAATGACTCATAAACTTTAGAGTCTCTTTTACTTTACCATCTGAACTTTAAAAATTACTACTTTACCTTATGGACTTTCAAAACCCCTCACTTTGCCCCCTAAAGTTTAAAAATCACCATTTTTCCCTTGAATGTTTAGAGCCCCTCATTTTTTCTCCTAAATTTCTAATTTTTTGTTCAAATAGACGAAACAAAGCTTACATAATTCACACATGAGTAACCTATAAGAATAAAAATGAGATTTTATTAGAAGTTTTTTTTATTTATTTTAACTCTTATTTAGGAAGGGTTTTCCTATATATTTCTTCTCACTTTTAATACATAACTTATTTAATAAATCGATATTGTTCATCGATATCTAAATTTAAATAGTAAAGAAGATAAGTTACGCATTAAAGATGAGGAGATATCAGTGAACAATATCAAGAATAAATGTATATATAGACCTTTTTTAAATGAGACCAAATAATAATAATAAAAAAAAAGTTAACTAAGAGTGTAAACGTGAAACAAACTTGAGCATGATAAAATCTCATTATTGCCCTTACAAGTTACTCATATGTGAATCATGTGTGCTTAATTTTGTCTATTTGAACAAAAAATCAAAAAATTGGAAAATAATAGACAAAAAAAGGAGTTTTAAAACAAAGACAAAATGACGATTTTTAAAATTCATGACCAACGTGAAGAGTTTTGAAAGTTCTGAGGGGTAAAGTTATGATTTTTAAAGTTTAAAGGGCATAGTAAAAAAGACCCTAAAATTTAGAGGGTCATTAGTATTAATAACCTAAAAATAAACGATAGAACATAATAATTATAGTAATAGCAAATAAGTGGTATACTACATAATTTACTCGTTAATCTAAGGCTCAACTGGCGACAAAATTACTATTGGCAAGCCTCGTCTGTCTCTTCAGGCCGCTGGTCCGCATAATATCTATTTTTATTGTCATGGAATAGTTGATGAAAACTCCATGAAACTAAATCACTAGCAAAGGCATGTGGAGATGGCAACTTGTTGAAGCATCTTTGGTTGTGTATGCATTTTTTTCTCGCTTGATGAATTTTTGTTTTTGTCGAAAGAAAGTTTTAGAAAATAAATAAATAAATAAAAAATCCTCAGTTGCTTGCCACATTATAAAATCATCACTCAACCCCATATACTAGCGAATTTGGTTCAAGAGAAATAAGAATCTTTCCTCGAGTGCTTTAATAAATATAAAAACTAAGAAATAAAAAAAATCTTATTCGTATAATATTCTTTTGAACTATTAGATATTTATTAGAAACCATTTGTTTTGTATAATTTTATGTGATTTTGATGAGTTTTAAAATTTGGAAACATAAACTACCATCCTATCATTAAAAAAAAAAAAAAAATTCAAAACCTTGTTTGACACATTGGATTTGATAGAATTTATAAGGTTAGAAGTAGACAGAATTTGATAGGATTGTGCTTAATTAGATCGCGTGTTCAATAAATTATCAAATTAGATGTCTTGAAAAGCAATATAATAGTTAGTGCATACATTTAGACTCGACTAAATTAAATATAACAATTAAACATATTTTATCAAATAAATGGTGTGAAGTGAAAAATTATGTATATATAAAAAATGACAAATATCTACTAATAAGAAGACTCACTAACAAAATTAAAACATTTAAACTTAATTTAAACAAGAAAATGGCAAAATATAACACTATTAGGGTGTTAGCATGATGACAGTGTAAAGCTCTCATATGCTACAATGTAAAACTCTCTCACACTATAGTGTTTGAATCAAAATTTTCAATTTAAACTGGTATGCCAAACACTCTATATAAAAAATAAAAACATCTAACATTTAAGGGAAAAACATATATATATTTTTAAGTCTTTCTTTCTCTTCTTTGTACCTGAAATCGACTACGGTCTAAGAGGCTTGTTTTGGATGTGATGATGGAGCATGGAACTAACTCTTGTGTCTGTTTTTCTATTTCCTTTTATGTCCTTCAATAATATTATGTTACGTCAATTAAAATGTCATGTTACTAATCATGTCGTTAAAAATATTTTAATTAACATGACATAATACTATTGAAGAGAGACAAAATGGGACAAGAAAAAGGGAATATATAAATTAGAGTATATGGGAAGGGGCCTACTACAATGGAGAACCTCAGTGAGGTAGGGCATAGGATGGATTTAGCTTATATGTCCTCTTTTTCCTGTCCTTTTTTGTGTTCTCCCAATAATATCATGCCACTACAATTAAAATATTTTAACTTACATAATTAGTAACATAATATTTTAGTTGACATGACATTTTAATTGACGTGGTATGATATTATTGGAGGGACACGAAAGAGACGTGAATAAGGGGATTCAGGAGTTGAATCCGGGAATAGGTGGCAACGACATGGTGAGGTAGTGTGAGGCTAGGTTTGCTAGGGTGGACTCATAAAGCTAAGTGGTGCATGGGGTAGGAGCAACAAAAATTTGGGATTATGGGTGGCAATTGACGGAGATCCGAGATTGAAGGGCATCGAACGATGATTTGGTGAACAACTTTGATGAGATCCAACGGGCTCCAAGTGTGATAGGAGCTTCAATAGAGACTAGTAGGGGATGAGAGTGACGACGAAGTCTGACGGTGGGCAAATATAGATCTCCTTGGTCTAGCAGGGGTGAGGTATATTGTGGGTTATAGGAATATTACTATCTAGTTTATGGGGTTTGATAATTTCATTTATTTGTCAGTGATTAAATGTGAGATTATTTTTTATTCACTAGATAAATTATTCTGTTGAAGTTTGTCATAACTGCCCAAAGTAATCTTATAGCGTGTTTGACACACTCGTTCGAACTCAAAAATTCGCATTGTCTATAGTGTAAAAATCAGCTACAGTGTAAAAACTCTCACATGTTACAACATTTGAAATTATTTTTTCTGTTCAAACTGATTTATCAAATACACTACTTAGTTTCAAGTCCCAAAACAAGCACAACCCAAAAGAGAATAAAAAATGCTTCTCATTATTACCAAAAAAAGGGGGGAAAAAAGTAGTGACCTCTTAGGAAAAGCTCGAGGGGGTCACATAGCTCTAAATTTAAAGTTACAACTTACAACAATTTCAAGGTGGGTGACTTTTGCAAATTGTCCCTACTCAATTACTCATGAATTGCTATTACTGGTCACCACAGCATACCATCACAAAATGCACAAGTCCTTGTTGGAATCTGTCTTGAACTAATGAAAACTTGAGTCTTAATTCATTGAATTTGGTATTATTACGTTTAAAAATGATTCATACTTTGTGGGCACTTAAACAACAGCACATTGCACTCGCAACTTGTGCAAGTTGGCACAAAAGTAAATAGGAGTAGGCAGCTTTTGTACTTCCCACTCTGTTTCTATCTGAAAGTATTTATGTCCCAATTCAATAAAACCCCAATTGAGTCCTTATCCAATTAAACAATTTAACATTAAATTATACCATGTATAAAGAGAAGAAAGAACACTTAGTAAAGAAGTGGCTACAATAAGGTTGATCTTAACATGCTTGGATCCAATCAAACACAAAGAACCTCTTGTCTCTACCAATCATTTGTCACTCATTCCAGCAAAAAAAGGCCCCAAAAACGCTATTCCTCAAATTACCATTCCCTCCGTGCATCCACATAAAATATTCGGTGCAAAAGAAAAGGTCATTTATGTCATTTTAACTCTTTTTGGCTATACCCTTTGGTTTGGCCACTCTTCCGTTCTCCTGTCTCACGGAAAGAAGAAGCTCGGCTCAGAATCGGGACCACAGAACCCAAAGAAGAGCTTGAAGGGAGTTTAACTTCGATATTAATGGAAATTTGGGATTTGGGATTTCTTTAGTTTGCCATTTTTTCAAGGTAAGTTGCTCTTCCTTTCTGATTTGACGTTCAAAAGATCTTTTTTTCTCTTTCTACTCCCCTGTGGAACCCTTGAATTTTTTTCCTCCCCTTTGTTTGAGCAGTGATTATGATGTAGTCATCTAAATATTTGTATTCAATATAAACTTTCGTATCTACAGAGGGCAAAGACAAAAGAAATGAAAATTTTTGAACGTGAAAAATAATTGGATGAGCAAGTTACCATTTTACCAATGCTACATCTTTAAAACTGAAATTCTGTTTTCTTTTTTTACTTTCTTGTGTTTATTTCTTCACATAGCTATAATTATTTGTTATTTAGTATTTAGAATTAAGAATTATGGCCCCCTTCAAGAACTAGTGGTTTTACTGGTATTTGTGACATTCTTACTTGGTCTTGGTGATAGTTGAAGTGGACAAGTATTGATGATTATGGACGAATTTTGACAAACTTGCCTTGTTTTATGATTTGGAATATTGCACATTTTACTCATTTCTATACAAAGTGGATTTGTATCATATTGTTATGCTTAGTTGATTTTCGTGATAGTTGAAGCAGATAAATATTGAAGATTGTAGATGGGAGAGAGATTAGAATAGAGTAATGTTTACGAATGTTCATTCTCTGTTTGTAATTTGATGGTGGAAAGTTTGATTTGTTTTCAAGCTTGCAGACCATGAAAGATGTTTTTGATTTTGGAATTGACTATGTGTGTGTCCTAATTAATTTTCAGCTTCATATCAGCTTAGGGATTTCCCTTTTCGGTTGCACGAAGCATGAACTTCTTCGCGAGCTTGCTAACACATGGACAAAGCTGCAATAAGCAAGCCTTGCAGACTTGGTGACCCAGAAAGAAATGACACCCTTATATGGTTGAAAAACAAGAAAGGAAGACCAGAATGGTTCTATTCCCACTCCTATATTCTCATAGAAAAGAGCAAGTACTTTGCCGATCAGCTTTCCCGTCCAAACTCTAGTAATCTTATCGACATTCAATGCTCGGAATTCAATTATGATCATCATGTCAAACTTTTGAGGCTGCTGTATCTCCCCGTACACTCAGTTGTGGAGTCCTTGAACTCAGTTAAGTCTGCCATAGGTGTTCTCGAGTTAGCAGTTGCCTTCCAATGTGAAGAGATCGTGCAGTGCTGTGTCCAATACCTGGAGGCTATTCCTTGGGAGGACCAAGAAGAGGAAGACATTTTAAAAGCAGTCTCTAAACTTGGGCCAGTAGCCATGCCCATATTAGCCAGGATTCAACCCGTGGACTTTGCCGCCACGAAAAACGTCTTTGCCTCAGCAGTTCGATTAGCCATGTCCATCAATAGACCTTGTCCTCCATTTGGTGATGAGCTCAAATTTTCGGCTCAAGAGCAGGTCGAATTCATGCTAGGGGAAGACGAGGACTTACCGTTAGTCACGGCAGATGATGAAGTTATATCATTGGTAAGAACGGGTCTTTTGAAGATATGCAAATTGTTTGAACAAGAATTGTCTTCCCTGCTTTCGGTGCCTAATCTTGCGTCCGAGACAGCAGAGGCAAAAATATTGCATAGTTTGTCTGATCTTGAATGGATGTGTAACATACTTCCAAAGATGGATTTAATGAAAGATTTTGTTTCCAACTGGGCTGATATCTCCCCCAATGTCTTGAGCATTGTTGAGGATCAGAAACTCGATTTTCTCATGTGGGGTATGAAAACTAAGCTAATAGAAGTTACTGCTAAAGTCCTGGATGCAGTTGGCTATGGAAGCGTGATTCTTCCTGCGCCGTGTCGAGTGACGTTGCTAAAGACATGGCTTCCTTACATAAGGAAAATCAAACCCCTTTTGGATTCAAAGGGCAATGAGGAGATTGGCTTTCCTCACAAGATGGATGAGGATCTCTGCCAAAACATTGAAGGGGCTATCGTTTCATTGATTCTGTCATTGCCATCAAATGATCAAGCCGATATCTTGGCAGATTGGATGACGGCAGATCAAGTTCGTTATCCCGACTTGAGTGAGGCTTTTGAGGTGTGGTGTTACAGAACCAAGTCTGCAAAGAGGAGATTGATGAAGGGCTTAAACAAAGTTGGCAATGCCACCATTAGCCTGTAAAACGATTTCTGCTCTTTTAAGCTGCTGTACCATTGTTTCATTAGAATGCAAAGGATGGTATTTTTTTGTTCAGTTTATTTGTCCTGATTATAATCAAGCTCCCACAGATTTTTTCTCTTGCTTCTTGTTCCATGTGGAGAAAATATCATTAGATCATTTTTCTGGTTATTTATTTATTTATTTTAAAAAAGGAGCAATGATTAGTAAATTAAATAGGAGTATGTTTGAAGGTTTTGCCGGATTGGTGGATACTTCTACCAAACAAACTTTGAATTATAAACTCGAATTAGAGCAGGTGTTGGTGGTGGGGCATGGCCATCATTGTTTTTCATTCTTCTTTTGTCTTCAACCCACCGACCAGTTGAAAAACAAATGGCACTAAATACCTTTTTAAATTTCTATAAACAAGTATGTGTTTGTGGCTTTTTTTTAAAAAAAATTATATTGAGATATAAACAACTCTGTTTTCAACGAGAAAATAGAAAAAATATTCTTTGTGTTTTAGCTAAATACAACATTTATTTTTGGGGTTTTTTTTTTAAATTCAAAAAGTATCTCTTGTATTTTTAAACCATCCAAAAACAATCATTTTTTTTAAAATCATTTTTTTAACTTTTAATGAAATACATCATTTAAAAAGACAAAAATACTGTTAGAAATCAAAGATGAAGATCTTAGTAAAACTACAACCAAATGCCTAATATTTAGAGAGTGAAAAAGTAAAATCAACTTGTAATCAATTTTATATTAGCCAATAACTTTTGATATATACTTGTGATATTGAAATCCTATTTCGAAATATATTTCGTATTGCAAAGTAAAACCAACTTGTTAGAAATATCCAATAAAACTAATATAGCCAAATAATACTAAGTTTTCATTCTTTTTTTTTTTAAAGTTTGACTTTCTTCTTCAAATGAAAAAGAAAAAATTACATCATTCAAAAAAAATTTAAATAGGTGTTCAAAATTTCATTCATGTTGATGGTGAATCCAAAATGAGTGTGACACCCGTTATTCTCCTAACGGGTATTGAGGTAATTAAATTAATTTTTAGTGTATAAAAAAAAATTGCTTTATTTAAATTTATTTTATAATATTTATTTTTATCTATTTTTAAATTTTCTAAAATTCTTCTATATTTATTTAGTATGATTACTAAAAAGCCTTAGAACTTCTAATAAATCTCAAAAATGTCATATTGGCATTATGTGTGTTAAAGTCTTTAGATGAGACATAAGGATATCTTTTCCAACTACTCTTGACCCTCATTTTCTTTATTTCCTCCGTGACATGCTTCAACATGTCTCCTCTATAATTGTTTCTATCACTTCTTTTCAAAGACTTCATCTTTTCTTCCTTTCTCTTCCACGGTTCCCACACTCTTCTTCTTATTTCTTTGCTGAAGCAAAATACTTAGAGAACTTCTTCAAGGCAGCCATAAAAATCAGCCACCATCACCTCCATTTGAGCAAGAATTTCAGTCATACCGAAGTAAAGGAACCTGTTTTGAAGCCATTTCAAGCTTCCAACTAACCATAATCCGAGGTTAGAATCTTATGAACAAATTTAGTCTTTCATTTATAAATTTTCTTTTATACTAAAGGATTATTCAAATTTGCGTTCTTAAACCTAAGTATATGTTTGTTGCTATTTTGGAGCATATGTATGAAGTCTAAGTGTATATGCCCTAGACAGAAAATTTATATTGTTAAACTTTGTAATACCTCTATGGGCAGTGGTTATTTCTTGAAATTCTAAGATTAAATTAAAATGAATTTTATGAATTGGTTTGCATATTTGAAAAGTAGCATCCTAGGCTTTCTAACGAGCTATCATAAACCTAAATCGGAGTTGTATTTTATTTTCTAAGAATTATTCAATTTTTGTATTGGAAACTAGTAAATCTGCCAGTTTGTTATGGTATACCAGCTGCTAACCTGAACCAAGAACCCATCTTTGCTCACCACCTAATTCTTTAATGTCTTGCAACCTTTCCAATATTATCCTAAGTGATTGATGAATCTTATTAGGGACTAAAACATATAGATTACTTGTTCACATTTTATATTGTGTTAAGACAAAAATTGTTTACTGTGGTATTCGAAAGAGATTTATATAAAAGCTTTAATGGCATACTAGTAAGATAGGTTTACGCATGATTTATTTATGAATGTAGTTGTATGTTGTGCTTTAGTTTTAATTGTCCTTATGCACGCCTTAGGATCAAGGGAGTATGGAGCTAACGTTAACTGATTCCAGGATTAAAAGATTGTTGATAAGCTTGAAAGGTAGGGATTCTATTACTCATCTTTTGTGAGGTTTTTATAGAATTAAAATTGATTGTTTTGCCGCAATATATATATATCTATGTTGAACTGATATTATATGTGTATCACATATGAAACTATGACATGGACTCGTCTTGTATTGTACGGCGAGGAACATAATGAATTGACACATGTTATAAATTGAGAAGCATGGTTAGGAAAATTAACTCTATTAATAATGATTTAATATAGAGAAATTGTGAGACATGAAAAGGGCGACGGTTACGTCCTTGGGCATGAATACCCTAAAAGGTAAAGTAGGGGGAAGGCGATGACGCTTCCTTGGGTTGAAAGTCCCAGAACACACTGTACAGGAATCGATTTGGTGAGGACTCGGGGCTTGATGTCCCCTCACCGGAACACCCTTGGAATGTTTATAGGGTGATCAAGTGCGCCCACTTGGGTTTCGATGAGTTGAGTGATACTCAATTTAACATGGATACCTAGGAACAATGATGATTGGTAATATTTGTATAAATGTGTAATTATGACACTTGGTAATGATTAACTACGGTATCCATAAGATGTGATCATAATAAACCTCATAATCTGAAATATGATGTGACTTACTAACCATGCAGATTTTAATGTGGTAATGATAGAGGTGAGTAATAGTTTTCTCTACTGAGCATAGTGTTGCTCATACCCTTATGTTTATATCTTTTCAGGACTCACTAAGTGTGAGGTGGCTACGAGAAATATAGTTGAGGAAGTGATGTAACTATATTACATTAGGACTGCTTCAATTGTTGAGAATGTTCTTCATGATAATGTAAGCATCAATTGTTACTTTCTGTGATTGTATTACAATGTGTTGAGGGTTAAAATGATGATGACAACAGTTTATATTATTAAATTTAAGGTGCTACATTAAAACTGTGGTTTATTTGTCGTTTATATTTTTATTTTTGAGTTGAGAGTTTTCATTTAAGTCCCGGGCAAATTTTATTTTTAAGGTTTTACTTTTATTATTTATTTTTATTTTATCTCATTAAAAACTGTTAACCCCCATATAGGGGCGTTACAGAATTTTTGGTATCAGAGCCTAGGTTCGGTTAACCTAGGGAGTGTAGCACCACTTTAAAAAAATATATTTTTGAGATGGTTTTGAAGCTGAATTTTCATTGTCATCATCAAAATGAACCTTCACATTGATTTATACAGTCTAGAAGGATGTAACATGGAAAGGCTATAGAATGAAAATACTAATGGTTATATGAGTACAATAATTACATAGAAGGAAAGTATTAATAGTTATGAGGGAATGATAATTATATGGAATGAGTTTATAAGTAGAATGCTTATGAGAGATTCGTATAATATTAGGATCTATAAGCATATCTAATTCGTATAAACGATGAGAAATTCGTGTAGATACGAGGATTTAAGAGCCTTTTGTCTCGTGAAAAACAATAAGAAATATAAGGCTTGACTTATTGATTTTAAAGTTTGGCATAGATATGCCAAATTTTTCGTAATCTATTCAAACCTAAGTAATGATTATGTGTGGATTCGATGGAGCACATAAGTGTCAATATCTTTTCTTAAAAGTTCTATTTATTTGAGGAATATGATATAAGTTGGGAATCATGGTATTGAATCTTGAGAGAGATAAATGTTAGACTTTTGGTCTGTTGAGACTGTGTAAAGTCTAGAATGCATGAATCTCAAAATTGGAATATTTTGTTACGTACATTGTATTTAAGTGTATCAGTGAATCTTTTGGTTACCTAAGGTTTTGTTATATGAGGAAATTATATATTGTATAAGTAGAATTGTGGGGATTGTAGATGTTCTTAAGTAGTAACATCAAGTGTCTTTGTTCATTGATATGGTCTACGTTGAAAGACGTAAATCGTATTGATTTCAAGGTTAGTCGCATTCTAAACCCTTGGTAGTAATGATGATGAATCCATTGATAGATGTTAAGTATTATGAATAACATATGGGTGTATGTATTGTTCAATAAGGTTTTGATTAAAACAAAATTATTCGAGTTGTTGGAAGATTATGTTGTTATGAAATGATTTTAAATATCATTCAGGAAGATCCTTGTTGTCGTTAAATTAGATTTGTTGTTCATAATTAACTTTATCTATAGTGGGCTTTGAATTGGGTTTAAGATTCATACGAATTGGTTTTCAATTTTATGTTTGTTATTTAACTCGTTCTAAATGTGTTAAGGCCGAAACAACCTGACCATTTTCAACTAAGAACATTTGGGCCTAGTTCAAATCTTAAATCAGTTTGATTCACACTGTCTCTCCCACGTGGTCTCTATACGTGTCATATACAGTGGTTTAATTATTGTTTACATATACGTTTACTGTGCATAAGAGTTTATTTCTCTGAGTTCACTTTTTCTCTCTTAATTTGTTATTTTCTCTCTAAATCGCAAATCCTCTTCTTTTTCACTAGAAATTCTTCTTTCCCTCTAAAAAGAAGAAGGAATTCTAGGATTCTGTAATTTACTATCTTAATTTTTCCTTTCTATTTACTCTTCTTTCATCTCATCATGGACCCAAAGTACCAACACCTGAGAAAGTATTTCCCATCACTCTCCCAAAAGATTCTTAGAAAGAAATACAAGGCTAGAATTACTCGGTTGTGGATTCTTATGCATTTTGGCATCCCTTGTGATGTGAGAATGTTAATAGAGGGGAAAATCCGTCCGAGTGACTTTAGTCAAGATGTCGGTTTACCAGGAATGGGTACCAATCGTAGTGCAATGAAAAGAAGAGCTCGTGCCATCGTGGTCACTTGTAACAAATGTGGAAGACAAAATTGTAACGGTAAATGTACTTCACCTGGTTATATGTCTACGAATAGAGAGGATAAAATAAGGTTTTGTAGGAATGGACTTTCAAAGGAGAACTTGGATAGCATCCATCCTCCTCTCCACGGTCACCCTAGTGGATATGTTCAAGGAGCTATTTTTAAACTCTGGCCTAAATTTTATACAGAAAGACAACGCCTTAGGAATATGGTATTTCTAGATCCTGTTTGCCAAGCCATAAGAAAACTGGATGGGGAATAAGTCATCGCTCTATAAAGGTTATTTAGTCTTTGCTTATTTGAAGCAGTTTTAGCTGATGTTCAACAGTTTGTGTTTTTCTTTTATTCAGAATATTTGCTTTTGTGTTTGAAATAATTGTGATTATTAGATTGATACAGTAAGTGTTAATATCTTATTTAATTTATGATTTTCTTAAATATATATATAATAAAATATATATCTTATCAGACACGTTACATACGGTACAGTAATATGTTTGAATTTTGAAAAGCTTATCCAGATATTTCAAGATTGTGTCTCAAATTTCAAAAGTTCTACAGTATTTGTCGTTTATATTAAATTTCTAGACTTGGTGTATATTTGTCAAAAAGTCTACAGTTGTGTCATGAGGGTCTTCTGTCAAATTGTTCTCAATTGTCAAAAGTTATACAATTAGAGTCTAATCTTTTTCAAAAAGTGAATCAGATTTTCTGTAAACTATCAATCACCTTATCTTACTTTCTTATCCGCACAAGATTTTGTTTAAATCTTTGGATTACCTTTTCATTACCTACTCGTCTATCTCTTTAGCCCTTTTTGTATATTTCTCATCTTTAAAAACTTATGTAGAACCCGAAGTCTAAGTGGAGCAGACATTAAGCAACCACTTCTATAAACCAAATATGTCTACCTCCCAGTCCACGAAGAAAATAAAGAATGTCTGTGTCTTTTGTGGTTCCAGCTTTGGAAAAGATAAAGCTTATTTAGAAGCTGCAAATCACTTAGGGCAAGTCCTAGCACGCAAGAAGATTAACATAATCTATGGGGGTGGTAGTATAAAAATGATGGTAAATATGGCACTAGCAGCTAGGTCTAGTGACGCTACTGATGTAAGAATTTGGCCTCATATTCCAGTTGAAGGAAACCTTTGTAAGGAAGCCATAGGTAAGGGAGAAGGAGTCAGGAGTATCCCTAAAAAATTTTAAAGACATAATCTATAATTCTGATGCTTTTATAGCATTACCTGGTGGTCTAGGTACTCTTGAGGAAATATTTATAGTTGCTTGTGGGCAATTGTTGGGCTTTTATTCCAAACCTTTGGGACTGCTGAACGTAAAGGGTTTTTATGACGGTCTTTTGAAATTTCTAGATTACGCTGTGGAAGAAAACATCACTACAGAATCGGAGAGACAAATCTTTGTCACTGCTTCAACAGCTGAGGAATTGATAGATAAAATGCAAATCGTACATCCAGAATCCGACACTGCAACATCCAAGCTTGAATGGGAAAGGGAAAGCCGGGAGCGGCCAATTGATTTGAATCTCCATCTGTAATCTTTTTGTTTTATCTTTGGCATGTAGGCATGTGTGTCCGTATTTCGTGTGTTACGAATAACCGTTTGCCTTGTATTCTGTGTTTCTTGTGGTACGTTGTTGTTCAATCTTTTAGATTCATTGAGCCTAATGCCGGGATGGCTGGATACGGAGTACTTGATGCTCTCGAAACGCATCCTTCTTAAGGTCCGATCTTTTGTTTATCGATGTTTTTGTATCCTCTAAGCATGCATGATATGGATAGCTGGTATACGGAGTGCCTTGTACTCTCGAAACGTATCCGTATCATGTTTGTAATGTGTAATATTCTGTTAATATTATGTGGAAGTACCAAAGTCAGTTATGGGGATATTCCATATAAAATATGAGTATATTATTTGGATTGAATGTTTGTGTCATGAGGATAGCTGTTTAATGAAAAATATGTCGGGTATGTTTGCAACCAGAGATTCCGTTTAATATCTCTATGAGTAAGTTTAATGTATAGTTTTGAATAAAAGCGTTTGTGATATATGTTTTATGATTATGTTTTAGTTTATTAGTTGAGGTATGAAATCAAATATATTTGACTTTTCCTTACTCAAAAAGGAAAAGGAACCTAAAGATGAAGTATATAAAATTTCTCTAGCAATCTCCTTAAATGTGATTGTAAATCACAGTCCATGGACAATGAAGGACTGGAATCATGGTATGGTCAATATGTAGGCCTGATCAGATTCTTAGACTATTATACGGTGTTATAAGTTGAAACTTGTCAGAAATACTCTCATTGAGGGATTTAGGAGTAAGATTTATTATGCAAGTAAATAAGTGGAGATACGATAACTTAACTTTGGAAGATAAACAACATTAACGGTTTAGACTCGGAATTGGAATCATAATGGAATCAAAATTTTTACTAGTATTGCTAGAATTGAAATTTCGAGGACGAAATTTCTTTAAGGGGGGTAGAGCTGTGACACCCGTTATTCTCCTAACGGGTATTGAGGTAATTAAATTAATTTTTAGTGTATAAAAAAAAATTGCTTTATTTAAATTTATTTTATAATATTTATTTTTATCTATTTTTAAATTTTCTAAAATTCTCCTATATTTATTTAGTATGATTACTAAAAAGCCTTAGAACTTCTAATAAATCTCAAAAATGTCATATTGGCATTATGTGTGTTAAAGTCTTTAGATGAGACATAAGGATATCTTTTCCAACTACTCTTGACCCTCATTTTCTTTATTTCCTCCGTGACATGCTTCAACATGTCTCCTCTATAATTGTTTCTATCACTTCTTTTCAAAGACTTCATCTTTTCTTCCTTTCTCTTCCACGGTTCCCACACTCTTCTTCTTATTTCTTTGCTGAAGCAAAATACTTAGAGAACTTCTTCAAGGCAGCCATAAAAATCAGCCACCATCACCTCCATTTGAGCAAGAATTTCAGTCATACCGAAGTAAAGGAACCTGTTTTGAAGCCATTTCAAGCTTCCAACTAACCATAATCCGAGGTTAGAATCTTATGAACAAATTTAGTCTTTCATTTATAAATTTTCTTTTATACTAAAGGATTATTCAAATTTGCGTTCTTAAACCTAAGTATATGTTTGTTGCTATTTTGGAGCATATGTATGAAGTCTAAGTGTATATGCCCTAGACAGAAAATTTATATTGTTAAACTTTGTAATACCTCTATGGGCAGTGGTTATTTCTTGAAATTCTAAGATTAAATTAAAATGAATTTTATGAATTGGTTTGCATATTTGAAAAGTAGCATCCTAGGCTTTCTAACGAGCTATCATAAACCTAAATCGGAGTTGTATTTTATTTTCTAAGAATTATTCAATTTTTGTATTGGAAACTAGTAAATCTGCCAGTTTGTTATGGTATACCAGCTGCTAACCTGAACCAAGAACCCATCTTTGCTCACCACCTAATTCTTTAATGTCTTGCAACCTTTCCAATATTATCCTAAGTGATTGATGAATCTTATTAGGGACTAAAACATATAGATTACTTGTTCACATTTTATATTGTGTTAAGACAAAAATTGTTTACTGTGGTATTCGAAAGAGATTTATATAAAAGCTTTAATGGCATACTAGTAAGATAGGTTTACGCATGATTTATTTATGAATGTAGTTGTATGTTGTGCTTTAGTTTTAATTGTCCTTATGCACGCCTTAGGATCAAGGGAGTATGGAGCTAACGTTAACTGATTCCAGGATTAAAAGATTGTTGATAAGCTTGAAAGGTAGGGATTCTATTCCTCATCTTTTGTGAGGTTTTTATAGAATTAAAATTGATTGTTTTGCCGCAATATATATATATCTATGTTGAACTGATATTATATGTGTATCACATATGAAACTATGACATGGACTCGTCTTGTATTGTACGGCGAGGAACATAATGAATTGACACATGTTATAAATTGAGAAGCATGGTTAGGAAAATTAACTCTATTAATAATGATTTAATATAGAGAAATTGTGAGACATGAAAAGGGCGACGGTTACGTCCTTGGGCATGAATACCCTAAAAGGTAAAGTAGGGGGAAGGCGATGACGCTTCCTTGGGTTGAAAGTCCCAGAACACACTGTACAGGAATCGATTTGGTGAGGACTCGGGGCTTGATGTCCCCTCACCGGAACACCCTTGGAATGTTTATAGGGTGATCAAGTGCGCCCACTTGGGTTTCGATGAGTTGAGTGATACTCAATTTAACATGGATACCTAGGAACAATGATGATTGGTAATATTTGTATAAATGTGTAATTATGACACTTGGTAATGATTAACTACGGTATCCATAAGATGTGATCATAATAAACCTCATAATCTGAAATATGATGTGACTTACTAACCATGCAGATTTTAATGTGGTAATGATAGAGGTGAGTAATGGTTTTCTCTACTGAGCATAGTGTTGCTCATACCCTTATGTTTATATCTTTTCAGGACTCACTAAGTGTGAGGTGGCTACGAGAAATATAGTTGAGGAAGTGATGTAACTATATTACATTGGGACTGCTTCAATTGTTGAGAATGTTCTTCATGATAATGTAAGCATCAATTGTTACTTTCTGTGATTGTATTACAATGTGTTGAGGGTTAAAATGATGATGACAACAGTTTATATTATTAAATTTAAGGTGCTACATTAAAACTGTGGTTTATTTGTCGTTTATATTTTTATTTTTGAGTTGAGAGTTTTCATTTAAGTCCCGGGCAAATTTTATTTTTAAGGTTTTACTTTTATTATTTATTTTTATTTTATCTCATTAAAAACTGTTAACCCCCATATAGGGGCGTTACAATGAGGGTTTAGAAGCTACCATGACCTAACACATATCTTGGATTGTGTTCGTATTTCAAGGACAGATTGGTTATTTAAAACAAATAAAGTAGAAAATATAAAAAGAACAGATGATTTTTATATAATTTGAAAAACATAAAAAATACTTTTGTATTTCAAAAACTCAAAAATAAATATTGTATTTAACTAAAACTTAAAGGATACTTTTGTATTTTCTCGGTTTCAAGTGATTACACAATTTCAAATAAATCGGTGCTTTTTTTTTTAAATAAATAATTAAATAAATTGTGATTGGGTCCGAGAACGTTGTAATCGATCATGAGATCGTAAGTAACATAAAGAAAAACCAAAAAAAAAAAAAAAAAGAAGGGTAGTCTAATTGGCCCATATCCTACTGGGGTACATGGTTCTTGTTGGTTTTTTTTTTTTGGTGAAACCCTCCAATATCCGGACTCATTATGAATGGCACGAACTCTTAAGGGCCCCTTAATGTTTGAGTCATTTAGTCCGACTAATCCGGAGTCGACCTATATGAGCTTGAGCATTACCATTAAAACTCATCTTATATTACTTGTGGTGTTCCATAATAGTACTACATTATTAAGTTTTCTTACGTGTTATTGATTAAGGTTCACTTGATTCATATTTTAATGTTAATAAGAATTATAAAGATTGGATGCAAATTACATCAATGAAAATTTCCCTTTTACGTAGTTAAAACCACAAACTATAGTTCCAACTAACTTTTATAACCGGATTTTTTCTCACAAAATTGAATTAAAAAGTTGGTTAGAACTATAATTTATAGTTCCAACTACCTTATTGAACACTCTAGTTTGTCGATTCATTGTTTGTTATCAAATGTGTGCCACTATATTGAAGAGTGATTTTCCTATTTCAATGTTAAAATTTGGGCATTAATATACTAATTTCTCATCATATTAAAGACACTCTAAATTATCATTTAACATAATAATAATAATAATAATAATAATAATAATAATAATAATAATAATAATAATAAAGTGTTTTAATGCATTTTGTTTTGAAAAAAATGCTTCAATGCATTACAATAGTAACTGCATTACCAATGCTAATAGTGATAAATTTTTAATTTAGTAATAAAAGTAAAAAATTAAAATCTACTTTAGAGAGACATGGAGTTCAAAATCGCCCGAGTTAAAATATATATATATATATACTGCTTTTTTTAGCAAAAAAAAAATTATACTCCTCTTCTTCATTATTATCCTGCTTCTTTCTCTCTCTCTCTCTCTCTCTCTTTCTTATCATATAAAAGAAAATGGAATGAATAAGTGCTTCAATGCATGCTACAAAGATTACTTAACATAAGTAGTAACTTGTCCAAAAAAACAAAAAAAAGAAGTAGTAAATGCTTTACCAGCACCAAATAATAACAATAAACAACAATTAAAATTGCAATCATTTTCTTCATTATTATCTTTCCCTTCTCTTAAAAAGAAGAGGCTGGTTTTAATTGGTCAAAACCACAAATTATTTAGGGAAAAAAATGAAAATTCATGGTAGGTGTAATTTCTTAAAAATATACTCTATTAATAGTCAACGTAGTTGGAACCATGAGCGAAGCCATAAAATTCAGTTAGTAAGGGCCAAACATTACTAACATAATCAAGAAAAATTAAATAAAAAGATATAAAATTTAAGCAGGAGAGGATAAAATTTTAGAGTGCAAAAAATAATTTTTATAAAATTTTATACACAATATTAAAAAAAAAATGTTCAAGAGGTGGTTGCATCCCTCTTCCACGTGTGGCAACGTCTCTTATTAAAACTAAGAACTTGGAATTATTATAGTATATGAAAGTATTATATTTTATTAATTGAAACTTTAATTTTTTTTAATTATAATGCAATTTTAACCACCAATAATTTTATAGTGCTTGAAAACATAGTTAGAATCCACAGCATAACTAATAAAATTTAGTCGGCAAAAGCGAAACGTATACTAATATCATCATGAAAAAATAAATAAATAATATAAAATATAAATAAATAATATAAAATTTTAAAGGAGGTGGAAAAAATTTTAGAGGACACCGAGAAGTATTTTTTTATAGAATTGTATACAAAATATTGAAAGAATTTAAGAAGTGGCCGCCGATCCTTGTTTTTGTATGATTTTATCAGTAGTTGGAACTAAATTATTATTGCATAAGAAAGTTTTATATTTTAAACAATTGAATCTAATATGTAAGAGTGATCTTTTTTTTTTTAATTTTATTGTAATTTTGACCATCCAGATTATTGGATCTATTGGTTGACCAACCACCGTCGATTCTCTTGTCCATTAAATCATCACCGATCACCGTCTCGACGACAAATCTCCGGACGTAGAAATTCCCTTCTTCTCCGTCTCTCTCTCTCTCTCTCTCTCTCTCTCTCTCTCTCCCCTCTGAAGAAAAACTCTTATAAAAAGGGTTTCCAACAGAATAAAAAACCCGCGTTTTCCCATTTTTCCCAATTCTTTCTCTCTCTTCTTCTTCTCTTTCACCGTCTCTGCAACTCTCTCGATTTCAGATAATCAATCGAAGAAGAAGCTTTGATTCGGAATCAATCAATCAATCGAGTCCTCAATTGACATAAACAGAAGTAGAAGAAGAAGACGACGACGACGATGTACGTAAAGGCTGTTCGTCCGACGGATCTGAATCGGAACACGGAGTGGTTCACGTACCCAGGGGTTTGGACGACCTACATTCTCATTGTCTTCTTCTCGTGGCTCATCGTCCTCTCCCTCTTCGGTTGCTCCCCCGGCAAGGCCTGGACCATCGTCCACATCTCCCATTTCCTCGTATGTCCCGCCCTAATTTGAGACTTTGTCTGATGCGTTTCTTGCTTCGCAAATTTTGATGAATTTGTTCTGATTTCGCCTTGATAGTTTCCAAGATTCATTCTTTCGATTCGTTAGAGTATGTTTCCATGTGTATTTAGGGATTTTGGGGAATTTGAATCGAGTTTCTTGGGATATAATTAAGATAATGAACACCGTGGAGAAGCAATAACGGTGGTTTTAGTTAGCCTTTGTACTTTAGCTTCTTTAGGTGAATTATGGTCTCCTTCGGATTCAATTGAAATTGCAAACGGAGATTTAGTTAGTTTGTGAAATGCAAATACTTAATGCTGTGAAATATGAAAAGTTTAATTCTTTTCGATTGGACATCCGTAGATAATTATGTGTGGCTTTCGAACGACTTGAATCATCAAGGCTTGAGTTTCTATGTTTGTATGTTTCTCATGTAATTGACGATTTTTTCTGTTTTAGATCAAATTTTCATTGTTCTTGGATTTTGGAGAAAAAAAGAGAGCTGTCTGTTTGTGATAAGCCTGTAGTGTAGTTATTCTCATGGTTTGTGTTTTTGAAAATTAAATAGGCGTTAGCTCTGCAAATCCCGTGTTGACAGATAGTGTGGTTGATCTCTTTCTTTTTCTTTTTGTTCTTTCCTTCAGGTTACATACCACTTCTTTCATTGGAAAAAAGGGACCCCGTTTGCCGATGATCAGGGCATCTACAATGGGTTGACTTGGTGGGAACAGATAGACAATGGCAAGCAACTCACTCGGAACAGAAAGTTTCTCACCGTTGTACCTGTTGTGCTGTAAGTACTTCAGATTCCCTCCATAGGTCTTTCACTTTGGATTTTGAGACAAGGCACCGGCATAAACTATATTTGGTTATCATGACATAGTTACGTATATGCTATTGAAAAAGATGTAGAATGATGAACTGCTTTTGTCGTCTCTATGATTTGCTAAATTGCCTTTATTATGCTTATAAGAATTCATTTTCCTGTTTGCTCACTTCGCTTCAGAGTGAGACTATGGTTTTAGGTTTGTTTATTTCCGGTTTTGATTGATCACTACTAGGCACATTGTGCATGGTGCATGCACAAACCTGCCTTGTCAACATTTTCTTGTTTAATCAAATAGCTTAGCTATATTTACACGATAGAGATAGGTGGAGATAGCCTTTTGGATTGGTATGACCTCTCAGTTGAATGTGGTTATATTGCAATTTTTTTGTTTTGCTTTCAATTCCCAATTCTTAGATGCAGAAGTAGTTTATGACTATAAAGATAAAGTTACAATTCCGACACCATGCTTATTTCCAGATAAATTTTAAGGAAAACTGTTATTTCTAGATAAAATTAAACTTGTCAAAGCGATACATAAGTTATTCATATTTTCAGTTTCCAAAAGTGAGACTAAATTCTTCAAAAAACAGGATAAGTTGTGTATGATTTGCCGCAACAAAAGGGGTGCAGAGCGTTAGAGTGGTGCCAAGAAAGTGAAGTTCTTTCTTCCACCTACTGTTTTAGAATTTTCCCCCTTATCATGGGGGGAGTGGGGAAGAAGGCATCATAAATGTGTGCTGATCCGGCACTTTGGAGTATAGATAAAGATTACTACCTACTCAGAATCCCGTATTTTGTGTTAGCATCATCATTAGCTTTTGTTTTGGGAATACGGATCTTCTTTTTTCTTTCCTCCGATGATTTGGGAAACAGGCTTTTTATAGCTAAGCTGAAGTGAACTCTTTTCTGTTGGCAAACTGTGGTTCTTTGTTCTCTATCCTGTGTCCAGTATTTGAACTGATATCCCTATTGACGTGTCTTGTACAAGGCTCCCAGGAATTGTGTGCTATGACAAATTTCTTACAAATATTGGAGCAGTTGATTTTCGGTTTCTTTTATTCTTCTCATTCTCATGCGATGATTGCCTTAACCAGCGTATATGAGAGGACGCTTAACTTGAAATGAAAACTCCTATCTATTTATATACTTGCCTCTCATATTTTGTTTTCCTGTGACCTTGTTTTCTGATGTAATTTGACATGCAAAACGGCCCATTGAATATATAATGATTTCTTCTTCTTTCTCTGTTGTTCTTGTGTTTGTTTTAGTTTTATTTGGATAGATGTTCCATCCAAATACCTAAAGCCTCCTTTGTTTTTCTAGGTACTTGATAGCCTCGCACACAACGGATTATGAAAACCCGATGCTCTTCTTCAATACACTGGCAGTTTTCATTTTGGTGGTCGCAAAGTTCCCAAACATGCACAAGGTTCGGATATTTGGAATCAATGCCGATAATTGATCAGTTACGAAGCAAATACAAGCTTGGATCACTCGGGTTTATTGGTCTAATCATTTTTGGCTTTCCAATTTGATGGTAAAAAATTCCCTTTAGCGATGTTGAGACTTGGAAGGCGTATCATGTCTCTTAATGAAACTAGATTTTTTAGTAGTAGCTGTAACTGTAAGTCACATAACTTGGGGGGCAACATTTTTATTGTATTTTCTGGTTATACGAGCTAATCTCGGTGAATTTCATTACTCATTCATTGTTATCAAGTTTTACGTAAAAGAACGCCTCATTTTCTCTCCAGAGTTGTGTATGTAGTCTCAAATGTCTGGCGGTCTTTTTTTCTTTTGTTTTTGTTTTTGTTTTTGTTTTTTTGTTTTGTTTTGTTTTTTTTTTTTTTTTTTTTTTTTAGTTTTTGCTATAACGGTAATGATGTCACAAAGAGAAGTGAAGCAAACTGTGATTGAAGTTGAACCTCCATTATTCAATCTGATTTGTAGGGTGCCTTGGGCCAGGACAGGTGATTTTTTTTCTTTATTTTTTCTTTTTGTGTTTTTTAAGTTGTTCTGACTCTGCAAAACCTACTCAAAACCAATGCCTTATTTGATTTTTGGATTGCTATTTCAACACTTGAAACAATAAGTCCATGTGATTTGGTAGGTCGCCAACTTGGGTCTCTAGTTGTGGAATAGACAAAGTTTCCTCTTATTTTAGGTTATTTTAACATGTCAAAAAAACGTGCTGTATGTTTTTTATAGCCTATTTTTTGGATTCTTCATGATATAAATTTGTCCACTATTTTTTCTAGGTTAGTGATCTATTTTGATTGAAAAATATCTTTAAATTCTCATATTGTCGTTACTGATATGAAAACCTTTTTTATAAAATTCTATACCTTAAATATTAAAAAATTATACCCTATATTTCATACTGTTACACATTTATCCTATCTTTAAATTTTGAATTTATGCTACATTTTTACCTTTTTCTTGATCAATGTAGTTTGACTAAAAAGACGAAAATATTCTTTAAAAAAAAAAAAAACAAATCAAAGCAATGGGGATAGCAAATGGGGCGGGGCGGGGCGGGGTAGGGTTAGGTATGCTTCTCCCACCTCTACGTCTTATTCTTTTTTTGTCTCTCATACCTATCCCTACACCCGCCTAATTTAAAGCAAAGGTGGGGTCAGGGTCGGGGAATCCCTATCAGAAAAGTTATTCACATACCTTACTTGATAACCTATTTAGAATTTTAGAATTATTGCAACATTATTAAATTCGAGCTAAATTTCATCACGTAAATTGTAAAATTTAACAACATAATCACTTATGTCTAATAAAATAAACCTTAAACAAAATACAAACTCCATCAATCTAAAAACTAAATTTATAAAATAAACCAAAACGTTAAAATAATAAAAGCATTATTCTTTTTCTTTGTATAATCTCTTCATAGCTTTATGCAAACTCCATTATTTGATCATTCTGAAGCATCATAGTTGATAAAACTTCAATCTCGTGATAACAAATAACAAGAAATTTAAAATTTTAATTAAATTTATTCAAAACTAAAAAAATCAGTAAGCAATAAGCGTAAGTAACACTACATTTAACCCATTCTTGTCTATTTTTCGTTAATAGTCTCTTGTTTTTCTTTTTATTATAATTTAATATATTCACGTCATTTGCATATATATATAAATATATATAAATACATATATAAAAATATACACACATAATTATATACATGTGTAACAAAAATAAATAATATATAATCAGGTCAGAAGCTTCCCACCGTCACCCCGCCCTTGATCCGGGGGTTAATTTTAACTCCTATACCCACCCTCACCCTCACCCTCACCCTCACATATAGTATTCTCAAGGACGGGTCCCGTGGGTAAAAGTATCATGCCAACAAAATAAATAGTTAAACAAAAAAAAAAAAAATCTAACCAACTCTCCCAACCAAGCATCGCAAACTTCTGACATCCAATGAAAATATGGCCGGAAGTTTCAAAATTTAGGGGAATGTCTGTTTTTGTGTTTTTTCTTCCCTACAATTCTAATTTGGCCCTTTCTTCTCCGTCAATGTTGCTAACTCCAGCCACTATTGTTCGCTCCTCGCGTGTATCTCGTCAACCAGCTGTTGTTCGTGCAAATATCATTGCCTGGCGAGGACCAACGATGAGATCTTGTTTTCTTTGATGATCGAGCACAACAAGAATCCAGTGAGAATATGGCGAGATTTGAGAACGTGTTTAAACCACGAGGAGGAGATGTTGGAGGCAACTATTATGGTTTTTAATTTCATAGTACTTAATTTAAAGAAGGTTTTTTTGTATCCTAACAATGACGATTTCTTATATCCGGCCATATCGTTAATTCTAGAAAACTAGGGTCAAATCTTTAAATTGGGTAACCAAACCGGCCATCTATGTAGAAATCCCTTTTCACTATCTGCCCGCTCCGCAGCGCCCCACCTTAGCAGCTGCCCATTGTCCCTAAAACCGTCTGAGTGTTGCCCTTTTCATCATACCCCATCAACCCACACCGATGGTGGCGACACTGCATGAGAGAGGAAAGATGCAGCCACTAATTTGCGGTACCCATCCCCATCTGGTGCCCACCCCACCCTGAGCAACCAAGCCCCTATGTGACCCAAATTTACAAATGGCAAGGCGATTACACACGTCCTTCAAATATGATTTTTGCTATAGGCTCAATCTCTTTTTTTTTTTTAGAGGTGGGGCGTGGGGTGGCATGTTAAATTTTGAATTTTAGCTTTGGTATGTGTTACTTTCTCAATTTTTATTTTTTATTTTTTATTTTTTATTTTTACGTATTTTTATGATATTTGGTCTTTTTTGTGGTCGAGAAAGGATAAGGATGAAACATAAATCCAAAATTTAAACCTCTAAATTATTATTTAAATTCGACATTCTTAAAATTTATCCCTAAAATTCATGGTATAGAGATATAAACGAACCCTTTATATAAGTTAATACAGATAGTATAAGAATAAAAAATTTGTTGTTCAAATTCAACATCCCTAAAATTCACGTAATAGAAATATAAACAAACCCTTTATAAATTAATAAAGATAGCATGGGAGTTAAAAGGCATTTTTTGGGTCAAGAAAAGGTGCAGATTGAGCACTAATTTACAAGTATGAAAAGTGTAATTAATGGCCAGGAATCTAAAATACATGGTATACTTTTTCGATGACCCTCAAAATATATGCTATAAAAAATTGTTAAAAAAAAACTATTAAAAAGGGCAGATCCAAATATGCAACAGGACGTATATATCCATCCAGCTCCTCTGTATCGTTAGGGTACGATTCATCACGTGTAGATATATATCTCCAGTATTAATTTTCAAACAAAGAAACCTGCGTATCAAATTCTAACACGTTACCTAGTGGATGCTCATTCTTTTTTTGATTTTTCCAATTTGGAATATATATCATTCGGTATGATTTTGTTGTCAATGTTTTTCAAAGTAGTGTGGCTTAAGAGTGCCGACTTTGACTATGTGGCAAACCTAGAGATAATGGTACTTGATTAGATATACACGTAGGTTGAGCAATACTAATTGTTCTCGCAAGAATATAACATCGTCCTCTCATAAAAGGTGGACCCTATTAGTAGGATTTGTTTGCGTCTTACACCGTAAATCCATCACTTTTATAACCCCATAAGCATATACAACATTTTTTCATGTAGAATATTTTACCAGCGAAACCTTGACACACACATATATATATATATATATATATATATATATATATTCTGGATCAACAAAGAACCTTACAAACAACGATATGTTTCTTTCATTGTTTGCTTGGTCTCTTATTCACTCTATTTGTTTTACTCATTTTGCATAAAATGCCTATTGCAAAGGTTGACTTTTTAGAACTTTGCTTTAACTCTTGGTGTTTAAGGAATATGCATAGGCTTTTCTATTAGTATCCTACGAGACCGTCTTTAACGTAACGCAAAAGTAAAAATCATGAACACGATAGTTATTGAATGTTGAAGTTGTGTAACATAATTTTAATTGACTAAATTTTTTATTCTTACAACAATTCAACACCGATAAGTGTTTAAGTTTAAGATGCTCAACATAGTTTTCAGATGATAATTTTTTGATTGATTGATGTTACGTTTAATGATGGTCATAACAATGTTATGCTTTTTTTCCTTCTACACATTACCTTTGAAGGACCTCTAAAAGTCATATATATATATATATATATATATATATATATATATATATATATATATATATAGACAGGGGGAAGTTTGTCAACTTGGACGGAAAGTGGTGGAGCATAGATGGCTGGATATTCCATGAAGAGAAAGAAAAATCGCAGACAGCCCATAAGATCAGAAAGCAAAGTAGAATTCTAAGAAAGGATAATAAATTAAACCGTTAAATTTGGCTTCGAAAAAGACCTCCATGATAGAGGGGTGGTACATCCAAACATATGCTAAAGGTTTATTATGCACGCTAAGTGGCTTACAGCAAAGAGCCAAGACATGTACACTCAAAAAAACATATACATACATATATACACAAGAATATAATATTTAAAAAAAATATTAGAGGGTCTAGATCTGGATGGATGAACTCAGTGGGGTGTATTATTCTTTAGCACACTTGCCAAGGGGAATGTTTGCGGGTCCCACCAAAAGGATCAAAGAAAGGCGAGTTTGTCAGATCTTTCTCAATCTTTCACTTTGGAAAAGAGGGGAGAGAGAGAGAGAGAGAGGTGGGCATTGAAAGCAATGATCATTCAAGGAAATGGGACATTGTGAGTGAGTCTTCAAAACTGTTTTGGATTATACAAGTCAGTAGGTGAGCTTTTGGTTGCGGCAGGTTTTTAGTGGCAGCTAGCTCTAATTAACATATATATATAAACGTACGTCTAGTATTTTTTTTTTTTTTTTGAAGATTTCCTCTATACATTCTTGCAGTAAGAGATCATGTGAAGAGAGAGATATCTAAAGATCAAGTCTTACCTGGCCAGCTCTTGCGCTCATGATCACTTTTTCTTCATTGGAGCTAATTGGCTGTACAATGGCATAAAAACAATATAATCCCTATATTATATGCTCTTGAGTCATGATGATTAGACCATATGTATCGTCATCACCTTAAAATAAAAACCTTTTTGATTACAAAACAGTACAAGAGGGATATGGCAGGATTTCCAAGCAAACACAAGTTTAATCAATACTATTTAATTCTATTGGTAAAGTAATTAATGAAAATAAGATGTCATTTAATTTCTCCATACAAAGTTTTACATTATACTACATTTATTTATTTTTATACCAAAAGCCAACCAATGACACACAATAGGGGGGCTATTCCCTTAGGTCTCTCTCTAGTGACTGATAGAAGAAAATTACATATAATAGTAAGAGAGCATCATTGTCTCTTCTCTTCTAGTAATTGTTACCCCAAAAAAAAAAAAAAATTCCAGGCTCTCATCATGACCTTGATCTTAGCCTCTTATCTTCTATCCCTTACAGAGTTTCCTCATCGGAAGTCAGCCTTTTTCTCTTGAAGCCAACCTAAAATAAGCTTCAAAATATCCCACCATGCTCAACGACTAAAGAAGATGATCATCATCAAAAGGGTAAATATGAGAAAGCAATTAAAGAGATTATTAAAAAAAAGGAAAAAAGAAGAAGAAGAAGAAGAAGAAGAAGAAGAAGAAGAAGCAGCCCATGTATCCTATGATCTGTTAGTTACCGTGAAGAAATCCAACAATATACCCACAATGAGAAATTAATATTAAAAAAACGCATTAATTAAAAAAAAAAAAAAAGAGAAGACCCCAAAATGCTTAATAATTCTCTCTCTCTCTCTCTCTCTCTCTCTCTCTCTCTCCCTCTCTCTTCTTTACCATGATCCTCCACCTAACATTCCAGTCCAATACCCAGATGAGTCAGCTCCTGCTTGCTCCTTAATATTATTCTGCTCATGAAGAATCCCAGTTGTGCTTGAAACTTGCTTCAAATCCTCAAATGGAAAGAAAAGTCTCCCACTAGTACTACTCTCTTGGACATGATTATGAAGAGCACTTGCATAACCACCTCCAGTAGTAGCACCACTCCCAAGCCCATCAAGGGAGAAATTCAAACTTGGCTTGAATTCAGGCAAAGAATTAAACCCTGACGTAGTACTAGTACTAGTACCATATACTAGTGTGTTAGGGTCTGGTATTGGCATGGGCATGAGGGAACTGAATCCCCTTGAAGTGCGCCCTGTGAGAAGCTCCAAAGCTGAAAGGTGAGATGTTGTTGTTGTAGTACTGGTAGTACTAGTAGAAGAATTAGTAGAAATATTATTATGGTTCTTGTCGGTGTTGTTGTTTTCAGTATTAATGTTGGGCAACTGAAGCAAGTCAGAAATATTCCTGAAATCTTGATGATAAGAACTAGTGTTCGATGATGGGAAACTCAAGTTTAGATCTTGGCCTTGATGATTGATGATGATCTTTTGGGGTTGAGTGGTGGAAGTTGTGGAGGGCTGTACCAGATCAGGAAGCCTAGTAGTGGAAATCTTTGATGAAGAAGATGTTGATGAAGGTGATGATAATGATGATGATGATGATCTCTTGTTCTTCCTTGACCCTCCACCAACAGGGATGTTCCTGAGGGACCCACCTTCAGTCCAGTACCTTCTACAAGTCTTGCAGAAGTATCTGGGCTGAGTGAGGCTGTAGTTGTTGTAGTAGCAGAACTTTGTGTTGGTTGAATTGCACCTTGGACAGTTTAGGGCTTGCTCTTTCTGTGGCCTTGCCAATTTCCTCTCTAAATTGCCGTTGTTGTTGGTAATTGCTGGCTTATTATTTGGACATGATGTGTTTGTGACTATCTCTTCTAGTGGTTTTACCACAATCTCCTAAAAAAAAGTGATTAAAGAAAGTCCATATAACTCACAAGATCAAAGAAAAATTAAAGAAGATCTAAAGAGAAGAAAGAAAGACAAACAAAGAAAAACAATTTTGAGCTTGCCTTTTTTTTTCTTTTTTGCTTTTCAGAAATATAAGATCATAGAGATCATCTTTTCCACAAAATGACAGAGTACTGAGAAAAGAAAAAGAAAAATAAAGAAAGAGCTCTCTTTTTAATCCCTTTTATCACATAAGCAAAGAAAAGAAAAAGATAAAGTGAAAAAACGTATTGAAGAACCGATAAGAACTAGATCCAACCCAAGTGGGGACTTTCGTCCACTAACTACACATGAGCAGTATCATCATCTTTTTCTTTTCTTTTCTTTTCTTTTCTTTTCTTTTTCATAAAGAAGATCAACACAAAAAGACATGGCTTCTCTCCTAAAAAAGGAAGAAGGAAAAGAAAAAAGGCCAAAAACCCAAGAAGAGAATTATGTTCTTAATTGAGTAGATCATCATGAAAATCAAACCAGCTTGAGGAATTATTATCAATCTCTTTCTATATATATATATGTATATATACCTGTGGCCATTGAGCAGTATCCATGGATGAAACTGAAGAAGAGCAGCAAACAAAAGAAAGAAACTGTTGTACTCGGAGGTAAAGAGAGAAAAAAGAAAAAAGAAAAGAAAAGAAAGAAAAAATCACTTTGTTTTTTTTAGAGAGCTAGTTCTTCTAAAGCTGCAGGGAAAGGAATGTTTTGAGAAGGGTTTGCGTGGACGTTCTAGGTGTTTGTATGACCCTTGCTTTATGTGTTGCGAGTATGAGAGAGAGAGGAGAGAGAGAGAGAGATTTTTTTTTTTTTATTTGTGTTGTACAACATAGTATTATATTCTTTGTCATTCTTGGAGTATTTTATTATAAGCTTCCGAGTGGGAATATTTGTCTGCAGATTTTATTAATTTAGTGTGGCGTTCTGGCCATGTTTATATAAAAAGTTTTAAAATGAAACTTTGTGGGTGGCTAAGTCTTAATTTGTGTGTTCATATATTTATAATAATATACATCCTCATGGAAAAGCTCTCTCTCTCTTTTTTTTTTTTTTTTTGCCTCTTTTCTGACCAGAAAACTGGGGTTAGGTCAGAATTCTTAAATTTTATTCAGTCAGCCTGGTTTCTTAATGAATCTCTTTTTTGAAAGAAAGTTTTTTTTTTTTAATATTTGGTTTTTGAATCACCATGGATTAGTAAACATTTAGGTCTCGTTTGTTTCGTGGTTCGAATCACGGTTCGAATCATTTTGCTACAGTATTTTCCCTCACAAAAATTTAAATCTTTATTCAAATACTCGAATCAAACGGGCTCTTAAGTTTTGGCCTGCTCTAATATGGTACTTAAACAAAAAGGAAAAAGGGCATATAATTGCACGTCTCTTTAATTTCCCAAGTGAGAAAATTTATTTACCACACACATAATGATGTTGCCTCCAGAAAAATTGACTAAACTGCATATTCATCCAATCCATGCTGTTTGTGCTTTTGAAAAACTGACTAGTACCACATAATCATTTTGACGAGTCATGTTTAGATGGACCAAATGAGTGAAAAATTAAGCTCACTTGTTTTGTACATTTTGTCAATGGGATTAACGGCAAGACTATTTGGGAAAATTAAATTTTGAAGCAACCCCAATTGAAATTTCCCTCCAAAAAAAATTGTCTGCTATTTTCTTTTTCATTTTTTTTATACTGTTATGTCACAAGAAAGATGGTATTTGTTAATGCTTTTAAAGATGGGAAGTTTTGGCTGTTTCTTGTTGCTTGTTACTCATTTTCAGAGACTTTTTTCAAACAGAGATGTCATTAAAGTCGACCCAAATTTGTATGCATGATTTTTGCAGGAACATGAAAAAGCGACTTGACTGCAGTACTGTACAACTTGGTTTTTTTTTTACCTCTTCAGAAGCCGACTTTCAACACGCTATTTATTGCTAAATCTAGATGTAAACAATATGTAGTTAAAACTACGTACAGGAACTGGGGTTTTCAATGCCATTTTGTGTAAAAAATAAAAAAAAGTTTATTAGAAAGGTTAGCTTAATTATCGTTTAAGCACCAAATAATGGTAATCGAAGAGCTTTCTAAGGTATTCAAGCCAAAAAGAAGAAGACAGAGATATTGATAGTAGCAAAAAAAATCCTACTGTAGGGTGATTGTTTAAACGTGAATTTTAGTTAAAATCATGTCAAAATAATATATAAGCATTTTGGTGGTAGAGATAAAAAAAGATATTTATTAATAGGTATTTATTTTTTAGAAGTCAGATTTATCAAAAAATAATTTTGATCGAATTTAATGGTTTTAAAAGGTACATTATTAATCAAGGTTATGCCAAAAAGCTCATATAATATATATATATATATATATATATATATATATATATATATGAGACAATGTAATAAAAAATTGAGGGTTCAAAATTTTGTTTGTGAACGATTTTTTTTTTTTAAAATCTCATATCATTGAATTTTTTAACCTATATAAGAGTGCATGTGACTGCACTACTCATTCTTTTGTCATCTAAAATGCTTGCGTTTTGTTGCCTCTTTTTTTATTAATTTTTTTTTGGAACTTTTCTCTTTTACCATTTCCTTCCCCTTTTTGTTTTACCATTTTCCTTCGATTTGTATGGTATAGTCTCCTACTTGAATTTTTTTTTTTTTAACTCCACCGTAGGATCATACTTTTCTTAACTCTATTTGTTTTTCATTTAAGGTGTTTGAGAGAGTAGTTTAAATCATTAGTTTGAGTTTAAGAATTATAGCTGTAGCTTTTCACTATACCATGTGAGAACTTCACATTGTTTACGGTTCAATTCAATGATTTGAACTATTGTTCTAAAGACCCTTAATTGTCTCTAACCAATGATGCTTCACTTATATTTTAACTTTTTTTTTTGGTACTGATCCTTTTTTTCTCTTTATTTCTTTTTATAGTGTGTTTGACAAACCTGTTTTAATTGGAGAAATATGTTTAAAAACTATAACATGTAAAAGCTTTATACAATACCTACTTTTTGATTTACACTATAGCTGTTAAGAGCTTTACATTATAGACTGTTTGAACTAGTGAGTTCGAACTAGTGTGTCAAAAAAAGATTATTTTTTAGCTCTATTTGTCTACTATAGTCTTTTGCTCCCAATTATTCTCCTATCTTTTTTGTTTACGTCCATCTTTCATTTCTCTCTATTTTAGCTTTATTGATCTCTCTTCCACTCCAAGTATATGAAGTCGTGCTTCACATAATTCTTTCTTTGAAATCATGAGCATTGACATATATACACATTTTTGACGATACATGTGCAATGCTAGATAAGTATTATTATTATTTTAATTATAACTAATATGGTGTTTGAAAAAGTAGTCTAAACTAATAATTTAAACTTTAAATAGTATAAAGCTTTCATATGTTACAACTTTTAAACATAAACTGATGGTTTAAATTACTCTCCTAAACATTCTATAAATCACTGCCACATATGCAAAAACATACCTATAATATCATTTATTCTCGACAGATTTTTATGTCTTAAAATATTGTGTAATAATTTTAGAATCGAGGCTATTAAAGGTATTGTCTTCGATGTAGACAAGTAAAACTTTTATTCCTTTGTTGATCTCTTATTCAATATTGTATATTTTTTTACTCTTCAAAACATTCATATTAAAAGTCAAAGCTTTCTCAATAGTTACAATAATTAATGCCTAACTCCTTCATTAACCTTAAAAAAAATTACATTAAATAGTACAATTTTAATTATTAATGTAAGCAAATAACACACTTTTAAAAATATTTAGGTACATAGCCTTTTTAGAATCACGTACTCTTTTTAAATACTTAAATTTTCAATTTTACTTTTTTTTTTCTTGTTGTCTTTCCTTTTGCTTTTGCTTTTGTTTTTCATTATTTTAATGTTGTTTTGTGTTTTTTACGTCATTTTATACCAAAAAAAATTTGGTTTTAATTTAAATGAGCTATTTATTTAACATTGTTATATTTTGGTTTATTTATTTTTAATCCCTATAAATAGTGGTCTAATTCCTTTCTCCTCCCAAATATATATATATATATATATATATATACACACACACTTTTTTAGCTTGAAGGTAACAGGATTTGAACTCTTCATTTTTAAAGATGAAGTCATGTGTAATGTTGTAGCTAGGCTAAGCCTGCAACCATATATCTTCACATTTTTTCCTCAACAGTTTTATTTGCAAAATGTCCAATATTTTTTTTATCCTAAAAACTGCTCGGAAAAAATATATTTGCTAAAATCTAATCAAGACAGATTCTTGTAAAATTTATAATATGCACTGGATGTCTTTAATTTACGTAGCATTATCAAGTTTAACTCTTCTTTCGTCCAGTTTTTATTATTTGACAGAAGATTAATGCTTTTCCTTTTTGAACCTATCTTCCATTCAATGAATTTTCATTTGTTGAATTTTTTTTTGTTTGAAAAGTAAAGCAAACAAAATAGATGGATAAACGAAAATAAAAGCAATAAAATGTTTTATATATATAGACATATAACAATCATGCTAGTTAATTGATTATTTGCCAAGATGTTGATCTATATTGCCTATTTAAAATAATTATGACACGTTATTTTTACATTCAAAATTACAGAATTTGTTGAAAATAACCTACTTTTATAGATTTTGGGAACCAAATTGGAATTTAAAATCGAAACTTAAACACTACAGTGTATGACAGCTTTATACTGTAGTATATTTTTGCTTTATATTATAACATGTAAAAACTCTGTACTGTAATATACTTTTGCTTTACAACGTAGCATATTTTTACATTATAACACGTAAAAAGTTTATATTGTGGCATACTTTTGCGTCTTTCTCTCCCTCCCCCCCTTCGTCATTTTCTAGTTACTACGCGAAGCCGCTTATGGCCACCCTGTTCCTGGGAAAAGATCTTGCTACGATGGGAGAAAAAATATCTATATAAATGGATATACTTTAATAAATAATCAAATTATTTTTAGGTGCAAAAACTCGTACAAATTGCTGGATAATATTATTTGGGCTTAATTTAAAGTCATATTCTTAAGTTTTTCAGGAATAACAATTTTTTTGTGAGGATGATATATAGGTATAGCATTTGATATATGAATTTAAAAACAATGAGACTCATTTAATTGGCATTTGGATCTATATTTGCTAAAATGATTTTGAACTTTAATGTGATGTTCAAAACCTATGCAAATCCCGTTTTGGAGAACTTTGTCCCTGCCCTTTAAGTTCACATGAACCATAGCCATAATTATGGTTTTCTCACAATTTTCATACTATCTAAACATCAGTATTTACATGATGTGATGTTTTATTTCATGTTCAGACATTTACTCTACTAAATATTGGTTCAAAACATTGTTCAAATTACATAGACATACACCACATCAATTTAAACCTGCATATCAAATGGATCTATAGATTAATGCAAATGCATGTTCTATAGTTAAAATACAACCCCAATCCAAATTCAAGGTAAAATTCAAAGCCAAAATGCGTAATCTTCAAAGGTACAAAACCAAACATGGTCTTTAATTAAAAACAAACAAACAAACACAGCCTTCTCGAATACACACACACACACATATATATATATAAAGAGACGGAAAAACCAAACAAACACAGTATAAACATTTCACATGCATGGCAGTTGTTTTACTTGTCACTTAGGATTCCAAGGAATGTGACTGACAAGTGCGCCAGCTCTATAAAGGACAGGAAAAGAAGATTGATTATTGAACGGCCCTGATTTGTTCACTTTCAATCCTGGTAATCATCCGATGGTCTATAAACAATGGGCCCCATCAACTCGCAGCAATGGTGGCCCACAAGATTTTTTTTGTTTTTTTAATTAAAGGGTTGTCTTCCTTTTGGAGCAATCTGCTATGTACATGATGACATCATTAGCATTGCCAAATCATACTTCCCACTATGGCCCACCTAGTGCCTTCTCAATATTCAACACGTGGATACCAATGAATGGTTTGATCATTACTGTGATTTCGAGAATTTCCCTCTGTCCCAAGTACCTCAAACACTATTTTGTCACGGTTAACTTACTGAACTATTAAACCATTGATACTTTGTCCTACTCTGTCAAGCAATCATCCTCAAAAATTCCAAAACAAGTTTGTCATGTAGTTTTTAAACTAGAGAGAGAGAGAGGAAATACGGGGATGACTCTCTTTTGTCTCTTCTTTTTCACCCCCTTATTATTAGTTTAGTAAATAAACTTCATGAAGCAAACAATGAAACAACCCCAACAAACAACCTATACATAGGCAGCCAGGAGAACCAAAAAAAAAAAAAAAAAAAAAAAAGAAGCAACAACTTAAACAAAGAAAATGGAGGACTCAAAGAGCCAATATTGTCTCAATACTAGGAACCAACCAAAAGACCTCATAATAAGAGATGAGACTGTTTATCTCTCTAACCTATCAGTTAAAATATTTTCATTCCATGTATTTTATTAAGATATCACATTTTTCCTTGTATTTTCAAGAATATCGTGATTGATTATATGTGTTTTTAATTTCATATTAAAAAGCTCACTTTTTGTGAAATTTAGTCAAAGCAAGTTGATAGACTATTTCAATATATTTTATAACACTGTATTTTTGACCAATTTGATCAACCTTGTGGTTAAAATGGTATTTTTATGCGTTAAAGTTTTAGAGTGTATTTGAAAACGTAGTTGGAACTATATGGTTGAAATTAAAACATTGTACATGTGAGAGTTTTATATTATAACATATGAGAGCCTTATATTGTAACACTTGAAATTAACAAGTTCTAACAATGTTGCCCAACAAAGCCTTATGAAATTTGTAAAAGAGGATTGATTTTTACATTAAATTAAAAAAAAAAAACAAGGAATAGTTGTAGCACTCTTAAATATACACATGCTAAATCATAAAAGGATAGTCGTGGCGTTCTTAAATAGACATGATAAATCATGACATATTGATGAAATACAAAGAGGTTTATGCATTTATCTTTCTTTTTTTTTTTTTTAAGATGAAAAAAGAAGAGTACACGAATTTTCCAAGTGTATTATTATACAAGTATAGAAAACAAAATAAAAATAATAAAATTGAATAGATACTCTCAGAGTATGGGATGGCAATTAGTGTTTGTTCTTGTAAACAATATTCTAAGTTGAATATTGAACAAAAATAATTCTATAAAAAGAAAAAAATATTTATTAGTTTTTATTTGAAATATATGTACACTGCAAATCATGGACGTCATTAAACACTCCCTCGGGAATTATATCACCTCCTCAATCAAAATTTTTTTCATTGTTATGAATAAATTATTAATTTATTAATATAGATGTTCATATTTCTTAATACCTTTATAAATTTGATTATCTTTATTATTATTATTATTATTATTATTATTATTCTACAATCTTCGTAATCTTACAATTACCACTCTATTGGTAATATTTTATTGTTGTAACTCATAAATACTTATAACTTTCTATATTTTATAATTCTTGACCTATATATAGAGCATTTAATAGCTTATTTTTGGATACATTAACATAATTAATAAAGAAAGGCTTTTTTTTCAATTTCTCTTGTGTCTTTCTATTTTTATTAATACAATATTGCTATCTAGTTATTTTGCATTTGTATATAACAGTCTTTCTATTAAAAAAAGTTGATAATGTCTGAGATCTATGTTTCTAAATTATTTATTAATAAAGTGTGACTCAAGTGATTTCAATTTTATTATAAGAACAATACCTTCTTATAGAAAAATACCAATAAATTATGTTACTGGTGCTAAACTACTACTCCTATATGACAATATATGGTCACAATAGTATACTATTACGCAGCATATATTATCCAGTTGATTAAAAATGTAACAATCATCACTATTGAAGACAATAATACATTGCCTGGCTTTTATAGTGTAGCTTTTTTTTTTTTTTTTTGAGAGAAGACTTTATTAAGTCGTTTGGGAAATAAGTTAAAACTAAGAGTTTGAAGTGGCGACATGTGAAAAAAACACTATTTAAAACTTGATTAGAACCACAAACTATGGTTTCCGAACGCCTATTAATCTAATGTGATCGTTAATTTACCTTTTTTTGGGAAGTTTATAAGAAATTATTGGACACAAATGTTGTTTTGGCCAAACGAGTTTTCTTGCAAAAGTACGAGTGCAATTCTGTGAAACAAAAAAAAAAAAAAAAAGGCGTGAGTGGAATTCTCTATTGGGTGTCTTTAAGGAGGACATCATATTAATAATGTGTTTCTAAACATTTAGTGGAAAGCACATCAAAATAAAAAACTTTGCTAAACACATACATAGTTTAAATTTTAACAGAAGAGTTTCAACTTTTTATTTTAAACCGTGTATTATAACATGTGAGAATTTTATGTTGTAATAACTTTATATTAATTTAACATGTAAGAGCTTTACAGTATTTACAATTTGAATTTTAAAAAATAAAAACTCTTTCTCCAAACAACCTAATAGATCTTAGCAGTTAAAAAAAAAAAAAAAAAACTATTAATAGTGCATTTCTCGTGTCCTAGCCTAGAAATCTCATTTTGTTTACAATAAAAATAAAATTTACACGGATTCCAATTTATTAATCCCACGGGTGAATTACATAGTGACACCTTTTACTTTTAACTATTTTTCAATTTGTCATTTTGTTCTTGTAAACTACAAATATATTTTTAAAATTTTAAAAATTTATTTCAATTTCATCATTTCGAATAAAAAAAATTAGACAAAACCACATGACTACTCTTAAAATAGTTTTGAAAATATTTTATATATTAAAAACATAAAAAAAAATTGTCAATCAAAACACCAAATTTCAAAAACAGATTTTAAGTTTTATAACTTTTTAGATTTTAAAATGTTTTTTAAAAATTTTTATGAAAAAAAAAATATAGTTTATAAACAAATTAGGTTCAGTAAAGAGTATTTTTATCTTATCTTTATGTTTTTTGAGTCAAAAGAGTCTATTAGGATAAAATTAAAACAAGTTTTTCAAATTTAAAAACTACTTTTATAATTTCTTAAAATTAAATTTTTTAAAAAAATAATAATAAAAACATATAAACTAATAACCTGTTTGTTTCGAGAACTTTTTAGATTCTTTATGTTCAAATTTGAATTCGAGTATTAAGAATCTTTTGAATATATGTTTGTTTCCCCCAAAATCTAAATTCTTTGAGTATCAAGAATCGAAGTTTTCAGAGTTCTGACTCCTCCTAAACTTTTGATACTCGTATATCTCTGCTATAGTAAAAACTAAAATTTTCTCTCTTATATTTGAGGAAAAAAATCATAACTTCTTCATTTGTTATCAAATTGAGATGATTATTTTTTCATTGTGTTCTTAGTGAAGAAAGAAATAAATTAAGATTCATATTGCATATTTTTTAGGACCATTAATATTAAGATTTTATTCGATTTGTTGATAAATCAAAAATTGTTTTCACTATCTCTTTAAACACAAATTTCAATTTTATTCCATACTCAGATTAAAATTACATATCTAAACGTTAATTCGAATAACAATTTAAATCACTAACTTAAATTTTAATTCAAATTATACTGACTTAATTTAAATCATAAATTTAAATCTATATATTAAACGAATCCTAAGAGATATACTTGTGAAGTTAAAACCTTTCGTCCTCTTGTACGGACAACCCTATGTAGCTGCGTCAGTAGATAATATTAATAGGTACGCTTGTCTTCCACTCTAGTAGAAAAGCGAATGCAATCTACAACTCACAACTGCCGTAAAACGACGACGAATAGAGGCCGTCCGATGTAGGTCCTCTTCCAACGGGTAGGACCCAACCCATCCTCCAATCAGAGGCCTGCCACGATGGTTGACCCTGCAGCAACACGCATGTACAGGCGCACAGACAGAAAAGCCCCGTCTGAAATTGAAAGAGAACCGGAGCAAATGGGCGGTGCGAGTTGATTTATGGGAGGGCCCACAAAAGTTCTCACGGGGGCCCACAACTTGAATAACACATTCACTAAATCCAACCGTAGCCGTCAGATGAGAAGAACTGCCCGTGATGACGCGTGATTGACGTGGACCGCAAGTGCTGGTGCGTGACACGTCAGCAGGAATATATTTTTGAATGTTTCTCAATTGCAACTTGGTTTATGTTTTGTGTGTGAATAGAATGAACAATTGAATTGTTAATTCATACCTTTCACTATCGACAATCTTAAAATCTAAGGGGCTTTGGTCATAATATGAGATATTAAAAATCTTATGGAATGTGAAAATTTTGATTTCTTGGTCAATCTCGGCCGTCCAAGTCGACCACATTTGTTTTGAAAAACGGGTGGGAATAAGATTTTTTAGGATCCACTAAATCTTAGTTGCATTATTATATATATAGTAATTATTATTATTATTATTATTATTTAGTTGGCCGGTAAGTATAGATAGATGATAATGAGATTGAAATTCCATATGCAAAAATTTCTTTCATTCTTTCAACCGTAGTTTACCAAATTAACTAATATTTAGTATTTTAAAACAATCTTATAACTTGTTTTCTACATTTTGAATCATGACTTTGTGTATTTTGGTCTTATAGTCATTTTTTGAGAAGAGAAGAATAAATTGTATGATGGTTCTTCAATTATTTAATAAGTGGCATTTTGGTCTTTTATTTTTTAATTTTGGCTAAAGAGTCCCTTAGCTTTATAACCCTTTACAATTAATGGACTTCCGTCCAAATTCGTTAAAAATTTGACAGAAACATGCATGTGCTTATGATGTGACTTGATTTTAAAGGTCTAATAGTAAAAAAGATAAAATCACACTATCTATGTATTAATAAAAAAACTAAAAAAAAAACAAATGGCAAACTAAAAAAAAAGCCAAAAAAATCATATAAGTGAAAAGCCAATTGTTCACTCAAAAAAACCACCATTTGTTTCGTGTGACCCATATGAGAATCTTCATTTTTCTTCTCACTAACATGTCCATCACTCTCCTCCAAAACCAAACGAAATTGCCATCAAATCGCAAATTTTTCTTCCCTTGTAAATAACTACCCAAACAAACAGACAAAAGTTCTTTCTTTCACGTAGGGTTGGCAATTTAAGTCACGATACGATGACACAATACAAATCCGACACGAAAAATACGGGTTAGAGTTGGGAAAATAAGCCTTGGGTTGGAATTGGGTCGAACCCGTCTGACCCGTACAAAAAACAGGTTGGGTTTGGGTCAACCTGAATCAACACGAAATCAATCTGAAATAACCCGTTAAAAATGTGTCGAAATTAGGTTGACCTGAAAATTAACCTGAAAATTGTTAATCAACCCGTGTAATCCAAATTGAACTCGTGTGACCTTAATGCAACCCATATAACCTGAAATTAACTTTAATGTGTCAAATTAGTCTAACATTTGTTATATATCTAGCTTGATATGATTCTAATTTCTAGCATATTTGTTTTTGTTAAACTTATATAAAGTTTTGTTAACTTTTTTGATGGTTTTGTTTTGTTGGGTTATTGTTTATTTTATAGGCTTATTGTTGGATCTATCGTATTGCAGGTCTATCGGGTTTAGCGGGTCAGTGTGTCGTGTTAACACGAACATGCACAAAGTAGTATATTGACAGGTTGCGGGGGTCGGATCAGGTCAACCCGTCTATAAATTAGGTCGTGTCTGAGTTGGGTTTTGTTGACCCGTCAAGTCACGGGTCGGGTTCATGTTTACGTGTTAACTATTTATATAAGGGCTCAATCCGATTCGAACCCGACCCGTGGAACCAAATTGCCAGCCTTAGTTTTAGGCCTTTTTTGTGTTCGTTTTCTTAGGGTCTTAAAAACTCTTCACAATGGAGACCAAATAATAAATTATAATTTAATGAAAAATCAAATTAAAAAAAATCCTAAAAGAATGTCTGTAACCCTGCAAGTAACAATAATAGCAACATCGGAGTAGAAAGCAAGGCTCCATAGACGAGGGGTGCTCACGCCGCCTAAAGTGGGGCGAGCTCGCGTCACTGGAGAGGGTGGGGAGATGGCGAAGGCGTTTGCGCTGGTGGCCAGCTCGGGGGGGAGTTCCTACAGTGCTAGGTCCGAGAGGGGGATCAGAGTTTGCACTAGATCTGGGTTAGGGGGCTGGCGGCACTCACAAGGTTGGTTGGGGAATGGGCTGGTTGCGGCGGCGCAACATAGTGGTTGCGACGGCGCATGTTCGACGATGATTCCCATTCTGAACCAAACAGCTATTTCAAATTGGGATCACGCATTGAATAATGGTAGAGTTACGAAGAAATAAGGCGAAAAAAAAAAAAAAAGCAATCTGATGTAGGAGAAGAAATTAAGGCAATCTAATGTAGCGGAGGAGAAGATAGAGCCATTGATTTGGAAAAGAAGGGAAAGGAAAGGGGGACATTTTAGTACTTGCATCCTCAAAACAAGTCATGTAAAGGGCACAGCGTGTTTTCGTAGGCAGATTTTGACGAAAGGGCAAAAAAAAAAAATCCTAATAGAAGAAATAGTCTTTTTTTTTTTAACAGAAAAAAATATGTTTTTTTAGACAGTTAAACTGTTTTAGTTTTTTTTTTTTTAAAAATAAAAATAACTGTAACTAGAAGAGGAATCTCAACAGAGTAAAAAAAAAAGAAACCGTTTTGATGTTTAAAAAGTCTTTTTTTACCAAAAACTGTCCAAAAAAAAATTGGACCATTTATCAAAAAAAATTGGACCATTTATCAAAAAAAATTTTCCTAGGAGGCCCTTTTTAAAAATCCCTTGTTTCTGTTAGGTATTTGGCGGATTTGGACGGTAGAGTTAAGAGATTTTTTTGTCAAAATTAATAAAAGAGGGACCAGCGTGTCAACTATTAAGAAATTGAGGGACTATCTAATGCAATTTACTCTTTTGAGAAAGCAACGAGAAGGAATTAAACATTTTATTGTTGTGGTATTGTACAAATATATATTAGCTCACTATATTTCACCTTGAATTTACGTTTTCTAAAACTTTATACCATTTATTTACTATAATAATGTAAGTTATGGATTCTGAGTGAGAAATTCTGTGATCAGCAAAATTATGTAGTATTTGGTTATTTTATTTTTAATTCTTAAATGTATATACAGGAACATGCAAAATCGTTCCTCGCCCCTAAAACACATATAGTCACGTATTAGTTTGGTTTTTTTAGCTTAAAAAGAAAGAAGGCGGCCTTATTATACAACACGTGGCTAATTAGCAAATGGGCTTAAATTAGATAAACTAATTAAAGGCGTTCAAAAGCATGAAATTAGAGGTTATTTGGCCATTAGTAAAATAGGACTAGGGAAGGCCGGCACACCACAAAGGGACCACAAATTCCCACCTACTAATGCACTTTGAACTTTGAAGCAAAAACGTTTTTGTTTTCCTTGGAGTGCTAATTTCTGATTTGGGTTTGGGCTGGATTTACCAAAACTATGGAAATAGATAGAAGGAAAAAGATCAACATCAATCACTTCACCATTTATGCAAAATTTTCATGTTTTCTTTTTGGTGGAAAAAAAAATTCATGTTTTTTATGTGGGAGTTTATGCATAATGCATGTGGCTAAATAATACGTTGAAGCGGAAAAATAATACTCTTCTATCTCAAATCATAGTCTTGATTTGAAAAACTTTATTGTTGTGTTAGGACTAGTTACGACTTTATATGGTTGTCGGTATCAATATGATTCTTAAATAAGACTTATATTTTTGCCGACTAAAAAAATGAATAGTAGCAACTAGAAAACAATTATATAATTCATCTTTAAGTAGCTCTCTCTCCCTCTCTTTCCCCACAACCTCACTCAATCTTCGCCCGTAAAAACTATATAAAAAATGCATGCTTGATCACTCAACTCCAACGAGTACCACAAGTCCAAACTCAAGTTTAAAAACAAAAGAAATTTGTTTTCTTTTCTTTGAAATGATGGAGCAAGGAAATAACATGGGAATTGGCTATATGAATAAAATTGTGTCGACTTATTTATTGTGATGCACATGATGATTATTTAATACTACGAGGGGTCAAAGATGTGGACGTAACAACTGTATGAACGGCCAATATTAATACTAAAAATGAGAACACAGCCACTTGTTTGGTGCCTACTGAGGGGCCTCACGAGTCACCACAGCACTATATAAGCTAGCTTCCAAGAAAATCCAACCCCATGGTCTCCATCAATAGGGCACAGATATGACTAGAGCTTGGACCACCACATCTGCCTTGGTCTTGTTTCTTTTGTTGATGAAGGAAACTCCTGAAAATTGACCTCCATTTGCTTCAAAATAATAATAATAATAATAATAAGGGGTATTAAGCCAAAAACAAAACAAAAATCAAGATGGTTAAATGGGGGAGATAAAAGGGACGGTAATTTTTCTTAATTTGGTTGTTTCTTAATCTGTTTCGTGGGTTTAACCCCTTCCTACTAAAGTTTACCTAGAAATCTACGACATATTTATTGGCAGGAATAAAACGTGTTATTAATTAGGTTAAATATCACTTTTTAAGTTAGTTATTCAGGCGTACTCCTTTAAGTTGAAATACAAGTAATTTTTTTGAGTAAATTACATTGGCATCCTCAATGTTTTAGTAAAATAACAAAGACCAAAAACTAATTACATTGACATCTCCCAACTATTCAAAAAAAATACAAAACACTCGTTCTGTTAGTTGACCATTAATTTTGTTTAAAATGCGAAAAATGCTGCTCTTTCCATCAAAAAAACGTTTTTAGTGGTTTATCCTACTAGCAATGATGATTTTACTCTTCTATGACATTAAAAAATGAGTTTAAATTCCCCTAAAATGAGTTTAAATGATTTTTATCCACTTGTAACCATAAATTTCACTGTAAGGGTGAATAGAAATTTTTTCTGTTCCTTTTTCTCCAAAATAAATAATTATGTCTCTAATAAGATAAAAGCCCACAATTTCAATCTCCGTTTCAAAAAAGAAAGTCCACAATTAATTCGTCGAGCATATAACATTCAAATCCACACTTTTAATCTTTAATGTTAGTTGTTATATAAACTAATTAACAATCATACAAAGTAATCACAATCACACAAATAAAATCAAAATCACACAACAATCTCAACAAAACTAAAACAATTAGTTCCAACAAAAACTAAGACTAATTAATTCCAAAATAATAAAAACTCAATTATAAAAAATGCTCTATATTTTTTTTCATAAAACTTTAAAGGGTATAAACCAAATTATAATTTCCTAAAAAAAAATTATAAAAAAATTTTAAAAAATGATATTGTTTTGGGGGAAAAACAGAAAAAAAAAAAAATTTGAACATGTATTTAAGAAAACAAAAAAAAATCTCACTCTCTGTCTCTCTCTGTCACTCCCCCATCCTCCCTCTTTCTTTGTCTGTTGATTTAGGCCACGAAGTCTAGGGGGGCCTCTAGGAGGGGGCAAATCAGGATGGTAAGGGCAAGGAGGAGGGTGTGAAGTAGGGTGGGCAAAGCCTAGGGCGATGGGGTGGAACTCTGGGTAATGTGGTGGAGTGTGGGCAATGAATGACAGGGAAAGGGCTGGGGGTGGGGAGTGGACGGATAGGGAGCCTAGGCGAGAGATGTTGGTGACAGGGTCAGGGTGGGGGGCGCTAGGCTTTTATTTATCTAGGAAAAAAAGAGCTGATATTTGGGATGGTTTAGATTAGGACTTTTTAGAGCGATGGATGAGATTAAAAAAAATATTTTAGCCGTTTCAAATTAAAAACTAATTAATAGAGTTAAGTTTAAGGGACGTCAATATAATTAGTTTTGATCAAGAGGGTTTAAGGGACGTCAATATAATTAGTTTTGATCAAGAGGGTTTAAGGGATGTTAATGTAATTAGTTTTGATCAAGAGGGTGCTTCTTCTATTTTGACAAAATTAATCAGAAAGTATTGTGTTATATATTCAATTAGAATAAATAACTCGCTTAGTCCCTAATTTTCTTAAAAAAATACAATTTGATCCCCAAACCTTATTTATTTATTTATTTATTTGGGTCTATCCGTTAAAAAAAATGCAATTTAGTCCATAGCCATTAAGTTTAACTGTTACAAAATGTTTTGACTATTTTAACGAGGGAATTTTAGTAAAGTATCTAATATTGTTTTAAAGAAATTCAAATTAAAACATATTTCTTTAAAAAATTAAATTTAAAATGTAAAGAAAAAAAAATATCAGCAAAACAATAAAAAAAAACAAAAAAGAAACAAAAAACTGAGAACCTAACATTATAACAAGGGCAGACCAGCCAAACACTATAAACACCCCACCCCCTGACCTCCCCCCTCCTGATCTTTCTCCGTCCACCCGCCATTTGCTGCCAACTCTACCATCAGTCTGTCATTGTCCGTTCTTCGAAGCCCCCACCTCTTTGCCCCTCACTCACCGTGAACCGCCGTCAATTAAGGCCAGACAGTCGCGATATTTCCCATCGTCACAGTCCCTCTCTGCTGCTCCGCCACCGTCACTAGGAGCACCATTCACCTCAAAATTATCCGTCAACCAAAACTCCATGTCCCCGACCAAACAATGACATCGAAATCCCCTCGTTCTTCCACGTCATCTCCTCTGTCTCAGCCATTTCGCCTCTGCCCGCCGCCAGAACCGCTGCAAGGTGAGGGCGAAAGAAGGGGGTCATGTGGGGCTATGGCGACGCCGGGCCGGGCCGGGCCGGGCTGGCTATCACTAGATGACGGTGAAGGCAAAGGGAAGGGGGTTCGTGTGGGGCAACGGCGACGCGAGGCTAGACTGGCCGTCGCTAGGTGAGGGTAAAGGTCAGAGAAGGGAGTCCCCATAGCTGGTTGAGGGTGAAGGTGAGGACAAAGGGGTCGTGTGGGGCAATGGCGATGCGAGGCCGGGACTAGCCATGGCGGGTGAGAATGAAGGTGAGGAAAGGGAGGTCGGGTGGGGAGGAAGGCGGCGCAGCACGACAGGTGTTCGCCGTGAGGGGGGTTCTTTGCTCTGTTTGATTTATAGTACAGAGAGAAGGAGATGGGGAGACAGAGCGAGAGTAGAGGGACGGAGAGGGAAAAAAATTAGAAAAATTGAAATAAAATCTTTTTTTAATATATTAATTATTTTGAATGGGTAATTTGATAACTTTGATTAAAAAGGATCCAACAATTATTTCTTTTAGAGATTAAATTGCATCTTTTTTAAATAGTTAGGCCTAAATAAAGCACCAAAAAAAAGATTGGGCACTAATTAAGCTATTTGTCTTTTTTTTTTTCCCTCGCAAAAGTGGAATGTTTGAAATCTAACTTTTTAGAGGTTGTAATCTTCTATATCACTTAAATAAAACTCATTTTAGGCCGTATGTGTATATTTAGTGGCATATTAATCTTTTTGGACTATTTATTTTAAATTAATTTAAAACCTATACTTTTAGTCTTGGATCTTATCGAATTTATACATTCAAATTTAATTTAATACATAAATTTATACATTCTTTCAATCGATATTCAATTTTGACCTAAAAATTACATAAAATTCCCTTTAAATTCAAAAATAAGAAAACTTTATAAATTTAAAGAAACCTAATATTAAGGTTTTTACTTCAAAAATGTATAGAAGACCTTTAAAATATGTGTATTGTGTGTTTTTGTTTGTTGTTTTCTTTTTATTTTTTGAAAGTTTTAATTTTTCTTTATTTTACTAAATGATAATTTGGCCATTTTAAAAGTCAAAATCAACTATTAATTGAAGAAATGTATAAATTTGTTTATTAAATCTAATATGAAGATATTAATTTGATGAAATTTAAAATCGAAGGTATAATGTTTAAATAAACTTAAAATACATGTTATAAAAAGATAAAAAAAAACCTTATATATAATACTTGCATACATATATGTATATATAGAAACTTGTTTATGGTTCTTTGGAGAACTGTAACTCCACATAGTATATAGAAGTGAGAATCATAACATGGTATTTATTTAATATATAATAATGACGTTGTAGAGGCATAACAATAATATGAAATAATTAAAATTTTTTGGAGTTACACTTATTCAATGTTAGTAATATGCTGAATAAATATTGTATTACGTAATAATATGGTTCTCCTTGAAAGACTATAACAAAAACGATATATCTTTAAGTTTTCAATAGTTATGTTTTCACCGATTGTTACAAATTTAATTATGATGACATAAAAAGCATACTTAATTATATTTGATGATGTGATGCTTATATGACTTACAACAACAGGTTTAGCCTTGAGTATTATTCAAAAGTACTCTTTATATCAACAAGTTATAACCGAGAAGATGGACTGAGATCACGAACTCGAATCAAAATGTTTATATGGTTTGCCATATGACTTGAGTGGAATGCACTAATTGTAATCTCCGACATTGATGGAACAATAACTAGACAGCTCCCGATCTTCATGGTTTCTAATTTCTAGAAAAAGGGTGTTATTATGAACTGCTCAAAGTCCATCTTTTGCCAAACTTGATATTGTGTATGCTTTGTGAACTATGGACTCATTTGAAAGTTTGATAATGTCTAATAAGTAGAGTGTTTATTATTCCACGTCAATTGTTTCACAAGTATAGCGGGGTTTAAACCGCATGAGTTTTAAAAAAAGACTTTTTACAAATTATGTCCGAAGAGGCATAAAAGTCATATATATGGTTAAAATTGCTCATATTATCTAAAAAATCTGTCTTGATGTTTTTCTCTCATATGATTCTATTTCTATCTCTCTTGTGGTTTTATTTCTCTCCTTGATTTTGTTTTTCTTCCCTAATAATTAGTTTAACTCTTCTACTTCTAGTCTTGGATAGATCTATAACAAAATTTTGAAACCCCATTGAACAACAGCCCTTTTGAGTTAGTCAAAGCAGGCTTATGAAGCCTACTTTATACCATATAGGTCCTTATTTAGTCTACAAATATGATTAGGCTTTTTTGGGCCTCATTTTGAAAAGTCTCATGCTAGTTTTTATTCAAAGAGGCATTATTCATATCAATTTGTTTTATGTCAAATCCAGTTTAACAAATGTAAATACGGCTTTGATTGTTGAGGGCTTTGCAACTGAAACAAAAGTATCAAAATAATCAAGTGCTGCTGTTTTTTAGAGACTCTTTGCTACAGGTCTGGCTTTGAAATCGTTCCTCGAATTTGTTAAGCCGTTCATGTGGTTGGGCTTGGCACGATTCATAAAAATTTCGTGTACATTTGTAACGTCCCGAAATTTATTTAACATTAATGTAATGTAAATGATGAATTAGTGTGCCATAATTAAAGTTTTAACTTTAATTAGATTATTTGGTTGGATTTTTAGTTTTTGGTTGTTTTGTTAAATTGATGTGTTCAAAAGATTTCTTATTGATTTAAAATGATGTTTTGAGTTTTAAAACACAACAATTTGTAAAATGTTAAAAATACTCCGTTTTGCAAAACCGTGGGCGGCACATGGTTTTCGCACAGTAAAACCGCCCACCGATTTTCTCTATTTATTTCCCTCTTCTCTCTCTCTCTCTTCACTCAGCTCCCTCACTCTCTCTCTTCCCTCCCGTGGATTCCCTCTCGGCAGCTCCCTCTCTCTCTCAATCTCTTTCAAAAATTTTTGATTTCCATTCGAATCCAAGCTTCGGAACAGCAAGGAGGAAGCTCGGGGACGTGATTCGGCAACCGAGAACGCGGATTGAAGCTTCGATTCGAGGTTAGATTCGAAATTTCTAAACTTTTTACAAAATTTTTGATTTTGTGTGTTTTTGAAATCTAAGTTTGTTTTAGCTTAGAAAACCGTGGATTTGTGTTAAATGAGCTTAGAACAACTAGAATCTAAACCTAGATTGAAGAAAAACGGATTGGATTCAAGATTTTCATTTTTCTCCTCTTTTTCTCATTTTCAGATTTTTGAGGATTTTGAGTTTAAATGTTGTTTAAATGATTCCAAACATGTTCTAGAATGTTTTTCTATCAATTATAGTTGTTTTTCATGCCTGGGATTTGAGAAAAACAGGTTAGAAACAAGATTTGGATTTTGGGGATCGAGAAACCCGTGGCTGGGATTTCTGGATCTTCCCAGTTCGGCAGGCCGAAGTTCATGTTCGGCAGGCCGGAGTGATGATCGGCAGGCCGGTGTTCTTCCGACCGGCAGGCCGAACCTTGTTTCCGGCAGGCCGAACTGTACAGTTCGGCAGGCCGAAGCAGGGCGTCCGGCAGGCCGACCGAGGCATGGAAAATTTTATGATTTTTACCCGATTTCATTGTTTTGAACCCTGATTTAAATCCCAACCTTATAGGATGATTTTAATGATACAAATGGCACACTAGGACATCATGAAATGATTTAGTAACATAGAATGTTTCGAATTAGATATTGATCGACTTAGTTTGTATCTAGGATTGTTCGTGGTTCCGTGGAGCTAACGTATAGCGGATCGGGATTACGGTGTGGGGTACCGGCACGAGTACTGAGGTAGGACTTCTATCCTATTTCTTTGGTAGCCTGGTTTTGAAATGATTTGGCTTTGAAAAGGATTTCTATCAAAATGTTTTCAACGGTTGTTTGAAAATGGTTTTATCGGTTATATTTTTATATACCGTGACATGAAATGAATTTCATAATGAATGTAATTGACAACACTCGGTAATTGGGTTTTGAATGATAATGATAATAAACACATGGGCATGATGCCATATCAGAGATCGGGTCGTGATCGACCTTGGGGGCAGGTCCCGAAACCCAGCTGGGCCACTACGGTGGTGATTTCATGGTTTGCCTAGGTAAAAGTAAACTGGTGTTTTGATTTGACGAGTAGACTGTTCTGTGTCAGAACGGTTCTACTCAATTTATTTATTTAGTTATTCAAGTTCCTTTTCTGTATAACTCCTGATAATGTTATGTTTCTTTGCATTAAATTATTTTATAAAACTTAGTCCTACTGAGCCTTTCGCTCACGTTTTATCTGTTTTAAATTCCCCCCCTTCTAGGTGGTTTCCCATTTAGGTTTGGAGAAGATTCTTCGGACCGAACTCAGGAGCAATAGGAGAATTTATTTACATTATGTATTTTATTAATCAAGGCATGTAAGACTTAACTTTATTTGTACTTGGACTGTAATTGTATTTATGATATTGTCAGAACCATGTGTGTGCACAAGTTGTGGGTTGTGGAACCCATATTCGCGGTTTTTATTCAATTATTGTTATTTGTTTAATGATTTTAAATTCTTTATCAAATGTGGTGGAAAAATCTCTTTATTTCTTGCTTAATTGGATTCTTAAACTCTCGGTTTTTAATTAAATTCTCTTTTAATTAATCTAAATATTCTGCCACGTCACCTCCCGTACTCCGGGGCATGACAACATTATTTCCACTAAAATCTTTTGCTCTCAAAATTACTATTACTTAATTATTTATACCGCCTGTGTTTTTTGAAACGCCAATAAAACAACGCCACAATGGTTGCCCATGCAAAATAAAAAGACACTTGTTCGAGAGGCTTGAGAACAGGGACAAAGTTACACATGGATCAAAATGAGCGACCGTCCCTTGAGCGTTTTTTCTTTCAATATTGTATATAAAATCTTATTATTAGAATTACTTTCTACTCCTTCCCATCTATTCTTATTCCACTCTCCTTAAAATTATATATCTCTTTTATTTAATTTTTTTTTATAATATTAGTATACGCTTCGTCCCTTTTGGCTAAACTATCTCGCTCCGTCCTTGCTTGGGAGACAAGCAATTGACAATGGTCCACCTGCATCTTTGTTTGCCTTTGAAGCTGTCAAAAACAGCTTACACCTCACCAAAATTAATAAAACTAATATTTATCACTTTGTTTTTTGCACCGATGAAAATTGGATTTATTAAAAGAGAAATATCAAGCCGCGGTACTTTGAACAAGTTGTCCCAACCAATTCTCAATAGTCGCCATCATACTTCATGCACCAAAATTAATGTTTTAGTCTCAATCCATTTCTTTAATTCCTGTGAAAATATAGGAAGAGCCAACGTTTGTAACTTTTTTCGTTCAATAATATAATTCTATTTATTCATTCATATAACTTTTAAATTATTTGTATATAACGTAATATAATATTATAAATTACATTTTAACAAACTGAATGTCGTAACTAATGAATAAAGTCACATTTCAAATGAAAAAAGTTACAAAACCAAAAAATAAATAGGGCAAATTAAAACAGAAAAGAAAAGGGAAAAAAAGCACATTTACCACGATTTTTTTCTTGTTATCAGATATTTCTTTTTTAGTAAATTTAATTAATGTATTTGGCCTTATGAATTTATAGCTTAGGTCAATAGTCAAATTGGTCCAATTTCCTGAATAGAAAAACAAGAAACATGCATATCCCCGAATACTGTGGTCATTTCCACGAAATAATAAAAAAAGTGGAATTTGAGTGTGCCCTATTCAAACTTGGCTTTGGTAGTGGTTGGAGCTGACGAAGTCAGACTCATCCAAATAGTTCTTTTTTTTTGGGCAACTAGATATCCAATAGTGTTATGCACAAGAAAATAACAAGTTAACAAATTCATTCTCTTTAAATTTTTATGCTCCTCAATTATAATTAAAAAAAAAAACAATATGGCACGCTTCTATCAAAAGGGCAGGATGAATATTGCTAAAAAGGGTTGCATTAGAATCCATTATAACGAACAAATTTCAATTAAACAATTTAATAATATATATTAGGTATAATATAAATATTACAGTTTGGATTTGCGGATTAGTAAATGCTCATCTCGTAATTTAATCTATAGTCCTAATCTGTTACCAATTTGAAAATTCATCCAATTCTAAAATTTGAAGAATTAGTTTTAAACAAGTTTGTAAATTTGATAAACGTTCATGGTCTTATATTTTTCTTAAAAGAAAAAAAAAAAGAAAAGAAAATCTTACCCTTAATTTCATAAATTGAAATGTCAAGCAACATTGAATTAATAGGATGTTTACAGCATAATTAGAACCATAAAAAACGATTCAATCTATTTTTTGTTACAGAGTTTTTTTATCGTAAAATTTAAAACATAAGTAGTCTAAATCACACTTTTATGGCTCTAAAACATGTTTACTTGTGGGCCACATATGAGATTAGTGTGTTTATAATGACCAGAAGTTGAAAGTCAAACAGATTTGTTTGATGACGCGTCGCCTACACAAGTCGTTCAACTAGGCTTGCCGAAAAGACTTTCACCGGTCAACTACGTTTTCCTGTCCCCTCTGTATCATTAGCTCATGTCGTGTTGTAAATAAGAAGTTATTAATGTAACATTAATCTCTTTTTGAAAGGAAAAAAAAAAAAAGAAATTGTCTAAAGTAGAAAAAGAAGACTCTTGTAATTAACGGCTAAAACAGAGTGTCATGTCACATCTTTTCAACTCATGAATCCATAATTTGGAAAATGTAATAATTTATTTAATTTTTGGAAAATCGTTACATGCAAAATCATTTTGCAATTAAATAAGCTTTTTGGTGTACAGTAAAAAAAAGATAAAAGGGAAAAACAAATTTTTTTATGGGCAAATTGGTCGTTTCACATCTTAATTAATCGAAAGTAATTTCGAATGCCATGAGACTAGCATCGTCAATTACGTAGTGGCACTCCTTTATTATATTAATTAATATTAAAGATACCTTAGAAGAAGTTAAAAGTCCACGGTTATTCATTTTTTACCATATATTGAAAATTTTATGAGGATACAAAAAGTGTAAACTTTGGTTTCTTTAAAAGCTCCAAAAAGAAAATGGAAAATTCAATGTTAGACGCTCTGTGTGGTACGACATTTATGAAATTGGAAAGTCACACGAAGCTTTCCAATTTACAAAATGTAAACTTTTATTTTCTTTAAAAGCTCCTAGAATAAAATGGAAAATTCGACGTTAGACCCTCTTATGTAGTAAAACATTTATGGAATTGGAAAGTCACACGAAGCTCAGAACCCAAACCACAATGTTAGACCCTAAACCCAAATTAGAACAAAGACTTCAAAAACAAACAACAAAACCCCACTTTTAGTCTTCTTTTTATTTAACCCAAAAAAAAAGAGAAAATCTTAAAACAAAATAGACCACCCAACCAAATCTGAGGGAAAAAGAGCCAACACAACTTTACATTACCAACCGGTAGATTGCCAAATCAGTCTCACTCATAGAAAAACGATAGAAAGCGAGTTACAAACTCCCATAGAAGACTAAAAAAAGACTACTTTAGCATATAATAACAAGAAACTTCTATAAAAGAAAAAGAAAAAGAAACTACTTTAGAAAATTCTTAGCAAAAAACCTACTTTAGCAAATAGTAATAATAAACTACTTTAGCATCATAATCATAATCATAATCATAATCATAATCATAATCATAATAATAATAATAATAATACAAAAATGGCATAAAATAATAGATTTTGCTATTCATTAGGTAAACAATATCAGTAGTTTTAAAAATGTGAACAAAATAGAATATTAGGTATCAATTACCTTTTTTAAATAATAAAAAGACGAGACTACCCTAAAAGTCAAATTGGGTTTCAAAATTTCATACCTATTTTTCTTTCTCCTTCCCCTTTCTCTGTCTCTCTTTCTCTCCTTTCTCTACTTTCTCTCTCTTCATTTTTATTTCTCTCTCCTCTAACTCCCTCTCTCCCCCTGTTTTCTTTCCTCTGGTTTTCCCCGTTTGTCTCCTACTCCATCAATGATAGAAGCTTCAACAGAGGAGCTTCTCGACTACTTCATCAATGGCACAAGCTCCGACGGTGGATCTTCGATTCTTTCTCCGTTTTTAAGCCGTTGGATCTTCATTTTTGCTCACCGCCATCATGGATCTTCATCGAATCGTCTTGGAAAGCTCGTTGTCATGGGATCGTCATGGATCTTTGTTGGATCCCCTTAGAAAGCTCGTCATGGAGATCGAATCGACGACTGCTCCATCGTGATTGCAGAGAATCCGAAGCTGTTGTGATCTCAACTACACTATCGGGATCTCATCGGTTGTTCGTCACGATCTCAACTGCTCTGTTGAAATCTCGTCGGTTGTTTATTGAGATTTCAGCTGCTACGACAATCTTCATTGATAGTGTACGACGGCGGGGCCTCGAGCAACAATTGACACGACGAGTTTGAATGCCACAGTCATATTTAGGGTCAGTTTGATAAATAGATTTGAATTAGTGATTTGATTTGAGTCAGTATGATTTGAATTAGAATTTGAGTTAGTGATTTGAATTGTTATCCGAATGACTTTTGTACGTGTAATTAAGTTTTAATCTAAGTATAGAATAAAATTGAAATTTGTGTTTGAAGAGGTAGTGAAAATAGTTTTTGATTTATTAACAAATCTAGTAAAATTTTAATGTTAATGATCCTAAAATAATATATAATATAGATCTTGATTTATTCCTCTTCTCACTAGGAACACAATGAAAAAGAAATTATTTCAATTAAATATCAAATGAATAAGTTATAGTTTTTTCCTCAAATATAAAAGAGAAAATTTCAGTTTTTACATAGAAAAGATATCCGAATATTAAAAGTTTTAGGGGATGAGAACTCTAAAACCTTGGATTCTTGATACTCAAAGAATTTAAATTTTGAATAAAACAAACACGTATCTAAATGGTTCTTGATACTCGAATCTAAATTTGAGTCCATTGAGTCCAAATAATACATGAAACAAACATACCTGTTTGGTTCGAGTATTTGAATAGAGTATTTGAATAAAGATTTAAATTTTTATGAGAGAAAATACTGTAGCAAAATGATTTAAATCGTGATTCAAACCACGAGACAAATACACTTTTAGTGTTTTTCAGTTTTTGCAGGTTTTTCGTTTTCTTTTTTGTTTTGTTTATGAACTGCATTTTAGTGATTTTTTCCGATGGTTAATGCTCAATTAAGGTACTAGGCTAATTTTTTATCATTAATGTTGAAATATAAGACATACTAAAGGGTAAAATATGGCCAATGTTTAAAGCACCGAAAGGCTGGTGAGAAGTATTTTGTGGTCCAAAAAGAATAATGCGTCATCTGACATTTGATTATTCAAAAAAGACAAGGACAAAAACTAATGCCCGTGACTAATGACCATGTGGAAAAGACGAAAGAAGAAATAAATGTTTAAAGTTTGATTAAAAAAAGGGAACTTTACATTTTGGATATATGAAAAAAAAAAGAAATTCTATATATGATAGAATACAATTCTTAATAGTTGGATTCTCATTAAGTTATAGGGAATTTATTATACCTTGTTAATTTAATATGGTGTTTAGAAAAATGGTTTGAATTAGTGATAATACTGTATTTCCATTTCTACGTTAATAATGTATTTTACGATCGCCGGCAGCCCGCTAAGGTCGTCGGTGAATTTTTATATTTACACGGTATACAATATTATCATAGTAATATTGTATCTCTTAGCCATGACGTTCTGGTGAAGTAGCCAGTAAATTTTTGTATTTACACAGTAAATACGATATTATTCTAATAATACTGTATTTTTCGGTCGTCGATGGTCCAACAAAGTTATTGATGGATTTTCATATTCATACAATAATATAATATTACTAGAGTACTATTGTGTTTTTTGACTATCGCTGTTCGACGAAGTCACCGGTGAATTTTTACATTTATATAGTAAGTACAGTATTTACAGGTGTATTTCTCGCCGTTGCGTGGTTCGACGAAGTCATAGGTGAATTTTTATATTTACATGGTAAATAAAATTATTTGTTAGTAAATATTTTATTTCTCGACCGCCGGTAGTCCAGCAAAGTCGTTGGTGAATTTTTGTATTACATGGTAAATATTTCTTGGTAAATATTGTATTTCTCAGCCGTCGGCGCTTAGACAAAGTCGTCGATAAATTTTGTATTGCATTTTAAATACGTTATTTTTGGTTAAATACTGTATTTCTTGGCTACCGATGATCTGACAAAGTCGCCAGTTAATTTTTATATTTCATGGCAAATACAGTATTTTTTAGTAAATATTATTTTTTTCAACGACTTACGATTTAGTGAAGTCGCTAGAGAATTTTTTGTATTACATTGTAAATACAATATTTCTTGATAAATATTGTATTTTTAGGTAGACGACGGTTCAATAAAATTGCTGGTGCATTTTTATATTACATGGTAAATGCAATATTTCTCCATAAATATTGTATTTTTTGGCCGCTTATGGTACGACGAAGTTGTCGGTAAATTTTTGTATTACACCTTATTTTTCGATAAATATTATATTCCTCGGTTGCTTGAGGACTGACGAAGTCGCTAGTTAATTTTTTATTTACATGATAAATATGATATTTTCTGATAAATATTGTATTTTTTGACCATCGACGGTACCAACGAGGAAGGAGAATGAGATATATAGAGGATAAAGAGGTGACGGTAGTTGAAGGGGGTGTTTGGCAGTGGTGGGAACCACTCAGTTCTCACCATAATCTTAGTTATGAATAGTATAAAGCTCTCACATGCTACATTAACAATAAAAATATGCTACAGTGTAAAACTCTCACATGCTACAGTAAAAAATGGTTTCCACCCACTAGTTCCCACACCCTAGAAGTTTTTGCTCTCAATTTTTGATAAGATATTGCTTAATTTTGTATGATATACTATAAATTACATATTTTAAAACTATATAACATTATTTATTAAGTTTCAATATAAATATATTATTTTGTTATTTTTCTCGTAATAATATAGCATCAGTACAAAAAAATACTCTATTTTTAACATAAAAAATTATTCTATTAGTTAAATACAATTTTTTTTTACAGTCAAATCACTCTATAATTATCCTTTCAAAAGGAAAAAAAAAATCACTCTATAATTATTGAGTAATGAGTTAACAAGAAAAACTAGACTAACGGTTAAAGGACTCATTTCACCGGTGTGACAAACAGAATTCTCTCCATTTTTTCTCTAAAAAAAAATCCGCCATAAAATAAAAATAATTAAAATTTAAAATAATGGTAAAAAAAATAAAAAGCAACGAATTAAAAAAAACAAAAAAAATTTCTGAAAGACACACAACACAAGCAAGCACCACACTTTTCAGTCTTGTGACTTTTCCTCCTCCTCTTTCCTTCTAAACACCCACATCGAGGCAATTTCAAGTTGTAATTTGTTATTTTTTATTTTTTTGTTTTTTCCTTTGGGGGTTTAAAGCAAGTTTTCGTTTTGTTAACATTCTTTGCCTCCACAAGTGGGTTGTGTCAAGGGAAATACAGAGAGAGAAAAAAAGAGAAGCAGATACTAGAGAGAGATAGAGAGAGAGGATTTGGGAAAGTGGAAATCCCTATGCGGAGAGTGGATTTCTGGGTCTTCACCAAAGTTTCACGGTGACCCAGTTGAGCAAAGAAAAGAAAAAAAAGAAAAAACCTATCTTTCTTTGATTTGTTTGTTAGTTTCTGAATTGGGATTATCATTTGTGTTACCGTTTGCGATTTTTGTTCAAATCATTATTGGGTTTGGTTTTATAGATTCTCGGTCGCGCGAAATTTATGATTTTGTGATTATTAATTATTTTTTTTTCCTGATATTTTTGGGTCAGGATCTCCGATCTCATGGGATAGGAGCAAATTAATTTGCAAAAAAACTTGAAAAAAAAAAGATGGGTAGTCTCATTTTCAGTGATGAGAGAGAGGATCAGTTTTATGATGCTCGTGATGACCTTTCTTCTGTGTGGGATTTGGATTCTGATTGCTCCGAGGACAGTAAATCTAGTGTTTTGTGTAGATTAAGGTACGAGGTTTGGGCTGAGAAACTGGGCGGCGTTATGGAGCGTCGTATGAAGTTCTTGAGATGGATGGGTTTGGATTTGGATCACGGTTTTATTGCAAATGAGGATAAAAGAAGAGGACTCTCTGGTGATGAAATTGAATTGGATGTTGATAGAGTTAGGCAAAGAAGTGGGGCTGTTCTCAGAACTTCGGTTTTCAAAGAAGGCTTCTCGTTTACCGAGTCTAGCAGCGTGTCTTGCTTGTCGACTGGGGCTTCGGATTCTACGAGGAACGGTGCTTTGCAAGAGAATTTCTTCTGTAAAGCTGGGAATTTGAATGACGAACAGGGGTATGCAAAGGAGGAATTTGGCCAAGGTGATATGGTTGGCAGGTTATGCGTAGTAGCCCGTTCAGAGCAATTGGGTCTTTCAGAGGAGTTTCGGAGAGACCACGGGCCATCTTTTTCGGTTGAGGATGCTAGGCATTTTGTTGATGTCAAGAAGAAAGCTAAGAGGGGTGGTTGGCTGAGAAGATTAGGTATTGGGATGTGCGTCGTTGATACGAATGGAGACTCTGCTCTTAGTCCCGGTGTTGTTCAGGGGACAACAGGTGCAGGGTTGCAGAGGGTTCAGGTCTATTCGTATAGAAAGTGTATCAAGGAACTTTCTTCCCTTCATGCTGGACAAGAGTTTAAGGCGCACGAGGGTTCGATACTTAAAATGAAGTTCAGTCTTGATGGTCATTACTTGGCAAGTGCCGGTGAAGATGGTATTGTGCGCGTGTGGAGGGTGAACGAAGATGAAAGATCAAACAAGTTCGACATTGCCAGTGATTCTTCTTGCCAGTGTTTCACAATTGATCACTTGTCGAAGCTAGATCCTTTGGTGGTGGATAAAGAGAAACATTGTAAGGCAAACAAGTTTAGGAGATCGTCTCATTCAGCTTGTGTCATGTTCCCTCCTAAAATGTTCAATATACTGGACAAGCCTCTGCATGAATTCCGAGGACACAGTGGTCAGGTGTTGGATCTCTCATGGTCAAGCAAAGGGGTTAGTAACCTCTTGTCATCATAAGAAAGCAATTTTTTTGAGCTGTTTTATCCTAGTTTTACTTGAGGAAAATTCTAGGAATCTTCTTTTTTTTTTTTGGGTTTTGAAATGATTGTGGCAGGCGTCATATTCTAGTTGGTAAACATATTTATGGAAAGTTGTGAATTAAGAATTTAAAATTACAAAATTAGTTGTGTAGAACATGTGATCCCTTGCATTAGCATTTCCCTTCACTTGAAAGTTTTTACATTTCCGTAGCTTAAAGATCTTGTTTTGCACTTCTTTATTTGTATGCTTGTTTTTTGTTTTTATCAGTTTCCAAACTTTTGATACATATGCCCTTTTTATCTTCTTTATATGTCATGCAGTTTTTGCTCTCATCATCAATTGATAAGACGGTTCGTTTGTGGCAAGTGGGATGCGATAGATGCCTTAGGGTTTTTTGTCATAATAATTATGGTGAGCTTTTTGCTGCTTTCTGTAGATCAGCATCGCTTCCATGCGAATCCTTTTTTTTTTCCCTTTAATTTGGTGCAGATTGCTTATTTGTTGATTGTTGTGGTTGATGCAGTCACCTGTGTTGATTTCAACCCTCTGGACGATAATTATTTCATTAGTGGTTCAATAGATGGAAAAGTTCGAATTTGGGAAGTCTGTCACTGTCGGGTTGTTGATTACATTGATATTCGAGAGATAGTTACTGCCGTGTCTTACCGCCCCGATGGAAAGGTCTGTCTAAGGACTTGTTCCTCGGAAGTAATTAGTTAATTGTGATAATTGCAATCAATTTTACTAATCTTACATCTAACAGTTCTACTAAAATACTTGCAGGGAGGAATTGTAGGCTCCATGACAGGGACCTGTCTATTCTATAATATCATAGGTAAAAGCTAAATTCATCTCACTCTTCTTCTGCTTCACTAGAGCTTATATTGGCTTAGCACTAGTAGAAGATTTGGATCTAAGCAAAATTTGAAGTATTTTGGTTTGGTTGAGAGAGAGAAATAGTAGAAGAGAGATTGGGGAAAGTGAATTAGTGAGCATGAAGTTACGTATGGTGTGTCTTTAATCTAGAATTAGACATGTAAAGAAATCCTTGAATTTGTTGGAAGGATTTCATTGAAATGATTTGGTATGTTTTTCCTCCTTTTTCAAGTTCATGTCAACTGTGTTTGTAGATGATCGTCTGCAATTGGATGCTCAAATTTGTTTACAAGGAAAAAAGAAGTCAGCAGGCAACAGGATTACAGGATTTCAGGTAGTTGAATCATAAAATCCATTTTGTTAAAGTGAGCTTTGCATTTCCGCCTTGTTACTTTACTGCCATACATTCTAACTTTGGAGTTTTCAGTTTACTCCAAGTGACCCAAGTAAGGTCATGGTCACCTCTGCAGATTCGTTGGTCCGTATTGTCTGCAGGAACAATGTCATCTGCAAATTTAGAGGTGCGTGGTAATATTATTTGTTGTAACTTGTAATTATGAAGTATTGATTCTTTCATCTGCTTTGTTGATAGATAAGTTTCTTTAGTTGTTACCAAGCTTTATGATATCACTTGTGTGGTTTGCTTTTGGGCATGTGAATGTTCAAGATGATCAAGTCTTTTAAACTCCAATATAAACGAAATCTAATGTTTATCTCTTTTCTTTTCCATGTTTAGGTCTTCGAAACACAGGAAGCCAGATGTCTGCATCTTTTACCTCAGACGGGAAACACATTGTTTCGGCTGCCGACGATTCCAGTGTCTATATCTGGAACTACACTAACCTGGAGAAGTCTTCTTCGCATACAAAGAGCATATGGTCTTCTGAGAGTTTCCTGTCACACAATGCATCAATTGCAATACCTTGGTGTGGTTCGAAAACCTCACCGGACGCAATTCCATCTCCTACACTCATTAGGGACACACGGGGAAGCGAGCATTGCCAAAAGCATCCCAATCTCGAGGAGCATCGAGAACAAAAAGTGTCCATCGCTTCGCCTGATTGTTTCTCCTTGAGCGGGTCTTTGGAGTCCTTGCCGAGGGGAACTGCAACTTGGCCCGAAGAAAAACTTGTCAACTCGAGTCCCATGGCAATTTCTCCCACAACGATTACCTCCAAGTTCAGGCTCTTGAGGAGTGCTTTGCAGAGTATGTCCGGTTCTCCTCACATGTGGGGTCTTGTTATTGTAACCGCCGGCTGGGATGGACGGATTAGAACCTTTCTCAATTACGGGCTGCCAATTCGCATCTGAAACCTTTTGGTTTCTCACAACATACTCGGCGCTCATGGTGCGCATTTCTCCAACCGCGGCAATTTCACATTGCTGTGAAAAGCAGTTAGTTTAGGATCAAATTGTGCTGTATACAATGCATATATTCCAATGCAATATAGATATATAACAGTCTATTGGGAAATGGGTTTATTGATGACCCTAAAAGGGATTTACCAAGTGTATTTATTTATATAAAAAAAAGGATCCAGTCAAGTCATAGCAGAAAGCAAAGGTTTGTCTAATTTAGACTGCAGTCCCACACAGAGTCAATTGTGAGTGGCTGGCTGGGGATTGCTATCCTTTGTTTTGTATTGGTTTCCATGGATAATAATACAGTTCAATCAAACGATTCTTTGATTTGTTACTCAAGGACTGTCGGCCCCATAGATTAGGTGAAGTTGCATGTGGCAATGGTTCCTTTTGTTTGTAATTTTTATACAAGACTGCAAAGTTTGTGTGCATAATAGGGTTTGTCTGTGGGTCTTTTCCTCGGACCTATATAGAATATACGGGAATGACTATTTTTCAAATGGAATTTTATATATGGAAGTGTGTTTTTGTTTTTCATATGTGGATTCCATTTGTCTCTTGGCACATGGCATAGTTACAACTTAAGAAATACCAAACTGTAATGCCGACAATGCAACAATGAGATTGTGTTTTTATGTTTATTGGTCTCAGTTTTATGTACTTTTTTATTTTGACATGATTTTCATTAAGGTGGTTCTCTTTTTCCTCCTTTTAACTCTTTACACATTTTTAAATACACCTTTTTATAGTTTTGAAATAATTAAATTTAATTATTATACCTTCTTATAATTTTAAAACTGTCCTTATTATTATTACTTTCTTTCACTTTATTTTTCTTTTTACACCCGTCATTTTTTTCATTATTTTAATATTTTTATTTCTCTGTTTTCCTTTTTTTTGGTTTTTTTGTTGAAGCTTTTTTCATACATAACCAATAAAGTATTTTTGTTTGTAGTCTTTTATCGTATGAGAAATCAAATTATGCATTCAAGCGCTATAAAACCAATAAAGTGTGGTTGCCAACTTATAAACGTTGTGGTTGATGTTTGGGTAGGCAATCGCAAGCGCTAATTCATTTATGGAGTACGGTAGGAGGCTAGCTCATTCCCAGTCGCTAAGTCATTCATGGAGTACGACACGGGAGAGAATAAGACAGCAAATTATATCAATCAAATCGTTAAATATCAACCAAAAAAAACAGCAAATTAATAAAGAATTGACATACCTCTGCCTCATTTCTTTGGAATAATAGCATTTGTTTTTACATGTACGGGTGTGTGAAAAGAAAAAAGACGTCTCGTTTGTTTGTTTGCTTAGTAAAAAAGGATTTACATTAGTAAAAAAGGATTTAAATATGTAACTATGTTAATTATAATTGTTCTTTTTTGTCAATTTATTTGATTTTCAGTAATATGCAAATTTATTTTCAAGAAGTGTAAATAGTGTGGGGTGTTGAATAGAACCACTCTTTTAATTAATTGGGTATTTAACGAACCAGTTTGAATTCAAAAAATAAGTTCAAAATTGTAAAATATGAGAGATTTATAATGTAGACAAATCAAATTGATGTGTTAAATAGAAGGTAAATTTAAGGGTTATTAATACCTGTAACCCCTCAACTTTGAGGTATTCTTTACTTTGGCCCTTGTATTTTAAAAAGCATTATTTTGCCCCTTTAATTTTTAAAATTCCTCACTTTGCCCCTTCCATCCCTTATTTAGTTAAATAAACGGATTTTTTTTACCCATGTGACTTGTACATGGGTCAATTTAAGGACAAAAGCGAAAATTTAGATTTGCAACTTCTTCATCATGTTTAGGGCTTGGGAGATTTTTTGTTAGATTATTTTTATTTTTGTACCTTGCCTTTTAAGGTTATCAATGTTTTATACCTTGTATTTTGAACTTTATCTATTTATACCTTTACATTTCGAATCTATACACTTACCATTTCTCGGGTCAACATTTAATTTTAACTACAAAAGGCCTAAACACTGTTAAATTAAAACTGAAAATGCATATAAAAAAAATGAGAAAACGCTAATGTTTTTAAAATGTGAAGGACATGCAAGTATTTTACACAGTCAAAATCAAACTTTGACATCAAAAAGTTAAGAATTTGATATAAATTTAAATATGAACGTGTAAAAATGTTAAAGTTTAAAATATGAAGTATGATTTTTCAATAACCTAAAAATATAGGGTATAAAAATAAAAATAACCTTTTTTTGTTTGAGGCCTTTTTTTTTTTTTTTCCTTTTTGCTAGGAAAAAAAAAAAACCTTTTAACTTGGAGAAAACGATTCCCTCTTTGAATTTCTTTTGTTATTGTTTCTTTGGCTTTTCTTTTTTCTTATTCCAGAGAAAGAGAAAAAGAGATTGAGATCGCAGTGATGACTCCATAAAATTCGAGCTCAACACACTGAAATGCAGGCTTCTCTTCGTTTAGAACTTTGTGTGTCGACGACCCGGCTGAACTGAGCTCTCTCTCTCTCTCTTTCTCACTCTCTATCCTATTTTTTTTTCTTGATTGATTTATTTTCTCAATTTTCAATTATTATTTTTTTATCTTTTTCCAATTGTGTGGAAAATATTGTGTTTGCCATGAGGATATCTAAGCTCCCTCTTTTGATTAAGGTTGAGGAAAATTGCTCTCAGAATCGAATCTAAAACCTTAAATTGCCCCCATTGAGTACACACATTATATCCCCCAATTGTGGTTTTTTTTAACTCTGTTGTATGTGTTTTTTTTTTAACTCTTTTGTCTTTTGTTTGATGGGGATGAAGCAATATGAATAATCCAACAATTGATTTGAGATACAGCTATGTCGAGTGATCCCAATTTATTTGCTTCTGAATCTGCTTATGTTTTAAAATGCCAATTCCATTTAAATCAATATATAATGTATTGATGGTGAGTTTTTTCCCTAAGTTAATCATTTTTTTTTCACAGCAGAAAAGGAAAAAAAAATTTTCTGATCCCTGTTTGGTATTGGTCTTAGAGTTGATAGAAAATGTTTTTGCATGTTTTTTGAGGTAAAAATTTTAAAAAAACTCTCAACATAACTCTCAAAAAATTCACATTTTCTAAAATAAAACAATTTCACTTATTTTTAAAATACTAACAAACAGAATCAGATCTAACCCCTAACATGATGACAGAGTTGTAGATCTAAATTTTTTATTTTGACCTGAAATTGACTGATGTACAAGTCACATGGGTAAAAAAAATCTGTTTATTTTAACCAAAAAAAAGGAGACGAAAGGAGTAAATTGAGGACTTTTAAAAGTTGAAGACACAAGATGGTAATTTTAAAGTTTAGAGTAAAATAAGAGACACCTCAAAGTTAATATTTAGAAACATGTATTGTTAAGTTCATGTATTCTGTTACTTGTCTTCTATGGTGTGTTTGGTTGATTGGAGCAATGTCATGTTACAGTATAATGACATTCACGTGTCCATGTTGCAAAACAGAAGTTTGAAAGAAGGTTTTGAGTGAATTGACCAAGATTTGACAACCGGAAAATCCACATCAAATGCTGATGCAGAGTCATAAATAATGCACTCAAAACAACTTGCTGGGCCAATTGAATGAACTGTTTGCCTACAGCAGAAGTGCCCACAAGATTGCCAATGAAAAGAATAAGAACAGATCATGGCTAGATTTTCATGGAGGGTATAATTTTGCAAAGAAAGCACTGTGAGGTCAAAAAAAGGAAAACCATACATGTACCAGACAAGGGAATCAACACGTAAGTGTTAAAGTTCTAATTGACACTTCTGTTGCATAGAATGCCAGTTGAACCATATACAATAGTGATTAAAGCTTATCAAAATGATGTGACTGCTTGTGACAGCAAGAAATTTTATGTCCTTGGTGGTCCATACTTGATATGGGGTTCATAGAAAAACAGATATTCTGTTGAAATAAGACATTGAGATGTTGAAAGAGTCATAATTATATATGGGTGGGAAGTGTGTCATCCAAAGGTTATGGTTTAGGAGCTGCTAAAAAGGTGTCAGAATAATAATATGGTTAGAATTATAGTTGTGGTTTAAAATATCGTAGCATATAAAAGCTTTATATTATGATAATTTTTTACTTTTTATTATAATACATGAGAATTTACACTATTTAATAATCATAACTATAGTTCTAACCAATATTATCAAACAGACTATAAGAGTAGCAAAATAATACAATCTAGTTGCAGTCTGACTGGTTCTGGAAAGGGTCTGTTAGTAGTTAAGTTAGATAGTGATGCTCAAGAAGGGTTTTTGTTTTTATTTTTTTAAGGGGGTTTGACATTGATGGTACATGAGACAACTGGATGAGTCTAAATCATTCTTCGTTTTCTGGGGTACCCACAAGAATTCGACTGGAACCTACCAGAAAGAGAGCTATTTCATAGAAAGATTTGCTTCTACTCTTGAGGATCTTGAAAGTTATTTTTAACCTGCTTGAGTTGTGCTCTTATATTATAGAAAAATAAGTAGTCCTACTGGGACTATTGATTAGTACGAGTGGTTAGGAATTAGACGCTCATTACTGAGAGTAATAATATAGCATAAGAAAATCAAACAAATAGGAACAAGCAAGATGTACGGTAATTATTTACGCTTAATATGAGAGTTATAACTACTTTTAACAATTATACTGATAAAAAAGCACACAAGATTTCAAGGTCGATACATGTCCTGTTTATGCGTAAGGCAATAATCATCACGATAATAACTAAGCTCCACAACGTTAACGTGACTTTCATTGTGTAACTATTGTAGCATCTGGTGGCACCCATGCATACATACAAAAGAAGAAGCAGAAGAAGAAGCACCGTGTATAAATCTAGAAACCATCACTTACCTTTTGTAATGAGAATGGCTAGGGGCTCCGCAAGCTCCCAGCTGTGCATCTCAAAGAGCTAGATAGCCCCTTGCTTGAGTGGGGCCTACATCCATTAGGTACGATCCTGGGCCCGCGGAGCAACAAGTAATGATATATAAACTGGTGAATATTTTCGTTGATTATGAGATTGGAGAGTTGTGATATTCTTAATTTTTTTAAATGAATGATAATGTTATGCTCTATTAATTAGAGCCCGTTCTGCTCTTGTGCTTCATCCGTTTGGTAGATCCAGCCATTGTTTGGATCAAATTCTTTTGTAATTAATGGTTATTTGTGATTATTTTTGAGTACGTATCTTGTTTAATTTAAAATGAAATTTTATTTTAAGATTAGAGCCCGTTCGATCCAAATACAAACTAAAATTATGGCACTAAATAGAACAATGTAATATGCTAAATCATGAATTGAGATCGTTAGCAATTATTAATTATTTACTTGTCAAAAATTAATGACAATATAAGTATGGTAGCTTGGATATAAGCACATGCAAGTTCACAAATTTGAGGCGTTTAGCATTATTTCTCCCTTTCTCTATGCCTCATTTTTTTTTTTCACCAATAAAATTTATGCATATGGCTATTATGCATCATATGTTATTATAATATAGCTCATACTCAGAAGCTGAAGATTCTATATAATGGGGATGCATTGGCGAAATGTAAGATTATACACTGACATACATACTCATATATGTTGTACATAGAACAATGTTATGTATCGTCTCAGTTGAAGATTTAAATAAACATTCTAACCTACATATCACAACAAAGGTTAAAAAATTGTGTCATTTTAGCGATCATTCTTGCAGTTAATACTTGTTTGTATGGTGTTTGATAAACTCAGTTTCAACTCGTCAGTTCTAACTTAAACAGTGTAAAGCTCGCACATGCTATAATGTAAAGCTCTTACATGTTACAGTTCTTTTAGTTCTAACTCATTTTTCAAACATCCTTTTGGTAAGGGCAGAGCTATTCAAGAACCCGGATGAGCGGCCGCCCTAATTGAATTTTTTTCTTTTCCTTATAATTTTCTATACAAAATTTTATAAAATTTGTATCTTGCCCCTTTTAAAATTTTAAATCTCTTTATTTACCCTGCATTCTTTGTTTAATCATGTCTATGTCCCTCACGACTAATATTTCTAGCTTCACCCTGCTTGACGTCATTGAGCTTTGTCTCCATAATGCCTAATGTAGGCAACATAATTCTCAACCCATCAAGACTCAAGAGATTGAATATAATAGTTGAGAAAACAGAGGAAAAGATGAAACAGGATATTGAAGCTGATTGGACCCACTTCCTTCTGTTTTCTTCTTGGAAGTTTTATTTTTTTTTTCCTTTTTCTTCTTGGAATATCTGATATGACTTTAGTACTTATTGGGCTCTATATGACCATACTATTTGTTTCTTCAAATACGAAATCCCAAGAATATTGATATCACATCACATCTGTGATGGTATAAAGCTCCCAAAACAGGAAACAAGATTATTGTGCCTCCTGTTTTCTACGGTAAGAAAGTCTCATGTGTGGTTGAGATCTCAGTAATATCTCTCAGACAATAGGAAGAATCCCTTGTTGTTCACTCGTAGGTTTGCATAAAGGCCTGCGGAGATCATTTGCCTAAGAAAGCTGTTAACTACTCCTACCTCTCATTTCAATTGCTGCTCTAACTTTTAAAAACATACCGTCTGTTTGGCATATATTGAAAAACTCTCAATAATTACAGTATAAAACAAAAAACAGTTACAGTATAAAATTTTTAATAAATTATAATTTTTAAATAAAGTATGGTTTAAACTATTCGTTTAAACTCTGCTTTTAAATATTCTAATAGTCATTGACAAGTTATAGAGCACTTTACCAGATACCAAGTCCCCTATACGAAACAATTATAAGATCTCGTTTGGAGTAATTATAAGATGATTAGTGAGTTTATAAGCATTTAGATATCCTCTTTCTATTTAATAGTCCTAACAATTGGTATCAGAGTCAGTCTAGTATGTCATAGGTTTAAATCAAAGTAGTTGCGTTATAGGCTTGATTAAGATGCATTGGTGAACAGATCAAAATGTCAAAAACTAAAACTGAAGTGAAGCCAACTGAAGAAGAAAGGGTTACTTTGGATTAGAGTCGATAATGTAGACTACCTTTGGTTTGAGTCTATGTGTGGTAGTTTATTATGAACCATTGGGTCGAGTATGGGCTATGGTTTTATGATTGTAACGACGGTTAGGACAACCTGGGGAGGGGGGCTGCTACTTAATTGAGGCGGATCAACAAAGTCCCCTAGTTGGAAAAATGAGCCGTCATTAACTGTGTTTGCGGAATGTGGATTGAGTTCTAACCAATGAAAATTCATATCCCGAAACCGATTAGACTTTCTCAGCTGGAAAATTCAAGAAAATCAACAGTAGTTTTGATGCTGTCATAGTAGGTGGGACAGAATTCACTTGTTTGAGTCTGAGTTTGAAGATGGTAATAATGGTGGAGAGGATCTGCCTTGTGATGAAGATCATGATTGTGTCAGTAATCATGAGTTCTGTGACAGTGTTTCAGGTCACAGTTGTTCACTAGCAGAAAATGCTATGCTAGAAAAGATCTATGTGGAGTATCAGCAGCTTCTCAAGGCAGAGGACCACCTTCAATTAGATTCATTTGCTGATTTCTTACTGATATAGATCCCTCAAAGCATTGTCATGTGTTCAACTCTATCTCTCTCTCTCTCTCGTAAAGGGTATCAGTGTTATTCAAACTACACCTTATGGTAGGGTTATATTTTGAATAGTCAAATTTGTATAAAGTTTTATTAGTGTTGCATAATTTTTTTTTATTATTTTTTTGATATGATTTCGATTAAATTTAACATTTAAAAACATAATATATAAATTTTAAAATATACCCTGCCTGAAAAAGCTCCTAAACTCTAAACACCAACTTGATATTGTAACATTTGCAAAGTTGCACAACATGCAACACTCTTATCCTATTAAAAAAAATGTAGGGCTAAAAATGTTAAAGAGAGTGACTTGGTTAGTATTACTTTCATGGATTTTAATGGTTGAAGAGTTGTTTTTGTGGTAAATTTCATGTGGCTACCTCCTAATCATCACTACATTCTTTTCTCTTGATTTCTTTTTGTTGTTTAGCTTTTCTAATACATGCAACAAATAAACAATCATGAACTATGCTGGGCGTGCTGCAATGTTGTGGAATGTAGTAATGTCTCCCATTGATGGCAATGTAACAAAAAGAAACTTTTAAATGCATTTCAACAAAAGATTTTTCTTCTTGTTTGTTGTTTTTCACATTGTTGCTATTTTTCCACCTACAGGAATGTTGTGGAAGTTCACTACTTCCAGCCTTCCAAGCATACGGTTGTCATATGATATGCACGTGACCTACTTTTGACTAAAACTCTGCATGTTGGTTGTAAAATCAAATTTGAGAGATATTTAAGTGATAGGGTTTGAAAAAGAAAACATTTTCTCAATAAAATAGTTTTGAACCATTAGACACAATCATATTAAAAAAAGTATAATTAATTTATCAGAATTTGATGAAAAACTGACAATTTAAAACTATGTTTCTGCCTTTAGTTTTCGTCAAATTATTTTCTTATCCTACCTAAGAATTCTCTAAATTTTAGGTACCATCATCTAATGTGATACTTCTTGGTCATACACAATCTCAAAATCAATTTCTCTACTTCCTAGGAAAGTTATAAAATCCTAGTTGTGGTCCTGCACTTCTAGGCTGCTTGCAGTGGATTCAAGCTAAAGCTAGGGATCACATGAAAGTGACTCAATTATTGTCCGACTTAAGAAGAAATATTGGAACGAGAGAATCTGATTCCTTTTTGCTTGAGACGTTGGAATTGGATAAAAAAGTAAAGAGGTTTCAAAATGTACTACTCATATAAGACTTTGGAATTTCCAGTTAGAATCCAGCAAGTGACACTAAAGATCACACTTTAAAGGGGTGGACAATTAGACAGAGCAGCAGGTGCTATGGCGAAACCAATTGCAAAAGAGAGGAGATCGGCCACATTAAAATTACTTTTCGGGGAGGTCCATTTGATATCTAAAAATTGCTCAGCAAAAGTCAGACAAGTAGGGAATATTAGGTTGAACCAGAAAAATTTGGGTAGCGTTGGATCTAAATGTTGACCAGATAAACGTCTTGTAGTAACAGCAGTTATGAACCCTGTACACCATCCCGCTGCAGTGGTAAAGAGGGCCCCAATTGGGAGAAAAAAAAACCCACCCTTGCGGTTATCCTTTATCCTGCGCTTGGAAGAAGAAGACACTTAGAAGACATTCATGGTGGTTTCTTTACTATACTGGGTTGATGGCAGAAAAAAACATAAGCAAATGAATGTACTTAATTTAGAGAACCTTATCCTCAAGACAAAATGAATAAAACAGGATGGTACCATAACCTTTAAGGTTAATATAAAATTACAGGGGAAAGAATGGATGAACTTTCAAAATTCAGAAGGGCCACAAATCTCCCCAGAGCGATTTTCGAGCCTGACGATGTAAGATGGGGTTCTTATTCTTTGTGAAGATTATTCGCTCGAATGAACCCTCCGAACCATCCTGTTTCGTCGATCGGCAAACATTCAGTAAAACGTGCTTGCCCCTTCGAAGAGGTGAAAAGATGATCCTACCCCAACCGCTCCCAAGATCAGCACGATTTGTTTCTTCTTCTTCTTCTTCTTCTTCAACTTCATTGTTATCCTCAACATCTGTTGCTTCCGCAACGTCAGAATCGTAGGTAACTGGATCGGGTTCCTCGTATGGAACAACAGCCAGTTCTTCTTGTTGCTTAACCAAGTCATCTGGTAAGGTCAAACACAAATATCAAGTGGGAAAATTATGAATTATAATTTTCACAATGCACTAAAATGTGGATAGAGTATCAAAAAAAAGATAACATACCCATGACAAGTAATCATATTCATTGTGGAGATTTTTTGAGAAATTTGTAAAAGGAAGTCAAGTTGCAGAGATGTAAAGAATACCGTAGTCAACTTCAAGATCTTCTGGTTTTCTTTTAGCAAGCTGCTCCTTCAAAGTCTCAAATTTCACTCCATCAAGTGGCCAAGCTTCACTGCAAATCAACGTCTAAAATCAGGAAATACTAAACAAGTACCCAAGTAAAAGTCACCTCAAATTAAGCGTTGAATATTACTTTCGTTTCAAAAATAATCCAAGATGATTAAATTAAAAAATGCTGATGCATATTTGCTGAAAAGAAAAACTCACTTTGGTCGTTGTCCTCTCCTGAAAGCAACAAAAGAAAATTTCTCATCTTCAAAGCCGCGTAAAGCCTTACCCTTGGAACGCTACAAAGGTCACAAAAAGAGAACTAAGATTTTTTTTTGCTCCAATCGTGATATATTCGTAAGTCAGAAAAGAAACAAAGATGCAAGCTTCAGAAAACCAAAGGGTCTCTGAAGGTTGGTGCCATGGATCACATTTCCAAATAAAATTGAACAAAATGAACCCATAGCAATAGCATAGCGGTACAAAAAAATAGCTAGACTAGAGAATCAAGAGACAACTATTTTACCGCATGGAAGATTTACTAGTTAATAGGACAAACATCAACAAATATTCTCTCATTAAGACACGGGGTTTACTTGGAGTCTGCGGGACAAAATATGATATAAAAAATAAAATGAAACATATGACAGAATCGCAGATTGGCCCATTATCATGGAAATTGATCCATTGGATAAACACACACACGTGCATGAATTGCTAAAATTCCTTTATGATTGCACATGTTTCTAATGAGTCAAAAACTGAAATTAACATGCTAGCAGCAAATGATCAAAATTCTACTTTGCTCAAACTTTCTTTTGCATATATCTTTCCTGTTTCTGATTGTACATGTGTCAAGTGAATATACACTCAATTTAGACGTAATTTTTTCACATCGTAATAATGCCTACTTTGCTTATACTTCTTTTTCTAGGATATATTCAAATAAGTACATAATCATAGCGCATACTCTCTATAGAACATAATTTAAGGAGTTGGACGGACCTTGTAGGTACGCTGAGTAGTCGTCCTCTCCAAACGCTGAACGAAATGACAGTAAGTTCCTGTTTTCTCCAATGGGCATGCCCCATCATGAGCACACTGCATTAAGATTCAGGAGGACTATTTCTTAAAAGGGAAAAAAAATAATGAAATGACAATAAAATAAAAAGGGACAGCACAAATTGAGTTATGGACAAAAGCAAAAGTAAATGAGAGTGAGCTATTCTACTCACAGGAGCAACTATATATGCACCACTTTTTGGATCCACCAAGTCTTTAGAAGCTTCACTGTTTTTGCCTTTTAATTTCCGCACTTTCTAAGAAATAATGAACATTATATTATAGACAATGTTTTTAAAAAATTCACGATAACAAATACCTTGTCCCTAAGAACAATTGGCGAAGAAGTATTTACCCTTTTCTCCATCCATAATATGTGCGATCGCATTTGAGATATGATAGCAGATCCTTGTGGTGTCCCAGGCTCAATCAAAACCTACAAAATATTTGATAATAAGGACATTGAAGGGGGGGAAAAAAGTTAAAAGGTGCACGATTCACATATTCCCTTCCTTCAATTTCACCAAATATTCAAAACCATCAGTCACAGACACAGAGACACTCTAACCACATTGCATTTTGGGGAATTTTTTCCCTAAATAATCACAATCTAAAGAAGATCATAGCTAATTTCTCTACTGTCAATGTCGTGCACGCTCATGATAACATTTTAAATTAATCATAAGGCTGAAAAATCTACCAGAACATCCTCCGTAAGTTCCCAAAGCTGGCGTACTATAGTTATTCGGTCCTTCAAACATGGAATCTCTCCAAGCACATAAGACTTCACCACAAAGAAACAAACAGAAAAATCGATGAGTACTAACATTAAGATAACATATATCTAAGGGAAAGAATTCATTGTACAGATCATATAAGCGCAGAAGGGAATTTGTGACTAAATGACAAATAAAAAGGAAAGATAAGATAATGAACTTACTGCAATCACAATGTCGTGTTTTCTTTCTGACTTTTTAATCTTTTTGGATAGAGCTTCAATGCTCTCATAACTATGAATAAGGGGCAAGTTCTTCAGACCTAAAGTTCATAACATATCACCATCAGAATTTAGGTTCACCAAAAGATTCTTTATTGCATGGTATTGAAAAAATAATTCAGAACATATGAAAAGCTCAACAACACTGAAAAACATAAAAATTCAATGCCAAGCAAAAAAAAAAAAAATCTACAAAACTTGTGACCTTATATGATCCAACTTTATATCCCAATTAAATTTTAACCTCATTTGTTATGCGCATATGATGATGTAGGCAAATCCATTTCTTTTAACGAAGATATGTTCACCATTAACAAATCCCTGCTCTTTCCTAATCATAATAACTCCTTGCATCATTCCCATCTCTATAATCTCAAAGGAAAATGATTAATCAATTCATAATTAAGACCTTGTATAAGGCTCCGGCCTGCACGCTGCATTGACTGTGATGGCTCTATTAAATTGACTTTCTCCAAGGACTGTGGCCAAACTTCTCGTACTGCCCTATTTACATCCAATTCATATTAAGGAAATCCAAAGATTATAATGGTAATCCAATATGCATGTTGTTCTGTAAATATAAGAGCTTCACCAGAAGGCTGAACCAGTGCCAGCACCAAAATCCAACACGGTTGAAGGAGAGAAGCCAGGCAGCCTTCTGCGCACCTGAATATAGTCGAAATTTCCAGAAACTTGCATAAATACGAGGCAATTTCCAAACTCAATGGCTCTAATGAAAAGTATCACAAGCCAAGCCTGATTGGTTCCGTATTCACATTGAGCTTTATGAATAATAATAATAATAACTTTTTGATGACCTATTTTTCGAATACAGCCTTTGACTGAAATTCATATAGTATATAAAAAATATATATATCATTGCTTCCACCAGATCCAAATGCTATTCCCCTTTTAGCATCCATTTTAACTTCCATCTTCTTTAAATCCTTCAGAACTCTCTCCCCAACAGACACTATAACCAAATGCACTTCCATATGTACCATATTCTATCTTCATCAAGCAAATGTAGTTTCTCAAATACCCAGTTTTGAACTTCAAACCTAACGGGCTTACTATTCTTTATCAATCAAGAATGTTCAGGAAACTAGAACTTTCAACCCAACCAAGCACAATTCAACCCTACACAACATGTTAGAGCTTAGACACCACTATCTAATTTTTAACCAAGAAAATTCCTTTACTCAATTTTCACCATATTTCACGATATTCCAAAATACCCAGATGATAAAATTGAAGTCCAAAGATAGCTACCTCGGAGAGAACTCTGTAACAGGCGGAGAAGACGGCGGGCATACGAGAAGCGACATAAGCGATGGTTTGGTCGTCTCTGTACTTGAGTCCAATGTCGCCATAGGAGCTTTGAATCTTCCACCGCCTCGACTGAGGCTCGTCGACGAGATCTTTCGAAGCCGCCGCCGTTATCTGAAGGCTCACGCCCTTGATTTCGTTCAGCGATTGGGACAGCCTCAGCACTTTGTTTCTCGTATGAGGGTCTTCTTGGTCTAAAATCCCAAACCCACCATCATCCCAAAGTTTACAAAAAGAAAGAAAAAAAGAAAAAGAGAGAGAAATGGAGGGGAGAGAGAGAGAGAGAGAGGGAGACCTCGGATGTAATTTTTGATGGCGCGACGGAGGCGAACGGGGACGACGAGGCAGCCGACGGACTGTTTGGCGGCGGAGCGGAGGGTTTCGGGAGTTAAGACCTTCTTTGCGGTTTCTGGGATTATGGCGGTTGCCATTTTCGGAGGGAAATGATTGAAGTGACGAGGTTTCTCTTCACTTAAGGTTTGTTTCTGTCTCTTTTGTGGTTTGGCTTTCTGGGGGTTCTGGGTTTAGGTTTTTTTTTTGCCTTGTAATGGAAAAAACGACAACAATGTACAAACGACGCCATGAAAAAACCCAGAAACGACGTAAGGGCGTAAAAATAGAAACGACAACATCTCGAAAACAAACAAGTTACGTCTGCCATTGTTAAGCGACAATAAGAAATAAACGACATTCAAAGTATAAGACGACATGAAACATTGAAATGACAACGACGTCATTACTTGTAAAACGGCAACAATGCAGCAATCGAGATTACCTGACAAGGAAACAAATGGTCTGAAAATCTTCTCTGGAAAAAAAAAGAAAGTGGCCTGAAAAGGACAACAACGTCAAAAAAAAAAAAAAAGATATATGAAAAAGTGAAGGACGAAGCGACAGAACTAACGGCTCTGGCCCTGCAATAATGACCTGAAATACCACGCAACGTTACGTTGAGAATCAGACGCATTAATGATACCAAAAGCAAAATATGCCCAAAAAAAATAAACATAAAAAAAAACACATAAAATTTATAATAATTTATCTATACTATAAAACTGTGTCTCTTTTTAGTCGTTATAAAAATTTATATAATAAAAAGAAATTTACAAAATAAAAATTAGGCATCTTTTCTTTAGATTTTTTTTTTATTTTTTAAGTTACACAAATAAGCCTTATTATGTCTTATTCATATGAGAATACAAAAAAAGTCAGGGCCCGTTTGGTTCGAGTATTTGAATGAAATTTTAAATTTTTGTGAGAGAAAATACTGTAGCAAAAGAATTCAAACTGTGATTTGAGTATCAAAAGTATTCCAACCAAACAAGCCCTCAGTTTCTCAAAATTAAAACTAGATTCGCAATATTAATAGTGTATTTAAGAACTGTGGTTAGCATGTAGAAGCTTAATATTGTAGAATAATTTTTCTTGGCATTATCACATTTAAAAGTTTTTATATTATATATATGAACTAAAAATTTTAGTTTAAATTGACGTTTCCAAGTACACCATACCACCGATGAAATTAAAACTTTTTCGTAAGATACATCTAGATTAGCAATGCTAAAATGAAGAAGTTAGCATTGTTTTCGTTCTGTATGAAATTAATTACCTCTAAATGTTAGAAATTTAGAATTAAAATATTACTTCGGGTAACAGATTCGATTTATTTGGGTCGTCCAATAATTTATTACCTACTCTTTCTTTCCTGGTAAGTACCTTTTTTTTGTCACCGTTCGAATTTAATCCCCCAGCCGAGTGGAAGGGACCACAAATTACAAATACATCTTTGTCCGTTGTGCTATGCCTTTGGGATGTACAAGGGTGTTATTTAACTTAATAACTACTTCTACAACCCAAGAGACAATACTAAAATCTTTTTGTTGAAAAATCGAACGATCATCTCCAACTAGCAAACGTGGTAAATTTTCCGGTTAAATATTGTATTTGAGAATGCAGTTAAAACTAATCAGTTGAAATCAAAATACTGTAATATGTTAGTATAAACTAATAAATTGGAATTGCTTTGCCAGACAAAACAAAAACAAAATAGGGTTACCTGATGTTTGACAAAAGTAGTTTAAGCCACTTTCTCAGTTACAAACAGTGTAAAGCTCTCACATGCTACAGTAACAATTAAAAAAATCGTTATAGTGTAAAGCTTTCACATGCTACAGTAAAAACAATTATAACTAACAATTTTAACCACTCTGTCAATCACCCTATTAGTAATTCCTTATGTCTGTCGAGTGGTCAAAATCTCCCTCTCTTTCTTATTCTCAATTTGAGGCCCAAAAAAAATGAGCGTTTTATAATTTCCTCCCAAGGATAGAGCCATCAGCGGTAGGTTGTTATTGTCCCCCCCATTTTCCGTATGGGAATATCATCTTATATGTACTTTCAAGCATGCTCTTGGGCTTCTGTTTATGATTTAAATCTAACAGGTACGGCCTATATATGGCCATTTATTAGCAGTTGGAGGGATATTTTAATTTACATGGTACACATAAAATCCCAATAATTGACGTTTTAAAAAAGTCTCAAATTTAAAAAAGAAATATCTTCATCAAGAAAAAGAAGACATGCATGAGTACTTATTAGTTTAGAAAAGACCAACCTTAACAAAATTGCTAATTTTAACATATTTCCATTGACATGACATCAGATTAATCAAGATAGAAGGTAGAAACATTATTCTTTAGATTCATAAGCACCTAATAACATTAGAGATTTCATAAAAGCATGCCTTTGAAATTCTTCTTTCGCTCTATATATATAAATTCTTTTTCTTTTTCGGCCTAAAAGCGTTCAACAGAGCCTTATTGCTTCTGTTTTCAGTCATCCAAATACTAACTTTTTCCTAGCTAGATAGGACACTTGACTTCCAACCATAAGTTAAAAATATGACCATATATATGTATATATATATATATATATTATCATGTAAACGTACAATACATATGGGGGAAAATTCTGTGCGTGTACAAGAAGGGAGAAAGTATACAATATAAACGCGCTTGGACTTCCTTTCCTTAAACACGCATGCATTGGACTCCATAAAACCCTGTCAGTAGGCCCCATACATACCATCACTCAAAACCCAAAGATACTCTTCAAAAATCAACCTACCACATGGCACTAGCCGACCCCATCTTCTTAATTGCCCACTTATTTTTCTTATTTTTCTATTTCTATTACATCAAAACATACACATTCAAGCCATTGCCTATAAAGAAACAACACCTTTTTATTGTTTATTCATAAGTGTGTACCAAATTCCGTTAAAATACACCATAAAAATATACCCAACTAGGGTTTCCAAACACTTTCTTCGCCAATCAAAACCCAATAATTCTACAACTCAAAATTTGTACCATGATTATTGTATCATTGTGCCGAAGTATCATGATCAGTCCAAAACAAAAAATACTCAAACAAAAATCAAACTTGCATAGCTTACAAGTACCAACAAAATTCAAACACACTACATACGATAATATTATACAAACACAATCACTACTACACAAACTTTCTTTTATACAATTATATCTATATTTATATATATCTCCTTTTCCCTCATATTGCATACATACTACTTAAAAGCTACTATATATTAAAACCTGTCTACATCGTATATTCAGGTGACATATTCCTTCTTCCTAGCTTAGTTTGGTTTCTTAATATATCCATCTCTATAAGAAAACTAAAACCACTTTTAACAACTAATATTTATGATGTTACATGTATATATATATAACCATGCATATATCTATTATGCATATGGATACTATTTTCATGTCTATATATATTGTTCAGTAACTCGTGTTTTCTACTTTGCATGTGGCTCATCAGGCGCTGATTGCAGGAAGAATTGATTTGGGGTCTCTAGAAACCATAATTTCAGAGGCAGCCCATAACTGAGCTGCTTCGCTTAAGTTGGAAGCCCTTTTCGACGGCGACGTTTCATTGCAATCAGCAAAGTACTTCCCAGACAACTTCGTCAGCCTCGGATTTGTTGCAACATAGCAAGTCGTTGCAGCAGCCTAAATAATTAATAACAATAATTATTTAATTAAAAAGAAAAAAATCCAAAAGAAAAAAAAGGTACTGCATTAACAATAGG